>QCXZ01000137.1:43080348-43680348 GCA_025024175.1 Rhyzopertha dominica | reverse complement strand
GTACTTAAAGAGCTGTTTGGACCCGCAATGGTTAGTTGTGAGTGTGAGAAATTTTTGAGGGGGTAAGGGGTTCTTATGACATGGGGGTCGATATAACTTACGCCATTAATGATTCGGAAACATTTTACATGCATGCAAGATATTGAGTAAGAAGTTCTGGTTTCCGAAAAAATCCACCACACCGTATTATTGGCTAAAGTATTCACTTAACTCTAAGCTACGGTACATTAGAATGTTGCAGAGGCCCTGCATATTTGAGCTGACTATGACAAGAGAATATCCTATCGTGGGGCCTGGGGCGGATGCCCCAGTTGCCACCCCCAAAGGCCGCCTCTGATTGGTACCACTTGCAAGTAACAGCCATTATATCAAAATATTGGAACTCTGTGGCCCAAAGAACCGCCAAATATTGCAAACTTGTTCAAATATTTCATTATTGCCAAAAGATATTATGAAATATGGAAATTAAAATCTGAAATTTACCATCCTATTAGTATAAACTTTTGGATGAGATAAGGAATATATGGTTGCTCATTAATGGTCTTTTGTAGAGTATCTTATACAGTTTATAATTTGTAAAATAAAAATTTTAGCTACTTTCTGCTGGGAATAATTTTTGCAATGCTAGGAACATGTTTGTACAAGGTAGTCCAGACACATCCAGCAATGAACATGTTCTATTTGTGCTATCCGTAAGTATATTGTACCGGCTTATCCAGGTTTCAATTTTAAATTCGAATTTAAATATTGTAGGGCAGCACTATACCTTATCCTTTTTGGATTTAGGGTTGATGTATTTTACAACTGTATAATTTGTAATGAGAACAATGTAATGCCATTACATGCATGCAGCTCGAATCCTTCAGAAATAAGACTGGAAGTAGAAGAACTAAAGATGAATTTTAACAGTCGAGTGAAACAAATTCTCTTTAACTCGGTCCTGAATGCATATTACGCTGGGTTTATTCCTTGCTGTTTTGCACAGGTAAATAATATGCAAGATAGTTCTTTGTTATGAAAATCTTTATTGTTATAAAGTGAAATGGTAGAACAATTAAAAGGCTTTGCCAAGTTGGTGTAGGTATTTTGAAAATATAAAATTGTGATCCTAAGAAATAGTGCTAAGGTAATATAAAAAACTGGCTGTTATTCTAAAAATTGCAGTGTTATATTTAATAAATTCTAGTAAAGTGATGGCCTACTGACGAAAAGTATCTGAGCCAATTTGATACAGTCTGAAATATTAATAGTTTAAAGTTTATGGGCTATATTGCATACTGTACATCCTTTTTGCATCACACAGATAAGTAAAATCAGTAAGGGATGCATAGTAAGTGTTGCAGTATGGATGGTTTCTTTTATATTAATCAATATATGACATAACCCATTTTGTGCTAGAATTTTCTACACTACGATGTCTATTGGGCAACTCAGCATGTCATCTTCCTATTTCTAAGTTGTTTTACATCCTACGCCATCTACATGTTACCAATTCGTTACTGTGATACCCTTCACCGTTCTGCATTACATTTGGGAACTTGGGACAAGGTAGAAATAAGGTCTTTGCTCCCTGCAGCTTATATTTGGCAAGAAGATGTTTTGTGGCCTTTAGGAACACTTGTAAAACTTGGAAAAGATTTGTACAGAGCACAGGGCGATTTCAATGTGGCTGAACCAGGAAACTCATCGTACTCAAAATTTTATGTAAGCTATATGAAATATTCATCACTTATCACATGAACCGAACATATTATTTGTAGTACATCTTCAAGAATCCAGCAGTTGGACTTAGCGGATTATTAGCTGTCCAAATATTTATGGTTTTGTTCCAACTAGCACTATTAATAAGGTGTGTGATCTGGTATGATACAATATCTTTAAGTTTGCTGTTATTTTTTAATTATTATACATTATTTAAAATAGGACGTTGTTACCTTGTAAGTTCGAAAATTTATAAAACAGAACAACTGATGCATGATAAAATAAATATGCGTTATATATAATTTTTGCATCATTTGTTTCCAGTTACTAGTATCTTGGGTATTGACTTTTTAATAATAAGTCACACATTACACATTATGGTGTAGTGATCCTAACTACTAATTTCAGGGTGAGCAGCATCCACAATTGAACCCCGATTCTTTTATGAAAACAAGAAAAATATTATTTTTTTCTCTCAGATGGATCCTCTTTTGGACAGACATGTACAATGTCAATCAATGCAATATAGCCAGAAATAATCCAAAACAACCTGAGGATAGTAGTGAATATGATGATATACTAGAGGAAATGTGTAGTTGGTCGATGGGTTCTTTTTTTACCATACGAACATATATATCTAGCATTTTGTATGCACAATCTGAGCACATCTACGTGATATTTTATTGTTCAGTGCCAACTTACCAAAATTTAATAACTTAAATCAAGCTCGATAGTAATTGATCCATGTTCCGCTGTCAAAATAGGTACCATAACTAAAAAACCACATGCTAAGTGTAGATAAGTTTTTTGTCATTTCAAAATTTACCTTACTTTCTAAAGCAAGGGCTAGGTACAATTTAGTAAATGCAAATGCAGAGAATTGCCTCATTGTCTTAAAACTCGTTGGAAATGTACTTAAGGTGAAGGTCTGAAAATTCAAAATGTTTCAACTGTAATGAAATTTGGAATACACATGCACTGTACTAAGATGCTTGTATAT
Organism: Rhyzopertha dominica; assembly: GCA_025024175.1. Taxonomy (NCBI): domain Eukaryota; kingdom Metazoa; phylum Arthropoda; class Insecta; order Coleoptera; family Bostrichidae; genus Rhyzopertha; species Rhyzopertha dominica. The sequence continues at coordinate 43,677,647 of QCXZ01000137.1, read as the reverse complement.
AGTAATTACTGAGGTGAACATTTATTTCTACGTCTTCGTTATTTAATTGCAGCTTAACTCTATTTAATTTCAGACGGGATGCCCCAGATACAAGCAATTCCTAAACAATATTCGTACAGTTTTGCAGTCCGGTCTTGCTCTTTTCGGGAAACCTTTCTGCGAACACTCAACATGTTCTTGATATAATTTTGTTGCATTTGCTGTGAATTAGGGGCGATTCTAATTTGCAGGTTGGCAAGTCAGCTGCAGGTTAGCAAGTTGTAATGTGAAATCTTTGCAGGTTGACCAAAATTCCTGCAGGTCAGGGTGTATTCTAATCATACATCATAAATTTTAACTGTATATTACAGATTAATATCCCCTACCCCCACTCCGAACAATTTTAGCTGCAGGTTAGCAAGTTGTAATGTAAAATCTTTACAGGTTGGCCAAAATTCCTGCAGGTCAGGGTGTATTCTAATCATACATCATAAACTTTAACTCTGTATTACAGATTAACATCCCCTACCCCCACTCCGAACAATTTTAGCTGCAGGTTAGCAAGTTGTAATGTAAAATCTTTGCAGGTTGGCCAAAATTCCTGCAGGTCAGGGTGTATTCTAATCATACATCATAAACTTTAACTCTATATTACAGATTAACATCCCCTACCTAATTGTTCGGAGTGGGGGTAGGGGATGTTAATCTGTAATATAGAGTTAAAGTTTATGATGTATGATTAGAATACACCCTGACCTGCAGGAATTTTGGCCAACCTGCAAAGATTTTACATTACAACTTGTTAACCTGCAGCTAAAATTGTTCGGAGTGGGGGTAGGGGATGTTAATCTGTAATATAGAGTTAATGTTTATGATGTATGATTAGAATACACCCTGACCTGCAGGAATTTTGGCCAACCTGTAAAGATTTTACATTACAACTTGCTAACCTGCAGCTAAAATTGTTCGGAGTGGGGGTAGGGGGTGTTAATCTGTAATGTAGTGTTAAAGTTTATGATGTATGATTAGAATGCATCCTAACCTGAAGGAATTTTGGCCAACCTGCAAAGATTTTACATTATAACCTGCTAACCTGCAGCTGACCTGCCAACCTGCAAATTAGGCAGACCCGTGAATTAGCAATAAATTTAAAAAATCTTCATTTGAATAACCTAGGCGTGACCAAAGAATATCAGTAAACAAGAATGGCCAGTGTAGATAAATTTTGTGGAATGAGTTACAGTGCCATCTATGAATGTTGTATGTGAACTACTTTAATGAAACGACCAGCAGGTGTAGCCGATAAATCAGAAACTCCAAGTCATACAAATGTCATTTATTTTGACGTTTATTTCTTGTCTTAATTTTAAAACCTGGTATTTACTTTGCCCACTATTTTACAGGAAATTAAGACACCAATCTTTTTAATTTATGTAAGCATGGCTAACTTAACTTTTTTATATTATGCTGACTTTGTACGCAATTGTGTACTTCATAAAAAGTTAAGTCGGAAAGGTTTACTTTAAATAATAACTAATAGGGTTGTTTTCTTCGTTCCGTGTAAAATAGTGGCAAAGGAAATGCGAGGTTTTAATAAACTGCGAATTATTTGAATTGTTGTAAATGTAATTACTAGAAATAAGATTAAAAAATCGTGCACCATTGTTTATTATTTATAGTGTGGGAACTACTCTTCTATTTAGTTCATTTTGCTCTGGGGTTTAAAAGCAATTAGCTAGAAAGTATTCTCCACATACCACAAATGATACTCGAATGGATATAAGGCTGCGAGACTGCACGTCCAAATTGTTTGTCCGTTTTACCTGTTCTTCACACATGGCAACTTCTCTTGGAAAGTGGTGAAATGTGATATTTGAGTTTGTTAAATATTTATTACTAAAGTTCTTTACCGCACAATTTTTCTGTGTGATACCTTCGGTATTTTCGAAACTAACAATTTTAACACTTTTCAAGGTACAAAATTAAAGCAAAATATCTTACCTTTTTCATATTCTACTTCAATGTCACAATATACTACATATAACTTTAAACACAAAAATGCTACCAAAAAGGTTAACAGGTTGCAAAATAATAATAACTATAACATATTAAAATATCCTATAAGTAGGTATGTTGGGAACTTGCGACAATTTTTTGCTAGATATCAAAGCTTGACATCAACTTGATTTGAACATACTTTGATTTAAACGCAATCCCGCGTGCATGCGTTAGCCGTGCTTCACACACACAGCGCAGAGTGCCATCTGTGAATGTTGTATCCATAACAGTATCGTGTATTGTTGGTTGCAGCAATAGCGTTTACGGTTATCTAATATGAGAGTGTCCACTACCTGGGCGTGACATATTCAATGCTCTATGTTACAGGCGTGACAAAATCTGCAAACAGCTGTCACATGTATTTGTTTCAACGTCTGTCAGATTGCAATAATTGCATCCAAAGCACTCTGGAGTCTGGATGTAGCATAAAATGCGATTTCAACAGTTTTTCACCTAAAATGTTAAATATAAAAATATAGTTGTAAACTCATTATTACCAAAATGGCATCGCCATGTTAAATAACATAAGGGTGATACATCATAGGCCAGATTGTTTCGATTCGCATGTGTGGCAGCATGGCCACCTTCAATTAGGCCGCGGCCGTAGTAAATAGCAACAGCGCAATGGCGCGAGCACCAGGCCGATTCGCCGTTATCCGTAAGCCGGGCCCTTAATATATATAATGCTATATCTCCATTATTAGTAGCAATTTAAACATATTTTTTTCCAAAATATTCCTTAAATTTCGTAGAAAGTGACACCTGCATTAAAAATCCAAGCCAATTGTAACATTTACTTTGAATTTGCTAGAAAATGAGAGCTAAGTCAAACTGAAGTAGGTAGTTATTTTTAGGTATCGAGGCATTATGAGTATTTTTTTTTAATTAGAAACATTGTCGGCGGCAAAGTTGTACAAAAGTCGCGATAACTCAAAAAGTAAGAAAATATGTTACTTAACTGTAAACTTTTTATTTTACTCCTAGTTATATTGAGATATGCTTTAGTGTAATAATTAACTTCTTGAAATGTTGATAAGTCATCCAACTTATTGAAACAAAGGGATTATTTAACAAGCATTGCCTTAATGGATTCTCGCCATACGTTACAAAGAAAATTCTATATACATTATTTTTAATGAAACAATTTATTTGGTATGATAAATATAAAATAAATACTTCCAAGTAGTAACAAAAAATTAACTAAATATTCCACAAATAATATGGTGAACACATGTAGTTAACAAGAGATAAGATAAATATACAGTGTATATGATATGCCAAGCAGTTTGGTAAGATTTCCTGAGATATTAAGACATGTACACGTAACAAGAGAGGAGCTACAAATATATTTAGATAAGTATTTCTAAAAATAAAGTATTTATATTTCTTATATTTAAATCTGAGGCTACAGTATATTTGAACGTACCTTGAAATAATTATTTAACAAAGCATTACTAACAATGGACACGACAGAATTTATTTTACATTTACACCATTATTGCATAAGTAGCAATATAGTTGATTCTCAAAAAAGAAAATGCGATTCGTTCACTTAAAACATTTGAAATAACCTTATGTTTTGTAGGTAATTGCCGACATAAACAATCTCTCAAATTTTTCAGATATTCACATCTGCATCGCGCACACATTCAACAACAATTTTATATGGCACTCCACCATTTATTAAATTGTAATAAGGACCTGGTCAATGATCATTACCTTTCATTAATTTAAATTTAACGCATTCATTAAATGAATTCAAAAGCAATTACGTTTTCGTCTAAGTTTGAATGCAACAGAATCGCTAATATAAAATATACTTGGTTCGTCAAAAGTCTAGGTAGTTGTAGTTAAATGTCACAAAAATACCAGCTGATGCAGTGTCTTCTGAATTCGACAAAACAATGATTGGCCTTTTGAAAGTACTTCACAGACTTTCTCAAAGCATGAAGTGGAAAGTTGTAAATTCAGCACTGAGTAGATTGTAATGCAAGTATATATTATTATTAATCCCCAGTTTTGGTTCTGACTCGAAATATCATTAGCGATTAAACCAAAATTTCTGCCGACAATTTGCCAGTAACAGCCTAATCTAGATTCCAAATTATAGGTCTGAACACTGTACTAGTGCAAGGAGTACGTCATGTATCAATCCATTCGATTTAAACAGAATCGGCCTTGTGAGCTCTGTTGCCAAATTGATCAGGCCGCGGCCTTCTTAAAGGTGGCCATGGTGGTAGGCGTCGAACAGCAGTGGGATTCTGTTTACTCGATTCGATGCGAGTTGGTCGTTTTAGCGATTCTTCGACTCGAACGCTATCGAGTAGAATTGTCATTTCCAGGCCGAACCTACGGTGGTGTCGAATCGAGCACGGTACTCGATATAGCATTCTCTCTCTGACTGCATCGATGCATTCTTGTCTCACTTATTAGGTGTAGGTGTCTGTTGAACGGCAGTATTAATTTGAACTAAAACTAGAAATAATACAAGTTGGCAGCAGATGTTTTATTACTGTTTATTGTATTTGTTTGGAAATAACCAATGCGATAATGCGGACATTTTACTTCAGTACTCGATGCGCTGAGTATCTTTGTTCACTGTTCAGTTGATATATTTAATTCTTTTTTTTTTCTACACAAATATGTAAGTAGACATACSTACATACATTATATTATATTCGAACTTAAACGATTTAATTAATTTTAAGGCCATTTAAAGCTAACGAGGCACATTTTATGGAGCACTAAGAACTTTTATTTGGGTTAATCTAATTTGCTGACCAAAATAAAAATGATACCTTGCATTTATGTTGAACATATCACCCCCAAACCACCCCCCGCTATTAATTACCCCCTCCCCATCTCTTTCGAGTACTTTACTCTTTGCAGATTTTGCTGACCACGCCCTTAAAGTAGTGCGACCACAACCATTACTTGTATGTATATATAATGAGCATATCACCCCCAACCCACCCCTGTTATTAATTACCCCCTCCCCCACCCCTTTCGAGTACTTTACTCTTTGCGGATTTTGCTGACCACGCCCTTAGAGTCGTGCGACCACAACCACTACTTGTATATATAATGAGCATATCAGCCCCAACCATCCTTCGCTATAAATTAGCCCGCACCCACCCCTTTCGAGTACTTTACTCCTTGCGGATTTTGCTGACCACGCCCTTAGAGTGGTGCGACCACAACCATTACTTGTATATATAATGAGCATATCACTCCCAACCACCCCCTGCTATTAATACCCCTCCTCCACCTCTTTCGAGTACTTTACTCTGCGGATTTTGCTGACCACGCCCTTAGAGTGGTGCGACCACAACTATTACTGGTATATATAATTAGCATATCTCCCACAACCACCCCCGCTATTAATTACCCCCTCTACCACCCCTTCCGAGGTTTTTACTCTTTGCGGATTTTGCTGACCACGCCCTTAGAGTGGTGTGACCACAACCATTACTTGTATATATAATGAGCATATCACCCCCAACCACCCTTCGCTATAAATTAGCCCTCTCCCACCCCTTTCGAGTACTTTACTCCTTGCGGATTTTGCTGTCCGCTCCCTTGGAGTGGTGCGACCACAACCATTACTTTTATATATAATAAGCATATCACCCCCAACCACCCACTACTATTAATTACCCCTCCCCCGCCCCTTTCGAGTACTTTACTCTGAGGATTTTGCTTACCACTCCCTAGAGTGGTGCGACCACAACCATTACTTGTATATATAATGAGCATATCACCCCCCCCCAACCGCCCCCCCGCTATAAATTAGCCCACCCCCACCCTTTTCGAGTACTTTACTCTTTGTCGATTTTGCTGACCACCCCCTTAGAGTGGTGTGACCACAACCATTTCTTGTATGTATAATGAGCACATTACCCCCAACCACCCACCGCTTTTATTAATTTTTTATTTTTTTCTATTTACATTACAAATTAATGAGTAATAATAATGTGAAAATTTTTAAACATGATACCAGCTATCTAATGGGGGGTGATGCATTCCACTTTAAGGGAATGGTCAGCTAAATCCTCAAAGAGTAAAAAGTATAAAATGTAAACAATGCAACTTAACCTAGAAAAAACACAAATTGATGGCGCAAGCGCCTCAAGAAACTGCGCAGATTTCAATTGGATGCAAATTTAAGAGTCCTCTGGGGCCCTATTTTTGAAGTCAGATGAGTAGAAAGGTCGAGAGATAGTTGAGAGAGAATTGAGAGAGCGCCGTTCTCCTGGGTTCCCGTGTAGGAACATCGAGAGCACTTGTATAGGCGCAATCGCTTAACAAAGTTGTAGTGGAAACAGAGGCAGACGCACGAGTGATTCAACATTATAGACGGGATGATGCTTTGACTGACGAGAAAAAAACTAATCGCCGCCATTTTTGTTAATAGGGTTGTTCAGAATTTTTTAAGTGTTACTTTAGTAGCTTATTACGTTACAAATTATGCCTACATACCCATCGCTGCACACGAAACCCCAAAATTTGGAGTTACTTTTAAATAAATAATGTACAAAGTTCGTTCTACAGAGAGAGAGGCTAGGAAACGAAACCCTGCGATGAGGCTAGTGCGTGATGTAGAAAACCAAACTAGCCTCATCGCAGGGTTTAGTTACTTAGCCTCTCTCTCTGTAGAACGAACTTTGTACTTTATTTATTAAAAAGTTACTCCAAATTTTGGGGTTTTGTGTGCAGCGATGGGTATGTAGGCATAATTTGTACTGTAACAAGCTGTAACTGAACTGTAAAAAATTTTTGGACACCCAATAGTCTATTTTTAAAGAGTTTAAAAAGAACTACAATTTGACATATAACTTAAGGTTGTACCTAAAAAAATAAAGAAAATACGAGCCTGGGGAGTTTTAGGTGGCGGACCCTGTATATATAAGTACTGGTTGTGGTCGCACCACTCTAAGGGGCGAGGGGTGGTTGGGGGTTCAACATAGATGCAAGGTATTGGGGTGGTCGCATTAGTATAAATGGGCTATCAGTAAGTACATTTCTATTTTGGTCAGCAAATTAGGTAGTCCCGTTTGGTAGTTATCAGGAGATAACGTGTTCAAATAATTCATCAATGAAGTTGCAGATGCTCTTAATTCACCAGATGTATTACAACAGTACATAAATTTTCCATATTTTATAGAGTTCGGTGTCCTAGGTTCCATTTGTCGTACTTTGTCACCGCGCATCCCATATGCTTTAGAAAGAGTTAAGATAAGATGTCTGTGGCTACTGGTGGCCACCATGTAAGAGTAGGTATTTCGACCATCGGCGTGTCGGTCTCTTTAACAGATAGTAGTTCATATTATTCATGTTATCGTATATCTTAACCTAACTTTAAATGTATTTTTTGAATGTTGTTTTAAAAATATATGATAATGTTAATTGAGTAATGTATGAATATTACAATGATGACATTGACGGTGTGTAGATTTGAACTTAAGTTTATTTTAAATAAAGGCGCAACAGGTTTGCGACTGAGGCATACCTGGATACAACCGAAGGGTAGTGATATAGGTGTCAAGTTGTATAATTGCGTCTCTAAGAAAAAAGTGCCACTTGTAACAGAAAGTCGAAATATTTTAAAATGGTACACTTGTGGTCCAACTGTATACGATTCTGCTCATGTAGGTCATGCTTCATGTTACATTAAAGTTGATATTTTGCAACGAATTCTAAAATCATATTTTAMTTGTAACGTCGTTAGCGCAATGAATATAACAGATATAGATGATAAAATAATTTTAAAAGCAAATGCCTTGAAAGATACTCCAGATCAAATAGCAAAGAAGTATGAAAATGAGTTTTGGGCAGATCTGGAGTCACTGGATGTAGTACGACCCAATTTGATATTGAGGGTTACTGAACATATTCATATCATAAAGGAATACATTGCCACTTTATATAAACAGGGATTTGCATACACAGCAAAAGATCGTTCAGTATACTTTAATACAGGAAAACTTACTTCTTACGGTAAATTACAAAATGTAACGCTGCCATTACAAAACCACCCTGAGGAAGACCCACCACAAGAAGATTTCGTATTGTGGAAAGCTGCAAAGCCAGGAGAACCATTTTGGGATAGTGAATGGGGTCCAGGAAGACCTGGATGGCATTCGGAATGTGCTGCATTAGCAGGAACAGTTTTTGGTAAGCACCATATCATTATTTATACAGGATGTCCAACTATTTACCCTTTACACACTCTTTCATGTCTTTTATTACTTTATTTTACAATGGAACACCCATTTTTTAAATTATATATTTACATTTTTATTAAAATTTAGTGCACCTTTATCTATCATACGTTAATTTTAAAGATGCAGCAGTATAAGTATATTTTTTACATTTGAGAAGAAGTTACGATTTCAGTATAGGTAGTCATATTTTTACTGTGTGGCTACAAGGTGGTAGATTAATTCCAGTTTTGCTCATTTACATTTAGACAGTACCTTATTGTTTATATTACAAGAGTAAAAAGTATAAAACAATGTTAGTTGTTGTCAATACATTATCGATATCAGATGTACGAGGGGAGGTCCAAAATTCCATGGAGAAGAAGGGTTATAAGTTAAATATAACAATGAAATTATTTTTATTTTTCAATATAGCTTAATACATTTATTAGATCGTGAAATGAATTTTTTTAACCCATAAAATAATATTGTTTATATTTGTGTTGAAAATGAGCTGAAATACCTCCTTCACCTCCTATTGTCCTGGCTATCATCCTTAAATTTTCTTCCTTGTAACTCGTTCTTCAGGTTTGGGAATAAATAAAAATCACTGGGAGCTAGGTCGAGACTACAGGGTGGGGGAACCTATTTCTTTATAATCAATTAATAATATCCCTTTGGAATCCCAAAAAAATGGTTGGCATCATTTTTTCGGCCCATGGTGTATTTTTTTATGCCATTGTATGGACTCCTGTTTGCACTCAGTCTCAAAGTGATGAAGCCAAAATTCATCTCCAATAAGAAGTCTTTCCAAAATCAGTGTAAGTTCATAACTAATCGACTTCAGAAACTCCCTAGCTGCCTTGAGACGTAGCTGCTTTTGCGATGACATAAACATTCTCCGTACCCATCTAGCACCGACTTTACTCATACCAAGATAGTCATGAAGAATCCTTAAAATTGTGGTATACCAACTAATGCAGAAAGTTTCTTCTTCAGGCAGGCATTGTCAAGTATAAGTTTTTAAACATTTTCGACGATATCCGACAAGATGGCCTCAATTGGCCATCCTGGGTGGGTGTCGTCTTCAATTGAACTTTGACCTGTTTAAAAAAGACTGTGCCACTTATAATTCATGCTTTCACCAGGGCAACGATCTCCATAAACGGCCCCCATCTCATCCATTATGGCTTGAGCAGATTTTCATTGCTAGGTGAGGAATTTAATTACGACGCATAGTTCGATTTGCTCCATGTTCGCAGTTCTCTTCCAGACTTGCTTCTTTACGGGTGGATAATTAATCAACGAATGACGTTAGAAATGTCAAATTTGACATATTATGTGAAGATAAGAGTTCTTTATAAGCATGGTATTAAAAAGCAGGTATATCCAAATCCCTTCCGCATCATTCTGCCGCATTTTGGACCTCCTGTCGCATTATTCAACACCTTATAATAGTTGTATGTTCATTTTGAAATGAAAATACCAAAAATTACACTTGACACTTTTCTTGCATATTTTAAGCATTCTTCGCATATTTCAGCCATTTTATGTTGCATATAAATCAGTCTGTACTGTTAATATAAGGTAAATTAAATAGTAATATCTGGAATATATTTATGTGTATATTTAATATATAAAGACTTGTATTAAACAGAACGGTTATTTTTTTTTTAATTGTTTAATGGCCCTGCCAGCTTAGGGCAATTAGCCAGCTCATTACTTGTATCTTTATTGATATTAAATTGTATACATTGCTTAATACATAACATTCACAACATCCATGCCTTACGCGGGATTCGAACCCACAGCCTACCTGGCCATAGGTAGTCGCGCTTCCGCGCTACCCACTAGACCAGCTAGGCCGGCCAGAACGGTTATAAAATAATGGTGACTAACAAATTATAAAGTTTTGGTACAGTCAGTTTTAGTAAAACTGTATGGGTATTATCAAAAATATTGACTGCATCTTGATTAAGAAATAGCTGTTTGGTGTCTATAAAATAGGCATTGATCTATTGGTGCAATGAAGCAAAACATAACAAAGTATCCAATTATCTGTTAATCGAATCCCTTCTGTTGCCCTTTTGCTTTGTTCATTTCCGCTGTATACTAATACAAGGCCTCTGTTTGTTCATATGAGTCCAGTTCCGTAATTTCTTGTTTCTATTATAGCCAGCAATTTCATCTGTATCTGTTCAAACTTGTCTTCTAGTTTCATTTCCTTACCATTCAAGCCTCTAAACATTCTCTAAACAGCTTCTGTACTTTTAACTGTTTCTTATTTTTGGGTTTATTTAAAATCGTTTCTGCTCCTTGTGCTTGTTGTTTTCTTCGTTATATCCATATTCACTGTGCTTTGTCTTGATCATCTCATCATTTATATATCCTTTCTCTTTCTTCCCTTATGTTTTTGTGAATCTCTACTACGCACATCCACTATTCCACATTTTTCATTCTTATATCTTTATACTTTCTCATAAAGTATTTATGCCATTCACCTCCTGTTCCTTTTTTCATGATTCTTTATTTTTTTTCTTTTTTAACTTTTCTGCATATTTTAACCTTTTTTATCTAAGTTATAACTATCTGTTCTTTTTCTCTGCACTACTCTTTCTCTTTTTCATTTCCTTCCTCAACTCTCATATGTGTTGCTTTAATAAGTGTCTTTCATCCTTTGTAATTCCTTTTGTGCCAATAATCACAATTTCTTTTTGCTTTTTCTAAAATACTAGATGCCCTGTCTTCTCCAATATTATCGTCTGATGAAAAGAGACAAAAGATTTAATAAACACTGTATTATACTTAAGGTACATTTAGGCATTTCTACACTTTAGAAGAGTTCTTCAATATATAATTGACATTCAACCATTTGTTAATGTTTATATTACTTGTGTATTTTTAACTTTCCCTATTCCATATTCTATTCTAGTTTGACATATCCAATACATGTGTTTATATACATTTGGAATAAAGATTTATTGTTATTATTCTTATTATTATTATTATTATTATTATTCAATCTATCAATTTAACATGCATCTCTTATGTAGTAGAGTGATTATATTTTGTGTGAGCATTTTATTTTTACAGAATATCTTATATTATTTGGCATTTATCATCACTTCCTTTAATATTTGTCTTTTTTTTAGGTTCTAATATAGACATTCATGCTGGAGGTATCGATTTACGATTTCCACATCATGAAAATGAAGAAGCACAGTCATGCGCCTATTTCTGCAAAGATCAGTGGGTCAGTTACTGGCTGCATACTGGCCATGTGCATCTAAGTGATTCTGTTAAAATGTCCAAATCCTTGAAAAACTCTGTTAGTATACAGGAGCTTCTTGAGAAAACATCATCCAGTGTGTTTCGGTTTGCTTGTGTAATGTCTCACTATCGTTCCCATATGGAATACAGTGAGCAGTTGCTAACTACAGCTGAAAATGTTCTTAATAAATTTAAGTACCTCATTTGTGATATAGATGCCTTTATGAAAGGGCAGTTACGAGGTTGTATCAATCCTGATATTTTGAATGCTCAAGTTGATGAAACATGTTCAACAATTTATAATTCTTTTGCTGATGATTTTGATACACCTTCAGCTATAACAGCTCTCAACAAACTAACAGTTGTAACAAACCAAATGCTACATTCTACTGCATCATCATCACAGGGCATTTTTAACAGTTATCCTTTATTAGCTATAATAGGAGTTATTACTAATACTCTTGGTAACCTTGGTATTAATATCCAAGACGCAGTCTTACCTAAAAACAGAGAGTTTGCTGACATTATGAATATTCTAAATGAGTTTAGGCAAAGTGTTAGGTTGCAGGGTATTAAGAATAAAGATCAAGAACTTTTAAAGTTATGTGATAATGTACGCCGTGATATAAAAATGTGTGGAATTACGATACAAGACTATGGCAAACAATCTCTGTGGGTAAAATGAAAATAGCTCTTTGTTCTGCTTTTATAGAAGTACAAATATGTGTTGCAGTAAAGTTTTATTTAAAACATTTTGTAATTCTTAACCTCATATCCCCAGCGTTGGTGCCAATAATGGGCAAGGGAAAGCAATTTCTATGACAATTGATGTAACATATTTATATTTATACTATACTAGTATGATAATGAAATTAAAAAAGGTATAGAAAGTTATGTGCAACACAACAACTCGAAGATAGTCAGTTCCACAAAGACCCTCATTATCACTTGGTTGTGACCTTTATTTTCACTTAAGCAATGATAAACTAATAGATATATTAAAGGGGGTGAATTCAAACTTAGCAGTTTAAAAATTAATAAAAAAAAATATTCCTGCACTGGTGAAGTATATAAACTTCCCCAAATTTGAACAAAATTTAATCACGAGGGTTTTGTTCCTAAATTGTGTTAATAAGATATAGTTTCTGCTAATTTTAACAAAGCAGCCAGCAATGAATGAAAAATATAGAAAAATGCTGAGCAATAGAGGTTACTATAATTATTCAATATTTAAATTTTCAGTAGGTATGTTGAACAATAGCATCGATAATTATTTAAAAATAGTTTATACTTACAGTCTATGACAAAATGTAAAGAATTTTGTTTTATATTTGGTGTAATTTGTAGATTAACTTAAAATATACATTGCTTATTTAATAAAGTTACTAAAGTATAGATGTTAAAATGAGGTTATCAACATTAACAGCCAAAATATTAGAAACATCAAATTATAAAAAAATAGTGCCCATATAATCAAAACTGATTTAGATTGTTCACATTTAATTAAAATCCATCAGTAACTGCAAATATAAAAAAACACTTTAAAATGTTTCTGTTTAATATATGCCAGTTAATAAGTAATTATGTGATAAAGTAATTTTAGAGTGATCTGGTTACACAGAGGCTGTTCTGTGAAAGTTATAATGGTCATAGTGCTGTAGGTAACTGAGTACGATAATTGGTCAAAACACAGTTCTTTTGCATTGTTCCATAATATTATAGACATTGTACAACGATATATTGGTGTCACATACATAAATAAAATTTTAGATACAAATCCAAAATCTTGATTTTTTACTCAATAATTGTGAGATTTTCGTATTTTTTAAATTTTAAACTTTAAATTCAATTATGTATTTTCAGTTCCCTTAACTGTATCCATAAGGTAGCTATTGAGAGGAATCGGTATGTATCCCTACTACCCCTTACGGCATTATTTCTCCCACTATCCCTTATGGCAATATTTCTCCCACTACAAGAAAACAGAGATCACTGGCTTTGTACACTCAAATTAGAAAGTTTCGGTCGTGCAGCACAAACCCTTCCGTATGAATCAAAAGCAATGCAGTTTTTTGAGATTGTACTGTGCACACAGCTGGCAGTTCGCGGAAGTGGTAGGAGAACACCAATTTGCCGGAATTCAATGTAATGCTATGCAGAATTTAATGTAACTCAAATAATTCAATTAAATTAATAAACAATTAAAAGAATGAAACTGGAGGGACTACTGAATAAAAATTAATTTTTTGTTTTCTCCATATTATTCAGTTTTTAAGTAGTCTTGCAATTAAAATATAGCTGTTATTTAAAAATCGATTCAGTAGGCCCTATAGTTTAAACCTTTGTCTTTACAATGAGCCAAAGATATAAATAAAAGATTGAAAAATAAGGTCAGTACGATGGATTTCGCAGAGCTTGTTTTCAGACTCCAGACCATCGTACAGACCCCTCTTAATAACTGTAGAATCACCGTTAGCTTTCAACTTTCTACCACAGAATAAATCATGAAAATTTATCAATGCATCCATTTCTACATAACTATATTGTACGGTTTCAATTTATCGTAWGAGTCTATGTGCCATAAGAAAAAAATATGTACCGCCTTTTGTGTTAGTACAACTTCACATTGCGAACAATACCAGTGCATAACTTGCCTTGATTTTATTTTTGGTTTTTTAAGGATGCGAGAAAAATTTCAGTACGTGTAATTTTTTTTCTAGAGTCTTAAAGATCTCAAACGTCTTTTTAATGTTCTTTTGCTGATATTAAGATCATGATGAGGATAAATAAATTTACTTATTTAAGTACATTATTTTCACAAAACGCACACCTGTACGGTACTGTAGAATATTACAAAAAATATATTTTCAAAAAAGAAATAAGTATTTGTCAGTGGCACGGTGACATAATCATAGACAGGAAAAAAATCAATAACAAACATCAATGGAGAAGGCAAAAAAAGAATAAGTATAAGAAATAACGCTCATAAGTTCACATCTTCAAAACTAAGCATAATACATATCATAGACACAAGTCACATTTCATTACTACGTAGATGGGCTTTTAAATATTTTACAAACTTTTCCTATTTTTTTACCTTTAATCTGTGAAGGAATAAGTTTATTACAGTACTGGATACCTGTACAGATGGGTGATTGCTGACAAGAGGTGGTCGCTCTAAAATAGTGCATTTGTTCTGAGGTTAGCAGTATGGTTATCATAAATATACATGAGGGTTGTGTTTGGCTTAGTAAGACCATGCAATATGGCACAAATTATTTTGATTTGTTCAAAAATTTTCATGCGCTTTACATTCATAAACCGTGTCTTTATAAAGCGCATAAGTTGGGAGTATGAAAGTAATAACAAAATAAAAACTTAATACATTTATTCTGCAGCCTTTCTATTTTGTTTAATATATATTGTGAGGCATTTTCCCAACATGCAATGAGGTATCTGATTTTCGATTCAACAAGAGCATTCTACATATTACGATGTTGAGTTGGCTGCAGATAAGAGCTTCTATTGAGAGCCCATGACACTGACACAAGCTTATTTGTAATTTTATTGATGTGATCGCACCAGCTCATTTTACTATCAATGACAAGCCCTAAGTAGGTTGTATGTTGTTTAATAATGCATGGTGGTCTTTGATTGACTTGTTGGGTTTATTCCTGTATTTAAAGATCATAAATACAGTTTTGTTGGAATTTATAACAAGCTTATTACAATTTAACCATGTTAAATATTTATCCAGATCTGTATTAATTAGATTTCCTAGTGCTTTATGGTTAGCGCCAGAATAAACAAAAACAGTATCGTCAGCATACATAAAATATTTTGCTGCAAGACCAACATGTTTTAAACTGTGTACGTACAATAGGTTCAGGTTCCAGATAAAATCGAACGACAAAGTTTTTACGGTGTAAATCTGTCTTTCAGTCAAAGTAGCCGTTCAGAATATTAAGGCTTACAAACTAATCGTATGATAAATTCATCTTCCATAATTTACATAGACCGGAGAACCCATAATCGCTAGGTACATCGTTATTTCAATAAGCACGCGGCAATATAAGAAAAATATTCTTTCTGGTATAATTCTTATAAAAACATGATTAACACTATGAATAAATATCAATTTGGTAACTTTGAACAAGCAAATCCACTTAAGCCTGAACTGTGTTCAAAAAAGAGTCTTTACAGCCATAATATTATTTTATTTGTAAATATAAGAACTTGTTTGTCTGCTAAATTAGTGCTATCATCGATTAACATATCTGAAACAGCAAGCTAACAAGTGATAGATCTTCCAAAACAATGCCAATGCCAGTTCATGTAATTGTAATTTAAATATTAGTTATTTTTTTAATTAAAAAATAGTATTTTACAAGATGATGAATGTTATAAAAAACATAATTATAAATATACGAAAACTTCCATACAAAATTATATTTTAGTTGCTTTTATACGAAAAACACATTATAAGATTTTACATAATTTCTTTAGAAACTATTTATAAACAATGGTTGAAGTTGTAGTATGATGTTATGAGCAAAATTTTTAAGCACCTTTATTCTATAAGTATTTATTACCGTGTAAAAAAATAAATTATGACAAAAAAGACATCTTAATACATTTAATATATAAAGATGCATCATTTCTTATTACATCAAATTTTATTTAATAAATAATTGGGTATTACACTTTTTTTTGAAAATTAMGTGAARTAAATCTTGAAGTGAATATAATATATCGTACGCCATGTTAAAAAAACAAAAAAAAATATTTGTAGGTAGAGAATTCCAGGTCTGAAATTTGAATCTTAGGAGTCACCGCCAAAACGCTTCTATCCAAGGTTATTCAACTCGTGACGTCAAGTGATATGTAAACATTACCGAGGAGCGTGCTGTTTAAGGCTAGGTTAAAGGGACAGCCGTACTCAATTTTAGGATGTTGACCATAAAGCTGTCAGCCCGGTCGGCCTGGGGCGTTTATTGCGCTGCTGGTTATGCTGATACCACAACAAAGAGTATTTTTGATTTACAACATTTTGTAGGTCTATCTGATGCCTGTCGTTTCAAGGATATTTACTTACCACTGAGAATCGGATGTTCGCTTTTCACAGACATATCAGTGATATTACTAATAAAGTTTTAAACAAACGGTTTTTTTATTTCAAATTTATTATTAAAAATGTCAACACCTCATGAAAAAAATACTTTAAAAATATTTTTTTAATAATAGAAAATATAATAAACGTTCAAGAAAAAAATACATATATTTACCAAACATCATAAGCATATAGTTAATGTTCACAATCTGTACATAAAATTATCTTTACAGCAAAACTATAAATGTGTGTATTAAAAAAATATGAACAAACATGGTGTAGATGGTCTACTTTTTACACAAAAACGTCGTCCATCTATCCTCTCGAATCGGCATGTTTCTCGTGTGACGTGGATCAACTAGTTCTGGCAAAAGAGAACGGAAATAAAATCTTTGAAGTTTTGGAAGCATTTTTTCACTCCAAAAATGATCTTTTTGAACTATATATAACTATAAACTACTAAACGGATTTTTAGAAAAATACTTACTTGACGGTGTTTGATAAGAGAACCAATATTTCCCGTTTCTTCCCGTTTCTTCCATCACCTTTTCGTCTTGCCATCTTTACTAATGTTTTCAGATAACGTAACGCTAAAGTCACACAGTCACACAAAATCTCAAACAGCATAAATGGTAGGTTTGAAAAATTCTGAGGCTTTATATTAGTGAACCCCCTCTTTCATTGTATGGGGGCGGTTGCCATGAGTCAGTGGAAAAAGTTTTCAGGTTTAGAGGTACAAACAGTTTCATGCAGATTGTCTTCAATAATACATATTCTGGTCCCAAAAAGCGATTATACTTACCTTTCGCAAAACTGATGTTTAGTTGGAATTCCGGATTAGAAATTCCAGCAACTCAGACTTTCAGTCGTATTGAAGCGATCATCAAACCTTTACCTGCCAATATACAGTTTCGTCATATCTATTTTGGTCCTAGGTGCTTTCGCAAAATTGATTAAAATTGTTTACGTTACCAGTTACCAGGAAACTGGTGTCCAATTTATCCGACAGTCAGGCGCCTGACAAAACTGTATATTTGCTACCTCGACATGGAAATATATTCTTTAATTTATGAATAAAAGTGTTCCGGACGAATACGCAAAAGCGGATAGCACATAAGATATAAAAATAACACTTTGGCAAATTGATTTTTAATAGTTATCATCAAATTATGTTAACTTATTCATATGTAGTTCATATATGCATAGCGCAATTAGTGTCGTATTGATTTTAATTGACTTTGTAAATATGAACTTTTGGGACTACACCCCCTGTATGCTTTCTATGTGTCCCAACGACATAAAGTTGCAGAGCAGAACTTAACTCCTTATCTAAATAACTTTCGGCATGGACAAATAATAGTGCATAAATATAAAAGCAGTAGTTCGAAGAATCGTTTGGTCATCCCCAGTACCAGCGTTTTTCTACCATCCATACCTGAGGTTACCCTCCCGCCATAAACTGCAATGGCTGTTTACTCAAGTGCCGTCAATTGGTATGTTGTAAATCAACACTTGGTTGGGCCGAAAAGTTTAGCAAAAGTATTGAACAGATATTTTCATTATTATTAACGCTATCAAAAAACTAAAAACAACATCATACTCAGAAGACAAAAATCTATCATTCGGCAGAAAAATTTTTTCAAATAAGTCATTTTTACGTTTTTGAGCATTTCGCGTTCTTAAACAAATCGTAATTATTTTTGACGTAAGTTTTTAAAATTTTTGATTCGGCCATTTTGTAGATAATAATTGTCAGATTACACTGGTTTTTGAATAAAATTAATATCTCTTCAAATAACTTAGTTATTTATTCAATACTTTACATTGGAAACCCCATAAGAGAAATTCCTTTAACCTAGCCTTAATGGTATAGTATCATTCTTGTATTGGAAAAGCTTTTGTGTGGTGTTTATTGAAAGGACGGGGTAAGAGGTCGCACCAAAAAGTGATTTGTGTTGTTTTACAAGTATCTATTATGTATGGAAAACAAAACAAGTGTTGTTTTGTACATGGTTATAAAAGTACTTCAGTCAGTACAGCTAAGAAAATTTTTGTAACTGTTCCTCGAGATTATCAATGTATGAAAAAGTTGTTTAAGGCCCTTAGACGTGATATGCCGAAATCGCAAAGTTTGTTTTTTCTGTTGTGAAGATCATCTTAATTCTTACTGTAAGTTTTATTATTCTTTGTGGGGTTATAAGTGTTTACCGTTCAGTTTCCATTCTGTTATAGCTTGAAGAGGATATGAAAAAAATTATATGCGTTTTAAGTTGATAGAGGGAAATGTTATAATAAAGAACGACGTTGTTCCCCATATATTCGACTGTTAGCCAGACCGGAAACGAGCCGTAAGAGCTCCGAAAATAAATGGCAATTTATATTTATTCTGACCTCTAAAATAAATGTCAAGTTTAGGGTACATTTTTGATTCTCACTTTTTTATGTTTACCAATATTATGTTACCAACAACCCAATGTGATCAAATTATCAATGCTACGTTAATTTGATAAAAAGTTCAATTATGCTGTTGCTTGTTGCTTTTACGTTCCTCATCTCTGGCCCACGTTGAACTGCTCGTCGCTGTACACAAATTCCAGAACAATGAACATGCCTTCAGAAGTTATAAGTCATAAGTATTTCACTTTTGCTTGGTGGTTTTAATTCGCTTGTCACAAAATGAACGCAAACAACAAACTGATAAATTGACGGGCTGAAGCTGACGCGTGACGCGCTGACCCTAGATGTAAGCAAGCGACCATTTACAAGACACCTGACGTCACGGCCAATATGTTCGCGTTTTGGCGGTCCCTTTAAATTTTCACATTTTTAATATTAAAAATACACCTTACGATCCATTTTTTTTCGAATTTATAAGCTGTTACAGCTGTTTTGTGGATTAGATGCTATCCATTAATATGCAATTTAATAAAATATAAATACATGGCAAATACCCAATTACGTAACCCAATTTTTATGAAAACATATTTTTACAACTAATTGCTCCAGCAGACATTTCAGGAACTCTGCTTTGAATTTATTTCCTCTATTGCCAAGAAACTAAGAAGTTTTCACAACCAAACAACATTACTTGTTCACATGTGCATTACTGAGTATTTAGGACACATAATGATACATAATAATATTATATTAGATCATTTTAGCAACTGTTGAAAACATATAACAATAACATAATACAAATAGTATTAGCATATCCAAGATTATTTTGACAATAAGTAATTAGAATTTAATCCGTGAAAAATTCCAAATGATCACTAAAAATTGTAAGTCATATTTTTCTTCATTTGCAGCACAGCATAGACATGCATTTTAATTATGTTAATAATTAAAAAAATCATAAATGTTAAAATTTAGTATTCTTTTTAGAATGTAATTATTTTTCTTTTTTTAAACGTTATTAACTTCATTATTGCAATCTTCTTATTTCATTAAATAATCGCCAATCCAATTTTAATTTATGAAACCCCAGATTTACCCTGAATGATAAAATTAAAGGATTGGTAACCCTCAGTTGCCGTAAACTACATGCGTCCGTACCTAACCGTATTTATTGCTTTATTACTATGCTAAGAACACTTCCCAAACAGTCTGCACACTTATTTATAATTCTAAAAGCCCGGGTTACACACCTGAAAAACTCCGAAAATTTGGTTTAATAGTCGTTCGATTTCATCTGCAACCTACTGTACAACAGAAACCAAGAACAGATCCATGTGGAACACCTATTTACAAAACTTATCACTTGGCACCATTAACGCTGGTTGCGGGTATAATGTACACCACCGGATAAGTATGTCCTGACTAATCCGTCCGCCACTCCTCTGAAGCCCATCTTTACCACACAGAACATTCCAATTCAAATTCACTACAAACCCAATAAAACATACGAAAAAAGGATGCGACTAACCTTGATTAATGACGACACTTTCACTATCACTAGGGGTGTTAAATATACTGTTCGTCCCTTCACCGATAGAGGGCGTTTCCACTTTACATGGTTTGTGAATGACGGGTGGTATATGTCGTCGCAGGTGCAAGGAATGGGCGAAAGGAAAAAAATTACGAAAACACCCAACTCCACTTAAAAGGATTACGAACTTTGCCATCTGTCACGCTACAAAATGGCCCTTTTTTAGAAAGAGGTTTCAAATGACACCGGTAGATGGCAGCAACTTACAAGTGTAAGATTTTTACATTTTATTATCGTCATTAAAAATAAAATACATAATAATGGTCATGCAATAGGAGGACGTGACATAACAATATGTTATATAAACTTTCAATTCAGTTTCAACACGGATAAAGTTAGGTGTTCCATTTTTTAAACTAAGTACTGTTTCACAAGTTTCATTTACTTTTTAAGCGTTTTTGAGCTTATGATAGTTTGAGTTTTGCTAAATTCGTTGTTTAACATTCGATTTGGCGAAATTTAAGGACGCTTAAAGCAGAAAAAAGATTAAATGTGCGGTGTATGTAACACTGCACTTTTATTAATTCTTAATTGTTAAATTACGATAAGCATTGTTATTATACGGTAATTTTATAGGCACTTATGGCGATAAATTGAATGGTTGGTGTTTGTAGTTTTACAACTTGGTGAAGTTTAAGGTCGCTTAGAGCAGACAAACAAATAAATGTGTGGAGGTACATAGCTTTTTAATTGTTATATTACGATAAGTATTGTTATTATACGGTAATTTTATACTTATGGCGATAAACTGAATGGTTGGTATTTGAAGTTTTATAACTTGAAATGAAAATAAAACTTAACAATTTACCAGTAAAAAGGAAAATGTGTCACATTCTGCTTAACTTATTAAAAAAATAAACATTTAACATATAGGGCGTCACGTATCGGCAATCCGTAAAAGCTTGAATTCGTCGACAAAAACAGGGACGCTTCTGAATCACTGATCTCTAAATAACTGGATGTCGCTTACATACCAAAATGCATGTAAATTATTTGTGATAGATTTAAGCCACCTTAGCGCTTCTAACCGCTGGTCCTTGTACTAAAATTTTGACAAAGGTTCACTTCTGCGATAAATATGACGTTAATGATTGACTGTTAAAATCGTGAACTCATCACCTCTCTGCAGATTTCCAAAAGATGATCGTTGAAGTGTTTGAGTGAGAAACATGTGCCGTATAAACTGGATATTATGTTTACTCATAACCATATTATATATTTAAGGATCTAACCTAAAATTGGAACGCGCCGTTAAATTGATAGTACGAGTACCAGCGGCATGGTGGCGCAAAGGGTTTCTACTTATCACAGTTTTAAATGACTTATCAGTGTTCTGAATCATCTGCTCGGCATCCTGAGTGGAGGTATTCCTACCCATGACTTACCTAATATAGGTAAGTTACATCCATCCGCGCATAATTGAATGAATATCGTGTGTAAATATAGTAACAATACACTCATATCACGCTTACGCAGTGAGTGCGACAGAAACAACTGATCTCTAAATAACTGGATGTCGCTTACATACCAAAATGCATGTAAATTATTTGTGATAGATTTAAGCCAATTTAGCGCCTAGCCGCTGGTCCTTGTACTAAAATTTTGACAAAGGTTCGCTTCTGCGGTAAATATAACGTTAATGATTGACGGTTAAAATCGCGAACTCATCATCTGTCTGCAGATTTCCAAAAGATGATCGTTGTAGTGTTTGAGTAGAAACATGTACCGTACAAACTGGATGTTAACGTTTACTAATAACCATATTATATAGTTAAGAATCTAACCTAAAATTTGAACGCGCCGTTAAATTGATAGTACGAGTACCAGCGGCATGGTGGCTACTTATCACAGTTTTGAATGACTTATGCGAGATCCAGTTAATTAGAGATCAGTGACATAAACGGTCTCAACTCGTCAGCAACAGGGCCGTTTCTCACTGATCTCTAAATAACTGGATGTCGCTTACATACCATAATGTATGTAAATTAAGTGTGATAGATTTAACAATTTAAGCCACCTTAGCGCTTCTAGCAGTGATCTTTAAATTTAGAGATCAGTGGCTTCTAGCCGCTGGTCCTGCGGTCCTGGTACTAAAATTTTGACAAAGGTTCGCTTCTGCCATTAATATGACGGTAATTATTGAGGGTTAAAATTGTGAACCTTTATAAAAGTCCGCTTTAACATTATACACCTTTCTCAGTAAGTAGCAAAGCACGTGGTGTTCGTTTTTGTTACTGAATGGCATATTCGGCACCCACGGCGATTATATAACTTAAGTATGGTGCATTGCGAATTTTGTAAAAAAAGATCTACCCTCATTCCATTTGTAAGTGTTTCTTATCTTTTATAGTAATTGTGTGCAGTCAGTACAACTCATCACCTGTCTGCAGATTTTCAAAAGATGATCGTTGTAGTGTTCGAGTGAAAATGTAACGTACGAACTCGATGTTACGTTTACTCATAATCATATTAAAGATCTAACCTAAAATTTTGAACGAGTACCAGTGGCATGGTGGCGCACGAGTTTCTACTTATCACAGTTTTGAATTACTTATACGACATCCAGTTATTTAGAGATCAGTGCCGTTTCTATTCGCGGCTTCACTTTGAGCGGCCAGTCAGCGTTCCAGTTGTATCGTCATTTCTAGGTAGGTAGTAGGATTTGTGTCCCATGGTAGGTAGTAGGTACTAGGTAGTTCACGGGTAGTTCTTCTAACGTTCTAACCACTGCCAGACTGTCACTGATTCTTTCTGGTAGTAATTACCATTAACATTTGTGCATTTTAATAATTTATGCGAAATTCAACAATTAAGAAATATTAGGGAGGCTTGTATATCGCAAAGAAATACAAGCTTATACCTAAGTATAGATTTTCTTGAAAAGTAGGATACTTCACGCGATCTATGAATTTAGGACTGTTTAATAGGGTAAATTTGAAGGTAAATACAACTTTCATTTGTATGTATATTTAAGAGTATACAGTTGTTATACATGTTATATAGGAAAACAGTGAAAATAAAGGCATGTATGCAGAATGGACGTCTTTAAGTCTTACCGTACAACATTTTGGTCAAGACACACAAAGCGTCTTGGAAAGGTTTGGATTATCAGTTAGCAAAGAAATGACTTTGGGAGTTGTTAAGCAGCTTGCTGGCAGTTTGGGTATAACTCATGCTGCAGAACCTAGTTTTCTTAAAACAGACAGAGAGGTATGTATTATTTTACAGAACCATATAGCATACCAAATTTTGTTAGTGCACTGTTATGTTCACAGTCAATGAAACACTCCGTTCATCAGTATATTAACTGAACACAACTTTATAAGGACATTTCTAGTTGCCATATAACTTAAGTAGGTACTATGTTTTTTCCTGACGTGCAGGCACCATAATGAGGACATAGTAAATTTGCAAGTTCACTCCATAAGAACAAAAAAGTAATAAAATTCAAAAGCTTTTATGCTTAATGCAAAAATTGATTTATAAGTAATTTCCTAATCCTTTGTGATAAAATTTTTCAGTTAACACTTTGCTGTTATACAATGGTTTCTCACGTAAACAAAAAACATCTTTGCATTCTTTTATTATTAATTGCAACATTTAATTATTGATTAAACAAAATTATGCACAGAAATCTGCACAGGCTTAAGGACATAAGTTAAACAATAATTTTACACCTTATTTATGGTATATTACAATAATAAACTCAGTCCAGCATAATAAGAAAACTATTTTACTGCCCAAATATCTTGGCAACTAATGGTTTGCACATTGCTATTTTAATAAAGTGTGACATGTTCTTTGGCCTTAATTACAGCCTAAATTTTTGCAGGCACTGTAGAGACAAGGTTTCTACAGCATTCAGGTGTAAGAGTATCCCATATTTCTTGTATTTTTTTGCTACAAATTTGGCAGGATGAGGATCATCACAATATCTTTTCATATCATGCCATACTGCTTCAATCACATTTGTCTGAACTGTTCACTGGCCATCTTATGTCATAGTCTGACAATTTTTTTTGTATTATTGATTCATTGATTGTATGACATGCAGCGCCACTGCCTTGGAAGGTAATTTCATCAGGATATAAGTCCCGTGTTTGGCATTAAGATTGTTTTCAATAATTCCTAATACTTTTGGGCATTCACTGTACCTGTTGCAAATGACAGCTGTCCTAAACTATCATTTATTCGTGAAGAAATAACACGTTTCAGGTAGTTTTATGGAAAGCTTCTGATTGAAATTGATCTTATTCTGATTTTGAAATAGATAATTAAGATTGAAATACTATTTAAAAAGGCAAAACTTAAAAAAGTAAAGTCCAGACTTTTGGATATATTTTCTACAACATTCTTGTGAAAGATTTAGTCTCGTTCAGCATATCAGAGTGCAGTTACCTAGCGCAAAGTAGCCTGTAACAGTTGACATAGTTGCACAAGTGTGCAACTGCGAGCGAGGTTCGTGAATTAAGGTCTCCAATTTTTTTTATACTAAGCATCAATTTATTGCAAAATCAAGTACAGATTCTGAAAGCTTGGACTTTAGGCTATTTTTATATGTAGTCTCCCACTTGAACGACACACTTTTGGAGTCGCTGCGGTAGCTTTTTTATACCCGCGTCGTACTACTCTCTCGCCAACTCGCGCAGGAAAAATCGACAATTGCCTTCAGTTCTTCTTCGCTTGAGAATTTCGTTTCTCCCAAGTTTGTTTCAAGTTAGGGAACAGGTGGTAGTCACTGGGTGCCAAATCAGGGCTATATGGAGGATGGTCAAGTAGTTCCGATCGAAATTTGGTGATGAGATCTGTCGTTGTGCGGGCGACGTGAGGGCGGGCATTGTCATGGAGCAGACGAATTCTCTTTGTAAGCCGACCCCTTACGTGCGACAAAATCTTGTCCACAGTAGTCTAAGAGACGTCCCGTATTAGTTCAGCAATCTCTCGCACAGTCACACGTTTTTGTCACTGTCCCTTCTGAAACTGATGGATGCCCACAGCCAGCTTCGTCATGCACGTTTGTGCGGCTTTCTGCAAACTCTCACCACCACTTCCGCACATTTTTTTATGTCCATACACTTTTCTTCATAAGCATCAGTCAACTGGCGATGGATTTTAATAGGGGGTATCCCCCTAAAACAACAGAAATCTAATCACTGAAAGCAATTCTCATTTGGCGGGAGCGTCGATTTTCCGTCCCATCGTTAACAGCTGCTAAGTCAAAGTTGAGGGTCGCAGCGAAGTTAGGACTGGCCAGAATAGTGGTGGGGAAGCAACGAACATGGCACTGTGGTCAGATATAAGCTCGCTTGCTTCTACACAACGGGAGCTCATTGGAGACCTTAATTTACGGACGTATGTTCATTTGGTCACTAACTAGGCAGTGGAAGAAAACACTAAACAAGTTGATGGTGTAAAAGATTTTTCCTACTTTTGTGCAAACACTAAAGAGTGTGTCGAAAGTGCCAAATTTTCGCATGAGTACGGAAGAAGTATTTCTGCACACTGATTTTTCACTTTCAAACTAGATTAGGCATACTTTTAATACAATTTATTCAGTACAATTTACAACAAACTTGTCTTGGCGACAAGCACCCGCTACTCCCAAAATTAAAACAACCTGTCAGCAAAACGTGGGAGTTGAAAATAAATACTTGAGAAAAAGGTGATTTAAACTGACGTTCATCATTAGATACTTTTCGTCGGGGGTTTCAGGCAGAAATTTGTGCAAATTTTATTTTGTAAAAGCTTTGGATTTGGCCTATATCAATCACCCTTACACTTCAGAAAGGCAGATAGTTTGTGATATTTGCTGATTTCACAGTTATCCTTTATATTAAAAGTAACTTTCAACATTGAATACATACACCATAGACTAGAGGCCTTCGCCTAGGGCTGCAATATCCACGATGCGTGCGGAAATCATGCACCTTCGACTCTTGGCATACAATATACTAACGTAATAAACTCACTCATAAAATATTGTTAACTACTAACACCGAACATCCTGACTAAATAAACTAACATGGTGTCAGAGGTAAAGAAGCCATGTAAATTAGCATAAAATATCGAATGGATGGTTCAGTTCAACATCGTGCTGGGAGAGCAAAACAAAAATAGAAAGTAAATTTAATTGAAATTGCTTACTGAGGTGCAAAGTCTAAACCGCTTAGTAATTTAGTCTTTGATCAAAATGCCTTGCAAACTGAAAAATTCATGTCAAATTTCGACATTTACATGATAGCATCAGGATTGAGTGAAAAAGGTGAAAGGTGGCAATATTCTTAAATGTAGCTGGGGAAGAGGCACAACATATTTTTAACACTTTACCACTTGCTGAAGCTGAAAGAGGAGTGTATGCAACAGTAACTAATTAAGGAGTATTGTCAGCCTTAACTTAATGAGACCTATGATAGGAACAAATTCTTTAAGAGGATGCAAGGAGAAAGAGATTTTGACAAATTTTTAACCGATTTAAAAATACTGATATAGAACTGCAACTTTTTAATAATGTCTGCCACTGTAGATTTGGCTACATTCAGTTTTTCACATAATTTGCACATAGAATTGCCTTTATGAGTAAAATATTCTTGAACAAGTTCATGAATTTTCAGCATTGTTGCAGTCCCACGAACCATGGTTCATCTTTATAACACAAAAACTTTGACAGCCCAAATTAAAAATCGTGATATGAAACAAAAATTCTACGCCCACGTTCGTAAATAATTTGAAATTGCGTGCTATTCTATTAGTTACCAAGCTACTGAATTGAGTTTATTATTGTAATGTATCATAAATAAGATGAAAAATTATCGTTTAACTCAACAAAAAGAAATAAGTTTAAAATGGATTTAGATTTAGATTTAGTGTTGCTTTCGATCAAAAGTTTACATTTAATGATCATGTTTTGGACTCAATTGCAAAATCTTACAGATCCTACGGCTTAATTTCCAGAAATTGTAGAGTTTTCTAACCTATGTATTTTACAAACACTGTATAGTTCTCTTCTTCGCACTAGATTAAAATATGCAGTATTAATATGGTTTCTATTTATAGATGTCAAGTCAATCAATTAGAGTCTGTGCATAGAAAATTTCTTAAATTTTTATCATTTCTAACTCGACACGACATTCTTTTGCATAGATTCAACTTTAGTTCATTGGAAACTCACCGTATCTGTATTATTGTGACGTTTTTATACAATTTACTGAATTATAATTTAGACTGCAGTTGGTGGCTCGAAAAAATTAACTATGCTGTCTCCCAGATTAATGCTCGTGGAAACCTAACTTTTACTGCTACAGCAGTCCATTATCTATTAATTTTAGATTTTGTCATGGTGTGTTACACTTTATGTTTGGTATATTTTAAGTTACACATTTTTCCGTAATTGGGTGCTGAACCTGTTGGAAAATAATAATAATAATAATTATTATTATATATTATATAATTAATAATAATATTAATAATAATAATTATTATTAATATTATATTTTTGGAAATCCATAGTGTCCAAAAATATAGACATTTGGCCTCTTATTAATAAGTTTGCATCACAACCAAAGCTACTACCATTGTCTGAATATTAATTTGTATTCAGTTATCATAATTTGTAAAAAGTGGGTTCTGTTCTGTACATAATTTTTTGTTTCTCATCCCTTAACATAGAAGACAAAGTTACAGTTCATAAATTTATTAGTTGCTTAATT
Organism: Rhyzopertha dominica; assembly: GCA_025024175.1. NCBI lineage: Eukaryota > Metazoa > Arthropoda > Insecta > Coleoptera > Bostrichidae > Rhyzopertha > Rhyzopertha dominica. Next base: position 43,649,336 of record QCXZ01000137.1, on the reverse strand, counting down.
AAAGTTATAAATTTTTAGTACATCCCAACATGCTCAAGAAAGTTTTAAACATGCTAGTGCAAAAAGTAATAGGTAAGCATTGGCTGATTTTGGACTATTTAAACTTTTTGATCTCGAAGTGAAAACCAAATCTTGAATCATTCGAAGTGTCATCTGCTTCTTAATTCTTTTAATCCTAAAACCAGTATATGCAAAAGTGTAAGCTATATGTAGGTATTAATATCCAGCAAACACAAATCATGAGAGATGCTGCATGAAATGTCCAGATAATCTACTCATATGACAGTAACTGTGGGGCCACACTAACGTCTAACGCCGTTAATTATTACGCTATATGACAATAAACACAGGTACAGGAGAGTTTATTGACCGTTGGTGGCGCTAGTGTGTCTTTGCAAATGGCGGAAATAAACAGTACTTGCTATTATAATATACTCGTCTGTATCTTAATATGAAACACATATGGGTTCGCAACCGAGTATATTAAATATAATTATTACAAAGGAACTGGTAATGGTAACCAAAACACACTCGTGGCAATAACCTATGTGATAACCGCTTAATCACATAACCGCATATTACTATTATAATATAATATCATATCACACATACTTTTTGTGTTTACATGTATCCCCTTTTTCTTAATAATATTCACTGCCCGCAATTTAAAAATGCTAATACGATACAACAAAAACAGCACTATTACACAATAATTCCGCCTTTTTCCAGCATTAAAGTACTGTTCTTAATAGTTTATGTATCTGCCGCCAGATGTTGTGTCACTATTGTAAACTTGCTAATTTGTTATCGCCGTTACGAATGGCGTTAGACATTAGACGATAGCTCGGGTGCCGGTCTTTTTTGACACATCAAAGAGATGTGACGCGTCATTTGTCGCGTTAATGTGGCTACACTTTAAACGCTCAAAAATGGAGTGGTCCAACGAAAAAATAATAGAGTTTTTGGAAGTGTTTCAAACGGAACCTTGTTTGTGGGATCCTTGAAACACAAGCTCACCTTGTTCGTTTTCTGTGCATTTTTATCATCCATCTCCTTCTAAGCCTGATCCAGTGCAATTATAATAAATTATAACATAATAATTTAGGGACATATAATAAATCTGTGTAGCGGCTTCAACCTCCATCTTGAAATTATTTGATCAAAAAACGCACTATTTATTGGTTTAGACCTCAAATAGGAGTGTAGCCACTTAGTTTACCGCATAATTTAATCCACATTTGTTAACGCCTTAATTTTTGCAATAATAAGCGTTAGACATTAACATCAGTGTGGCCCCAGCATAATACTTATCCACAATTAGCCCTTGTAACAGGTTAAAGAATATCTTGTTTGTAAAATTTTGACTTAGCATTAAGTGATGAGTTCCTATAAACCTCTATTGTCTTAAATATTGCCAGCCTTAAACTTATTGTTATACAGCCTCCCAATCTTTTCATAAGCAGTCACAGCTGAGAATCGATGCCAAATATTGATATTTATTACTTGAATGGATCGATACTTAAAAGTATCAATCTGTACTTGTAGTTAGCATCCCTAAGTGGCTTGAATTAATTATGAAACAGGCTATACTGCATTAATTTATATTTAAACCATTATTTCAGGTGATGTGGTGTATGGAAGTGCTATGTTTTGGTTTGAGTCTACCTCTGTCTGAACATGACACTATAAAGGATTGTGTCAACATATACTGTGAATGGTTATCTGCTTTGCTACCATCCCCTAAAGTTTGTGTACCTCAACCTATCAGAGATGATCCTCATCTATATGCCCAGATAATAATAGCACATCTACACTATTTGTTTGTGCCTCGAAAAGAAGAGGGTAAGTTTCATGTTGTATTGGATTACATGTACAGTACTGTTCCTCAATTATTACAGTTTAGTTTACTGATCAAGTGTGTAACTGAAAATTTTTGGTTTGTATTATACATAGTTGTAATGAAGGCACATGAATTTTAACTCCATATAATTTTTCCACTTAAATGTCCTGTTAAGTTTTAAAGGGTGATCTTTTTGTGAAATGCAGTGGTTTCTAAAGAAATAATTAAATTTTCACAAGATATTTTTAAATCTACAATGGTCCTCATGTGCATAAAAGAGAATTGATTTAGTATCATCTTTTGCATGTACGTATTTGGTATTGCAGCTACAAGTTACAATGCCTTAATTTTTTACACTTCGTTTCACATTGAATATATTCTACAATTGTCTTTGTAATGGTCTGCTCACGATGTTTTTCAGATAATGGAATGTTAGCTTTTTTCTGTGTATATTGTAAGCCGCTTTTGAAAGAAAGCATACCATATTATAATCCAATGTATAATTAATAATAATTCTTAACACACTTATAAATAAATTTCTTTTTATTGTCTTGTCTGACAAAATTAAACCATGGGGGTGCATTTGGACTTGTGCACAAGTGAATTACAGAATTAAAAGCAGCTAGGGTTGTCAGAAGCTGGATGATCATTGCTAGCAATAGCCAAAAGTGTTGCCAATTATGTACCAACATGAGGTCGCTAACTTTTTTCCATAAAATTTCAAATATACATGTGATCCAAAAATTTTGTTTGACAAAAGTTTTCAAGTTCTGTTAACCAGTTTGTGATACATATTGATCAACCCTTAAAATCTATCCGGGGCTGATATAGAGTATAGACAAAGAAAAATAAAAAGTAACAAACGAAAGAATGTTATGTTATATCCCAAAGTCATCCAATTTTGTGCTTGATTGCGAAACATTTATTGTAATACTTTGAGACATATCAAAAGTATCATTTATCTATAGTCAAACATCTGGTAATGATTTCTTCCGGACTGTTATGCCGTGGTCTAAGGTGTCCCTTTTTCTTCTCATACATTTCGCCGCTCTTCGCTGGCATCATCTTCAGTGATGTTCAGGTTTGGCTGGTGTAACCTGAACATCACTGAAGATGCTGCCAGCGAAGAGCGGCGAAATGTATGAGAAGAAAAAGGGACACCTTGGACCACGGCATAACAGCCTGGAAGAAATCATTACCAGATCCAACGCCTGCCATGAAAGCCTTAAGTAGACTATAGTCAAACAGTTTAATCACATTAGCTGTAGCTCTTTGTGTGGTTATAAAAAATTAACATTTCTTCTGTTAAAATGTTGTTTGTCGAGAAGTCCGTGACTTGTAAGAAGACATGCATTTATAAAACTTTTTGGGTGCGGACACACTCAGAATGGAACAATTGTTTTAATAATTGGTTTCATTTATGAAAAACATTTATAGAATGTGAAGATAAATATTTTCAAAAACAATAAAGTCTTATTTCTGTAAAAACTTTGTTCTTCTTGCTATTCAGATTGTCCCCACGTATATACGTCTTTTTTTGAGCACAAATATGCTTCAAAATCCTTTTCTTTAGAAATACACATGATCAACGCATAAAGGCTTCTGTTTTCTTTTTTATTTTTGCACTTGCACTCTATACTTAATATTAATGTGATGAAGTTCTTTTATTTAAAATTATAGTAGTAATAGAAATTAATTCTTGAACTAATCTACACTTACTGCTTTTCAAGACTGGCCATTCCTTTATCAGGACATAGGTATATTAAAGAAAAAATGAGACATTCTTACAATGAATTAATTGTATTTGGTTCAGGTGTGGATACAATCAACAGACAAGCAGTGTTGTGTCATCGTGTGCTACGTACATTACAGCAAATTGCATGTGAGTCTCAGATTTTGGACAGAGAAACATGGGAGTCACTGTTAGTTTTTTTACTTGCAATTAATGATACACTTTTGGCTCCTCCAGCAGTTAAAGATGATGTTGCAGATCAGCTGTGTGAAAGAATCCTTAGTGTATTATTTGAGGTATGCATAACAGTTGTGTTGATTCTTTTTTTCTATTTGTTTCTATTGGAATAAGGCCACTACTAAAGCAATTCCTTCATTTGGTGAGCTTGTAAGTTTAAAAAACTGTTTTGCAGATATGGTTATTGGCATGTTTGCATTGTTTTCCATCTCCATCAATTTGGAAAACATTGAGAAAGTGTTGCATGAATTGGCGGCATCGAGTAGGATTAATGGAACAGTGGAACCGTTTAAACCTTGCGTTAACTGCTAAACTTCTTAAAATTATGTATGGATCATCATTTCCAGAAATAGGTATGTATATAAAGGAACTTCAACAAATAGAGTTGGCAGTATTAAGTAATAATAATAAAACAATTTATACACCTACTAGTGTTCCTTTATTTTGTGTAACCACTTACATATTTCGGCCTATTAGGTCTTTGTCAAAGAGCTTTATAAATGAGACTAATGCTTAATCGTATACACAGTTCACAGCTACCTAATGTTTATTATGCTCGATCATCACAGATTCGTTTTTAAGGATTATTACTCTTTACATTTACTCAAATAGTTTTTGTACAATATGTATATAAAATCTTAAACCTGTTTTCATTGAATATACGGTTGAAGCTCATAGAGCGATTATAATATCTTATTAGATTGTTATTATTAAATATAGGTTTTTTCTGTTCCACGCTATTTAAATTTCTTAGTTGTACAACCTGTCTAAGAAATTCTACATTCTTCACAATGTACCCTTATTTTGTTTTTTTGCTGTCTTATATTTAGTTGTTCAACAAAAACAGCCTAAGAAAGCGTTTTGCTGTAGAAGTCTAACAGATACTGAGAAAAGATGGGCACAAATTGAAAAATTTCTGGCCAATTTGCACTGATAAAAATGTTATCTCACCCTCCATTTTTGTTTTCAATTTTAAGAGGGGTCCGGATGTTGGTCTTAGGTCTAAAAACAACCTCAACGGAATCTATCGTACTGACCTTATTTTTTAATTTTTTGTTTATATCTTTGGATCGTTATAAAGATTTTTAAATAATAGTTTTATTTTAGTTAATAATGCTGTTTACAAGAAATGGAGGTCACATTTTCAATTTTTATTCAGTAGTCCCTCCAGTTTCATTCTTTATCTATTTGTTGGCAAAATTTTGCGGTGTTTATGTAATTATTATTATGTGAGTTACATTAAATCATTCATTGCATTACATCAAGTTCCAGTAAATTTGCATTCTCTTACCACTCTCGCTAAGTGCCAGCTGCCAGCCCCAAAAAACTCCATCATGCTTGTTTCATATGGAGAGGCTCATGCTACACGATCAAAACTTTCTAATTTGAGTGTACAAAGGCAGTTATCTCTTTTTCTGCAGTGGGAGAAAATCAAAACGGTAAAAGGTCGTATATATGGTGTATCTATGGGTAAACTGATGTACAGGGTCTGGCATAAAAACGTGACGATTTTTGAGGGATAATAATTAAAGTGTGTTTCGTACAATTAAAACATGTAATATATCAAATTAAAGATCAAATTTTGCAATTTACAGTGAATTACATAGATTACTCACAAAGTTTTTTTATTTGAAGATTATGTCATCCAAATGTTTTCCGTTACTCCTCACACACTCACTTAACCTAATTCTAAAATTTGCCATTGCTCGCTCAATCATCACTTGTGGAATTGCTTCAATTATGCCGAACTTTGAAACCGCACACCACACTGTAACATATTGACTGTGAAGTGGTTTTTCAAAAATTTCCCGTGGATTATTGGGAGCCCAATAACGGTAATTTTGTTTATTCACAAATCCCGACAAATGAAAATGTGCCTCGTCACTTGAAAGAATAATGGCATCCTGGTGGACATTTTCGAGCATGATCTCGCAAGCGTCTTTGCGAGATGCCCAATCATTTGCATTAAGTTGTTGCATTAACATCATCTTATACGGATGGAATTTCAGGTCGGAATGAAGAATTCATCGTACACTTCGATCAGAAATGGCTAGCGCAACAGCATGTTTCGCTGCTGAACGTCGTGGAGACTGTGTAACAGCTACTCTTACCGCGTTAATGTTTTCAGGCCCGTTTCACAGTCCGTTTTCGTCCTGTTGGTTTCGTTTTTAAAGCAGACGACGTGTTCCTAAAATTCTTTACCCACAACAAGATCGTATTCCTGCTGGGAACAGGCGGGTGTCGATTTAAATTGAAATGTCTGCGAAATAAACGCTGTGTTAAAATAACTGAGTCAATACTGAAATGGCAAGAATAGACCTGTCGATGTACAACATTCCCACCTTCTCAATGACAGTGGTGCCAACATAACAATTACTACAAAATCGTCAGATTAATATGCCGGACCCGGTATATTGGTACACCTTGCAAATTTTCAAACATTTGTATGCTTTTGGAAAATGTTTTAACATGATTAATAAACACCAACTGCAATCATAGAAGTATGCCAAATAATGTCAAAAATTGCTGAATCGATAAAACAGTTTTGCTAACTTTTTAGAGACTAAACAAAGCAATTTTGGATGTGGAAAAATATCGTTTTAAGGAGATACTAAAAAATTTTTGGAAAATTATTGCATGATTATGAAAAATAATCTAATTTGGTAAATTGTGGTGATAAACAACAAGTAATACCCTTAACAGATATTGTAAAATACCATTTACGATTAGTAGATAAACAGTCGTTTCATTTTTAGACGAGGATGGTATTATCCCAGATGGTATGAGTCATGACTGCATTGTCCAAACATGGTATCGGTTCCTCAACACAATTGGAAATCCTACCTGCTTAACAAATCCCCAAGTAAGTTCTTTTCTCTACATATGAAGTGATATATTAGAGTAACAATTTGAAACAGTTGAAACTTATAATTCTTCCATAATACAGGTAATAAGTCAAACTCAGAAATTTCTGCAATTCGCAATTAGTACAGATGGTGTCACAGATCCATGTCAACATCCATGTCTTCAGAATTTACCACTTGCTTTCTTGAAAGCAATTACAGGAATATCTGCTCAAATTGATGCCCTTTTAGGTAAGATTTGTGAGAAAAATATATGTACAGTGTGGTTATATCATACTAAAGCTCAATGATGACAAAGCCACTTAGCTGCTTTAATGGGTACTGATTCCTAAAGGAAGTGGCCTGTAGCCTCACAGGTTGGCAAGCACCTGCATACGTCAACTTGATAGCAGGCCCTATGGCACTTTTTTCAAGTGGACAAGAACCGACATACATTAAAATGGAGGTGCATGCCAACTTGCCAGGCTACAGGTCACTTCCTTTGGGAAGTAGTACCCATTAGGCAACTAGGTGGCTTTGTCATCATGTCAGTATAATGCTGACAACTGGCATTTCCATCTAAATTTCTACCGACATCATAATCATACCAAGCCTTTGGTATATAGGCAAAACCAGTTCGATGCCGTGCTGTCTGCATTAGACCTAAACTGCACTGATGAGTTATAATGATAGCGAAATAGATCTATCTGCAGTTGGTTGTGGTGCAGACAGCACAGCATAGACCTGCATATTAATATTATTAATGACATTTTCCTTATGGAGTTCCACTACATATCTTCCGTTTTTGTACACTAAAAGCAATGAAGAAGATTATACTAAACAATGAATTTTACCATTGACCACTTTAAGATATTAATAAACTTATTATACTATCTGTGAAGTAGATTTATTGAATAGCAACAGAACAAAGATTATAGCTTTTCTATCATCCAGTAGTTTGGCTTATTGGAATAATCACCAAAGCTGTTTGCAGAATGATTTACTACAATGCCTAACTGTGCATCCTAAATGAACAACTGCATCCTCTTAGGATACAGTTAGACATTGCTTTTAGTAAGCGGCTCTGCAAGCAGCTTAAAATATTTGACTCAGCAAGATATCTATACATAGATTAGTTAAACAGTGGGACTCATGTGTTAATGTTAATGGAGACTTAATTTGGAATTTAAAAAATGTCTTACAGCACCTTAACTTTTAAAGTAATCTTGATTAATTGGTTGTATGTAACAATATTTAGTGGTTCACACTGTATTTTTTGCAAAGAGGTATCCAATAATTTTCTTTTCTTTTTCTGTTATAAGCATATATAAAATATGTAAGTAATTGTAGGTATTTCCAAGCCATCTGTAACTGGCACATCAAGTGGAAATTCATCTTCTCTACCGGTGGCTGATCCAGCACCTTTAAGCTCTATTTCATCTAGTAAGTTGACTACAACCCAAGAACTCTCTGAATTAACATAACTATTAGTTTCAGTGTCTAGTTACTTTGATTTGCATCAACCTTTAGCACTGGAGAGGCCTAAGAGTAATAGCATTTTACATCTTTTTGGAGAGTGGCTATTTGAGGCTGCATTTGTCGGTTGTAGCTTGCCACAAAGTACTGATTATTATTATTATTTTTATAGACCTATTGCTGACCTGAATTATTGTAGGAAATCAGAGTGAACAAATAAAACGTCCAAACTCTATTGTTGTGGATAGTGCCAAGTCATCATTGTCATATTCTGAAACAAATTCTGTATCAAGTTTTTCTGAAATACCATCATGTTTAACCACTGATAAGTTTGAAAGTGGCAGAGCTGCTGCATTGGGAGTGTTATGCCGAGTAATTTGTGCCAAGAAAACTGGTGAAGAGATATTGCCAGTATATCTTGCGAGATTTTATCTTGCTATTCAACAAGGTTTGGCTATTCCACCCAATGGGTGTTGTGGTGAGACCGTCGTTGCAATTTTAATGAATTCCTGTGACCTTTTCCGCTTGGATTTGGATGGTGTTAATATTCTGTTGCCATCATTTATAAACGCTTTGGAAGTTGTTTTGCCAGTGAAGGATTTGAAGATTATTTCTGGTATTGACAAGATACAACTGAGAAGAGCATCAATAACTTTACTGTCATCTATACTGGTTTTGCCATTGCATTTTCAAAATGCACATACTAAGGAATCAATGAGTACAGGTAAGAGTAAGCAATGCAGAGGAGGGCAGAACACTCACATMTGAAATAAAATCTAATTAATTTATTTTTACCACACACTCAACTCACAACACCACTCATCTGTAATATGGTTAATTAGTCCAACCAAATTGCATTTAGAGAGAAAAAAGTGTTATACAAATGTTTAGAAAAAAACAAGAAGCGTCAGCAATGGTATGGGGGGTTGAAGAGGCCACAAAAAATCGCATTCTTGATTTTTCAGCAAAAGTTGACATATAAGTTGTATAAAATACAAAAGTTATAGATAAGGAACAATCAACAACTTCTGTCTTTTTAATATAACCCTAAAATTCCAAGAAAAATGTGAAAAATTGTTTTTTTCTTGTTTTCTGTTTTAAAGTAAACCTTTTTGTGCCTTAAATAAGCAGTATTTTTTTCAGATTAAAACATCAAGGCATTTCCAGGATATTCATGTTTTCTGGTCCCAAACACTTTGTTTTTTAAGAAGTATTCTACTAAAAAAATTATTGTCAGAGTTCTGCCAGTTCTAAGTTATATCTTCATTATTTACCTTTGGCAAGAATTTATTTTATTAGTTACGAACACTTACATATTAGCACTTTCACAAAATACTAAAAGAGCACAATAAAGCAGACATCCCTTAGGTTTAATTTTTGTAATTTTCACCTTAAAACTGCCCAAACTCTGACAATCATCAATAAGCCTTCTAATAATATCAATTATTAGTTTTGGTTTAGAGAATATCTGGTGTGAAATTTATCACAGGTTTTTTTAGCCACTCTGTCACATTCATCATAAGTTAAAGAGTGAATTAATTTTAAAAATCCTTCAAAGATCTCTAATAAGAAATTCATAGACAAAGGCAAGATAAATAGATGGGAAACTCTAATGGTGGGGGTAGGTTCATATAAAGCGCCTGCAATGTCACTAGGCTAAACTATACACGAATATGCCAAGTCGATAACATAGGAGACTGCTTTAAATGGTGCAGCAGCAACATGCAAGTCAGATTTTTTTATTTTCTTTTTATTTCTTTCTTTGCACCTAGTTGTTCCATTACTACCTCTTCGAAGTTACTTGTCACATAACTTCAAACGGCGCGGGAATAAACTACTTGCAAATTAAATAAGAGATTACTTAAGAATAATTTGCAATTAAATGATGATAAACAAAACAAAAGCCGTTTGGTATTCACAAATAATTATAATGATCATAAATGTACAATTTATAAATATTTCAATAAAACAGAAGTATGGTAGACGTCTTCGTTTAAGTCTTTTCTCCAGGGAGTCGAAATAAGAAATAAATCACCGATATGCTTGTGACAAATCAGATAGCGTAAATAAGCTATCTTTTTTAATGCGTTTCAGTCATATTTGGTACATCTGAAACAAGTATGCATTTTTTAAACAGACCTTCATTGTCTTTATTATAATATTATAGAAGAGTATGTGATAAATAAGGGGTGGTGTCCACGCAAGATTTCCCAAAGGGACCAGTTTGGTAGGTACATACACTACATTTCAAGATATGCCGAGAGAAAAATGTCTTAAGTTTTGTTATTAATAAAAATTGCTGGTATACTGTACAATGTATCATTCGATAAAAGTTAAAGTATCTTGAATTGTTGTCAAGTTAATGTTGAATTTGCTATGAGATATTTTTTTGAGATTGTGTACGTCCTCGTCCACTATCTAGAAGTAAAACAACCCATTAAACATATTCACATCAGTGCTGCTGTTGTGATAGTATAATGATTGTTGATTAAAGGTATCACTTACTCAGATATAATAAATAACTTTACGGCCGCAGCAATATTTATCATCAGGACGCTACTATTTACTAGAACTGTACTACCCTTACAAATATTTAAGTGAACCAATTTGCATTTGGATGGATAAAATTACATAGCTTAAAGCTGTAATTGACTGTGATAGCGGATTTGCAATGCTCAAGTAGACAAATATAATTTAACTTGTAACAATTTTTTTAACTCTTGAGAAAGAAGCAGAACATTAAAACATGTTAAGAATTCATAATAAGCTTTTGTAGCACCAAGTGTACCTAAATCATTTTAAGTGTGAACTACTTTATCGAAAAACAAGTCTATGTAGTAACTTCCATGCGGTTATTGAGGTATATTTAAAAAATAAACATTATTGTTATTAACAAATTGCAGATTAAATTTGAATTATTTACGTGCTGATATACGTTCTTGACAAATTGGTCCCAATGCAACTGTCAAATAAATAACTAAACCGCCAACTGTAAGTACAGTGACTTTATAAAGTCACTGTACTGTAAGCAGATGCTAGCGCCAAAAATTTGCCGTGTCACTAGGCCAAACTAATCCGTATGGTCACCCCCCACCACTGAGAGATTCCAATCTAYTTGTCTTGTCTTTATCTATGAAGAAATTTACATAATAGCTGTGACAGAGCCATTTTGTCAACAGTAGAAATTTTATTAAAACAATAATTGTCATTGTTTCCATGGCGTATTACCATTCCAGACTTAGCTGTCTTTAACATGGTATAAACTTTAAGAACACCTCTTATAAGTTTCAAAAGGGCTGTCAATAGGTATAGGAAAACCTGTATCTAATGTATACAGAATTAAATTTTGCATAAACTCAATAGAAAATCTTCATAATGGTTTAAGTTCAAAGTTAAGCAATTATGACCACCCTATAGATATTTAACAAAGTACAAAGGTACTAACAAATTGCATATTAATAGCCCTTTCGGAAATCTAAATATCCTTCTTTTGTTTTTGCTGAATTTGAAGTTACTGAACTTTAAACTAATCCATGCAAAAGTTATTTTTTTCACCAAAATATTATCTCTAGAACAATTGATTTTAGATGTAGATGACCTTGAAAAAAACACCCTTAAATTGATCCTAGAATCCAAAAATATGAAATTTAAAATAAGGAAGTTGTGGCTACTTCCAGCACAACTGGAAGCTGTAGCGATTTGAAAATATTTTAGTTGGAATGGCACTGTTTCAGTTAGTGTGCCAACTTTCAAAATCTTCCAATTCTTATTTTCCCGGATACTTCTAATTAAAGGTTTTTATTCTAAACGCTTTATAACAGATGGTGTATCGGTGAGAGCGCCATCTATTGTATAGAGCGTGAACTGCTGTGAAAGGCGGCCATATTGTAGAAGCCAAATGTCATGTAAAGCAAAGTTTGTTTGGTGAACCTATAATAATTATGGTTACATTTTTAGCTAATTATTTGCGATTATTATGTAGTGTTGATGCGGATATGTATAAGACTAAAGCAGCACTATGTGGTGGAATTGAGTTGAAGGGAGATTCAGGGATTTCTAGACTAATTTTATCAACCTCAAAGATAGCCTTCATATAATATTAGCTGTTACCATATACCAGAATTAAAGTGTTTGTTGCAGACTTTCATACATCTGGCGTTTGTTAATATAAATAGTTCAGACCGATTTACTCGCGATAGCCAAGTTGTCTGTCTTCTCTTTGAAAGATCTCTGTTGTCACACTAATTTCGAATCATTAACAGCAAGGCATATAAACTTATGGAAATGCCATCCCTTTGGTATGTTGCCAAACAACCAGCAATGCCAAAAATTACCATTTTCACAAGATTACAGTACTAAGAACAGTTCTTCGTCAACACGTCAACAGCTGTCAGCTACTTTGTGAAACACCAAACTGCTGCTCCGCCACCTAAAACTCCCCAGGCTCGTATTTCCATTATTTTTTTAGATACAACCTTAAGTTATATGTCAAATTGTAGTTCTTTTTAAACTCTTTAAAAATAGCATAGTGTGTCCAAATTTTTTTTGTCAATTATGATATTTTACAAAATAAATAAATCAAGTACAAAGTTCGTTCTAAAAAGAGAGAGGCTAGAAAACGATACCCTGCGATGAGGCTAGTGTATGATGTAGAAAACCAAACTAGCCTCATCGCAGTGTATTGCTTTCTTGCCTCTCTCTCTTTAGAGTGAACTTTGTACTTAATTTATTTAAAAGTTGCTTTAAATTTTGGAGTTTTTTGTGCAGCGATAGGTATGTAGGCATAACTTCTGCCGCAATTAGCTGTTAAACTAACACTTAAAAAATTGTTAACAGCTCTATTAACAGAATATGGCAGCAATGAGTTTTTCTTGTTCTTCGTTAAGAAGGAGTAAAAATTACGCATACGTTGTAATGACACAAATTGAAGAAGACAAAAGTTGGCTTCTAACTATGAAGCAATATTATACGGGGTAAGGTAAAAACAATATTTACAAAAATTAATTTTATTTGCAAAATATAATCCGCAAAAAAATTTTTGGACACTCACTATGCTATTTTTAAAGAGTTTAAGAAGACCTACAATTTGACATATAACTTAAGGTTGCACCTAAAAAAATAATGAAAGTACGAGCCTGGGGAGTTTTAGGTGGCAGACCCTGTAAAGCTAAGGAGTCATCATTAAGTTTTTGAACTTTGGTGCTTTTTCCACTATACTGTAATTCATATTCAGCCAAACCCTATTGAATTTATTATAACATTCAGTGCGCCATTGGTAATTACTTAATCATTGGCAATGTCTTTGATAGTTATTTTCATAATTAGCTGTTTCTCCCTAAACTATTTTCATGAAATGTGTATTAACTATGTCAATATCGGCTCAAAGGAAGAAAACACATGTTTTTTTATCCGGTTGGTTTTCTTTCAGCTAACACTTTTAGAATTCAACTGAGCTTACATGTAATATATTTAGCGAATATTCTTTTACAAACAAACAATCATATAATATGTATAACCATTACATGTTTGAAATTTAATAATTACATGAAAGTGGTCCCAAAATTTCCTGACCAAGATATATGTACAGGGTGAGTAAATAAGAGAGGTGGCCGGTCATATCTCATAAACCAGTAGCCCTAGAGCTTTGAGGTAAATTTTTTTTAACTAAAGTGTCCAAGAGAAATCTGGAAAATATTTTCGAGTTTGTAAAGTGACCGCTAGAGGGCGCTGTGGTACCTCCAAATTACAAAATTAATGTTCTTGTCATTTTTAGCCTAATAAATGGCTGCGATATTAAACATTTTAAGATTGTTTGGACTAAAATCTACCATTTTTGTTTAGAACATGTTTTTGTTAAATGTCAAATAAAGGAGKGGGGGCGGGTGAATATTAATATAGAAAATCGCTAATATTTCAGGTTTGGCTTGACCGATTTCAACCAACGAGGTGTCATTTTCAAGAGCTTATGTGCCCTTATAAAAAGCAATTTTAAGTGTCAGAACATTGTGTGTTGACCGCAATAGGGCGTTTTCTGAAGTTACTACCTAAATATCACTTTTTCTCAAAATTTTTAAATGCAAAGTTATAAAACTATTTGCTTTATTAAATGAGCAATTGAATATAGACTAAAATGGTGAAAACCGCACCATTTAAAAAATTTGAGCAAAATCAATATTTAGGTAGTAATTTCAGAAAACGCCCTCTTGGCGGTCAACACACAAACTATGTTCTGACACTTAAAATTTCTTTTTATAAAGGCACATAAGCTCCTGAGAATGACGCCTCGTTGATTAAAATCGGTCAAGCCAAACCCAAAATATTAGCAGTTTTCTATATTAATATTCACCGGCCCCCACTCCTTTATTTGACATTTAAGAATAAAATGTTCTAAACAAAAATGGTAGAAATTGCTAGAAAATATTTTCGAGTTGGTAAAGTGACCACTAGGAGGTGCTGTGGCACCTCCAAATTACAAAGTTAATGTTTATATCATTTTTAGCCTAATAAATGTCTGCGGCATTAAACATTTTAAGATTGTTTGGACTGAAATCTACCTTTTTTATTTAGAACATTTTTTTGTTTAATGTCAAATAAAGGGGGGGGGGGCGGGTGAATATTAATTTAGAGAATCGCTAATATTTCAGGTTTGGCTTGACTGATTTCAACCAACGAGGTGTCATTTTCAAGAGCTTATGTGGCCTTATGAAAAGCAATTTTAAGTGTCAGAACATACTTTGTGTGTTGACCGCAAGAGAGCGTTTTCTGAAATTACTACCTAAAATCGATTTATCTCGAAATTTTTTAAATGTGCTGTTTTCACCATTTTAATCTATATTCAATTGTTCTTTTAACGAAGTAAATAGCCTGATATCTTCGCATCTAAAAATTTTGAGAAAAATTGATATTTAGGTAGTAACTTCAGAATACGCCCTCTTGCGGTCAACACACAAACAATGTTGTGACACCTAAAATTGCTTTTTATAAGGGCACATAAGTTCTTGAAAATGACACTTCGTTGATTGAAATCAGTCAAACCAAACCTGAAATATTAGCGATTTTCTATATTAATATACACCCGCCCCCCCCACTCCTTTATTTGACATTTAACAAAAAAATGTTCTAAACAAAAATGGTAGACTTTAGTCCAAACAATCTTAAAATGTTTAATAGCACAGACATTTATTAGGCTAAAAATGACACATACATTAATTTTGTAATTTGGAGGTACCACAGCACCCTCCAGCGGTCACTTTACAAACTCTAAAATATTTTCCAGCAATTTCTCTTGGCCACTTTATTTAAGAAATTTTGTACCTCAAAGTTCTAGGGCCACTGGTTTATGAGATATGACCAGCCACCTCTCTTATTTGCTCACCCTGTACAAATTGCAGTGGGTCAAAATTTTGATAGCAGTTGAATAAATGTCTTATTCTTTTTCGCATGATCGTTCATAGTAATGAAAATTGTTGTCGCCCAATTTATAATATAGCATACAACTTCCTGGAACTAACATTTATAATGGTGTCATCAATTACTATTAAAATACAGTTAGGTATAGAAATACTGTTTTGCCCATGTGTGTTGTACTGGATGCCAGTTACCAATATATAAATTTGTCACTCCTTTCACATCAAAGGATTAAAGACCAGTTTAATGAGGTATAAGAAAAGAATTAATTCTATTGTACTATGTATTGTAAGCTACCTTACACTCTAAATAACAGTTTAGTTTTTTTAATATGAACTTTTGTGTTGTTTTAGTACTTCTAGGTCCAATTGAGTGCACTGTGCAGCTTGCTAACTTGCGTACGAAACTTATGAATCTGGTAATGAATGCGTTGCAAGTAGAAACAGATTCTTTAAATACCCAAATGCTTTTGGGTATTTTATTTTCTTCTCTACAAGATTATGTAAGTTTCGAGTTGGTTGAGCAAGTATTTCAGCCTCAGATAGAGACACTTTCTTATCCTTTAAGCTCTGGTAAGTACAGCATTAGTACATTAAATTACTTATTTAAATTTCGTTATTTAAACAGGAGCATCAGATTCACTAAGTACCATAAGTGCGGCCAGCAGTTCAGATCGTCCATTGGCGGCACCAGACTTTACTATGGATTCATGTGACAATTCAGCATCAGGTACATATATATTTATTTAACTATTTCAGCATACCTATTGTGTTACAGCGGTTAATAGAAAATGGTATTTACTGTTAGTTAGCTAAAATAATTTCTGCTTGTAATGTCGCTGTTCTATTGCAGTGAAATTAGCTAATAGAAAGATAACGGTTCAAATCATTGAAAATTATTATAAGATTCGTGTTTATATTAAGATTTGTTTTATAAGTTAACCAATATCTGTTTATACCACTGAACTATGTTCGAAAAAATCACCACATGTACATTAGTTTTCCCTAATTTCTTACCATTTCATTTAGCCTGTACCTTGCAATCCCAACGAAAATGTCTGGTCCTGTACAGGGTGACACAGCACTTAACTAAGCCATACAGAAAGAAGTGCTTTGTTCAAAATTTTCTTCAAATACTCTCATCACTTAAAATTAATTTTGTGTGTACAGTATGTTAGGGCACGAAAAATTCTATCAGATTGTATTAAAGCCCACATTTCTGAATTAAATCATGGATAACTTGATTTTTTTAAATGGAACTATATATTTTTTAATTACCATACAAAGAATTGTCCCTCTTTCGAGTTTATTAAGACACATATGTAGTTATCTTTGATCGTTTTGTGATATAATTTTATGATACTATTTTCTTTTCAATCAGTAGTTACTCACAAAGCTATAGAGACACGCTAATTTCTACAATAGTATTCTGTGGTCCGATGAGGCTATGTTTTATAATAATGGACGTCTGAGTGAGCGTAACTATCAATAAACAAAAGTAGGTATCTGGTCTTTTTAATAGATGAATACAAGTTAGCAAACATAAAGGCTTTATTTCATGATAGAGTTGACATTTTTGCCTTAATAATATTGAAAGAGAAAAAGATACCAAGTCTACTGGTACAAACAATTTTATTGTGTTCTAATTTTTTGAGATTCAAAATTAATTCGCAAAACTTTAGAAATGTTGGTTTTAATACTCTCTGATAAAAGGTTTCGTGCCCTAACTGCACAAATCATATATACTAGTTTTTACTTTATGAGATATTCGTTATTTATGAGTAAGCTGCAAAAGTTATATTTTTCAAAAAATTCCAACCCTGACACGGTCGACTGAAGGTATGGTTAATAAAGAACCCCGAATTAAAAAATGCCATAATATACAGAGTGTACTGTTTAAAATAAGATTTCTCTGTCTTTCTTAGTCAAGTAACTATGAACCGATCCCAGAAAGTTGTCTCATCCTGTATGGTAATGATCCAGTTGATAAAAGTGCAAAATGTTTCAAGCACAATTGTGTACATAAAGTAAACAATTAAACCTACTTTTAGTTTCAGCACATGCGTTATTGGTGAGAACTACATACTTGGTTTGCCATAGACTGATGACTTCATGGAAAAGTGACTTAAATGTGTCTTTAGCAGCACTGGAATTGCTATCAGGACTAGCAAATTTACACACTAAAGAATCTGGTGAGTGATAAAATATCATGATATTGCACTTCAAACATTGTCCTTTGTGTAATATTAGAACCAAGCTTTCTAATATATAACATCATATACATATATATTATTAATGCTATTAATCATAAATATATCAATAGTACTGAGTTTGTATAATGTAATTGAACTACAAATATGGTTATTGAATGTGGTTTCCACTAAACTGAATGAATGTTAAAAAGGCAACTATGGGGAATACACTGCCTGAATTTATGTTATAGTTTGTACATGTGTTCATCAAACACATTATAATAGCATTTAACTAAACTAAAATAATTTATACGTATGATTATTATAAGTTCAATTACTACTTGCATAAAATTATTTTGTTTGAAATGAAATACAGATTGATTTCTATGTGCCGTCTTTTTGTAACTGCTGCCAAGCTACAATATACTCCAGATGAATGATGGCGAGCGGTGGGGATGAGACGCCTTGGTGCCAGTATCAGATCGTGCCGAMCATCGTATACCAGKGGAGGTGCAAATGAAATTTTTTTGGTTTGCATGCAAAGTGGTGTTTGGGAAAAAGAAATACAGGAAACAGTATTATTATGTAATTAAGTAAATAAAATAACGTAGATACTACAAAAAAAATGGAAACTTAAAAATAATGTCAATAATACATACGCATACATGTGAGTTGTCAAATTACTATCGGACCCAAAAACCAATGAAAAAGAAAACATACTTAGAAGAAAAAATAAGACTACAATAAAGAGAACTAATTACTAAGTACAAACAAGAGAAACAAAAATAATAAATCACACATTCGAGTGGGTTATCAAGTTACTACCAGAAACTGAAGGCAAATCAAAAAGAAAACAAGCGAAACAACATTATACAATATATATCACAGTTACTGTCTCTACTATCTTGTAAGTTAATAATTAGAGGTTCCACTTCACTCAGATTATCAACAAACACTTCATGCTCCATATATTTGTCCTCTACTTTAATCACGTGGTCACAGCGCTTCTTCCAATCTTCGGGTGTTATCTTGCTGAATTCTTCTTCGGCTATCATACTTGCAATTTGAACGTGACATTTCTTGCACCAACGTTGTGTTTTACTGTGGCCCAAATTAACTCGATGGGATTCAAATGCAGGTGGTAGAGTGGCAAACATAAAATGGTATATACATGACTTCGTAACAAGTTGTCAAACTTGTAAGTTACATGGTGCTTTTTGTTATTTTTAATAATTTTATACTGTTTTGGTTTCAAACTGTTTTGATCGAAATTAATGTTACGATCAGTAAACCATCGCACCATATCTGCATTCTTGGAATTTGAATTATGGTACGGCGCATTATGAATAACAATGACCGAATTCCTTGGAAAATTGGGGATTAACGTGTTTTCCAGCCACTTTCTGTAATTACCAGAATTCATTTCTGAATGATATTCACCACTTTTTGTTCCCGACTTGAACATTAATAGGCATCCAGGTAAGAACCCGTTTTCCCAGCCTGACCTTTGGACATATTTGAAAATAACCCTTTTGTTGAATTATCTGTCCAGTTTTTCAACGAAGTGTGTCCACTATGCAGGTAAGTTTCGTCCAGATATACAATTGGTGTATTCTGACTTCGGAAATATTTTATTTTCTCCAAATAAGAAATTCGAAGTGATCTGATGTTGTGTGTTTCGATTAGCATTTTCCGATTTTGAGTTTCCCTCCACCTGAATCCCATGTTGTGCAATAAAACCCTCAAAGTCTCGTTCGATCCATGCCAATCCAAGTCAGTTCTTATCTTCTGGTTTAATTGTACTACTGTCACACGATTTTCTTCGGTCTTGTGAAATTCGTGCACAATTTGACTCAAATCAGTCTTCTTGTATTCCGGAAAATCGGCAGTCAGGTTACTCTTCCTCAGTCTCTTTTTTCCAGGAGTACTGAACTGTGGTTTTCCATTATTTTCCGATGCACTGCAATCACCTTCACTAACAATCCTCTCGATAGTTCTGACAGGGATTCCCGTAGCAATAGATGTCTTACATTTCACACTTTCAAAGTATCTGAGGCACCGCTTTCATTTTTAATATAATAAAACACATGGTACACTACTTCCCTTGTCTGACTTCACAAAGTTTTTTTTTTCGCCGTCCGACATCGTGCACAATTTTCAGTCACGACACGACCACACACGATTACAGCAAGTACTACCGTTATGCCGCCACTGATTCTGAGTTGCAAATGGTTTGTGTGCAGCCCCAACCGGTCGCCATCATTCATCTGTTTTGCAGTACAGGGCGATAGTACTGAAGGTTGCAGATCAGTATTACACTACATCTCCGAAATATGAGCTTTCTGCAACCCTAAAGTTAATTATCTCACAAACAATACAGAATATGTTGAAAATACACAATCCCAGGGTGTTTTCTCAACCTCAAACCTCAAGTACAGTATAATAATTAATAACAATTTGCGGTCAAGTGCTACAACCCCATATTTACTTGGGTAAATACTCAGTTCAAATTAATGAGAATTAATGATATTTTACACTATTTAACAAAATGAATGCTACACTTGTATCAAAAATGTTTGAAGGAGACAAACATTGATTAATGATGCAGTATATGTTTTTTATGTTTGGTTGTATCTATATTTTCAGATGTATTAGGATGTCAGCAAGCTGTGAAATGGCTTTGCGATTACATAGTTCATCAGTGTTCAAGACCACCACCAGCGCATTCGAAAGATTTGCATTCCACCATTGTAGCTGCTTTTCATTGCTGTTCACTTTGGCTACTTGGGCATCCATATTTATTACATGATAAGGATTGCCTGACTACTGTAAGTAATATTACTACAATACTAAGATCATGCTTTAATGTAAAATAAATGAAATCTTCATTGAAGGGATTGGGGTGTTTCACCGATGCTATTTCTCTATTCAYCAGTTCATCGTCATGTGGCTGTCATATTCATATACACAATGTATATATAACTAAAAGGTGCATATAGTATTGTTTAGTGATTCGCAACATTCATAAAGTGAGTTTCAAGCTAGAGAAAAATTATCAAATTTAAAAAATATTTCAATTAATGTAATTATGTTTAATTTGATCGTGACCCTAATTATGTATTGTTATTTAGTACTGATACTCTGCATATCTGTAAGTTGCAATAACTACACGTATTTAGTGAACGTTACCTCCCTCCAGCTACATAATTAAAGCTTATAGGTATGCCATGTACCAACCTATGTTTAAAGCAGATATGAGATAACCTTGCAACAATCTTTTTCTTTGTTATTTTGTTGTGTATATACTTTGTGTATGAATGAAACAGTCATGCGAAAATGAACTGTTTAATGGCAAAACGGCCATGATAAAATAGGCAATGTGGCTGGCTGCAAACTGGTGATGAGAAATCAGTGATGGAGCAATGTTCTAGACATTACATGAAAACATTTAGGAAGCAACGCATTTAGAAACAGAAACTCTGGAAGTTATGGAAAGATTTCAAATTATACATGTGTATTAGTGCTCCATTAACTTGTGCTGTCCTAGATATGCTGTTGCTTTCAAAATAATCATATAAATGGACAGATACCAAAAAAATAACTTTTAAATCGTTTTATGATTATCGTACTTGTACAGAGTGCAATAAACTGTTGAGCTACCTGCTGTACAGTATGTTTAGATAGGCATTTCAAGATCTGATTAACATCCGCACTGCTGTAAAAGCAGCGTTAAACATAAACCCTTTTTAGAAGTTATTTTTCAGAATCTGCCCATTTATTCAATTATTTTGAAAGCAACAATAATACAGTTTGACCCTAACTGATGCCTTTTCTAATTGATGAACCTTATTTAAATTTCGGACACATTTGTTTTGGCTTTTTTTAATATCTTAATAAAAATACTTAAATAATCAGTTCACAATTAAGAACTCATCAGATTTGGTATCAAATATTACAGTCAAAAAAAATGTGGGGCACTATTTCAAAAGTTTGATGATGATATCAGTGATGCCATCCAACATAATGCATGCACTGCATTTAGAGTACTAAATGCTTAACTATCAACTTATACATGTTGGTCACAATAAAATTTTATGTACATATGTCTAATCGATTAAACAGACTGTTTATGCAACTACATATATTAAGCACAAAAGTTTAAGAAAACATCTTTCTTTTAGGTCTTAGAAGTAGCTGAGCTAGGAATTTCTGGAATGAAATCTATTGATGAACCTGGACAGGGTAGTATAATGAAAGAGGATAAAGAGTTGAAACCTGCATCTTTAAGAGTTAGAGATGCAGCTGAGAAATTGCTGGCATGTATACTTCAGCAGGTAAGTTGCTCAAAAAGGCAAAATACTAAATTTAAATATTTATTATGTATAGGTGGAATGTTTTCCAAATGAATGTGGTCCTGAATCACTCTCATCATTGTTAAACGAAGTAACTTTGGTGCAGCATTGTAATTCTTGGATAAATAATTGCACTGATCAAGTTATATCTGTAGAAAGATTTAGGTATTTCGTTACAGAAGGTTCTGTAATATTAGCTCTTCTGGAAGAACCATTAGGAAATGATCAAGTATGTTACTCTTCTAGTGTGTATTATTTAAAATTAATAATTAATTAATTAAGGACCCACAACCCACAGTAACAGTGATATTACGGAGTCCATTTGGGCGTCACACTTGGACAATGCAGTTACGCCACTTACCCAGACATCGTTCTAGCACCAAATATCATGCACCAAATCCAGGAAGACCAGTAGCTATGCAGGATATGCCTGCAAGGCCTCATGTACGACAGAACTGTTTTCCAGAAGATGTGGAGAGGGCTGTCCCCTGCAAAGTGTAAGTCTTAAGTAGCTTGCCACAATATTGTGTTCCATGCAGTTTCAAAAGAATAAGACTCTTCCATATAGTGATGGACATTAGAGGTGGGAAGTTCGTGAACGAACGAACTAAGTGTACTATTCAGTGGCGCCACAATGAACGATCTCGTTCGTCAGGATAAAATAAACTAGTTCGTTTTGAACGATGCAAGGGACTTGTATGATACTGGACTGACACAGATGTGCAGTTCGCATTAAACGATTGAACAACCGCGAGCGATCTATGATCTATGGGAAGGACAAACGACCGAATATGTATCTTTTCGTGAACGAACATGCGAATTACGATGTGCGGCCGGGTGAACGATATAATAAAGCTATTTCGCAATGTATGGCGTACAATGGCGTCACAGTCTCGCAGTCCTCGATTCGCTATTTGGCATTTTTATTTAACATTTGTTACAAGCCAGAATGTTGGAATAAGATAGCCATATACCAAATATGTAATTATTATATCAATACCTAAATATTGCTGGTACTTTTGAAATGGCCTTAAGCATTTCAGTATAATACGTACCACGGTGTGTTTAAAATCAGGACCAGTTGAAGTAGGTAGTACAATTTTAAAATATACAAAAACAATGTTAAATTTAACAAACATTAGAATACATAATAGGTTATACCTTACAAACGTTTATTTTTTTAATGAATAATTAGTAATAATTAGTATGCGGATGATGATTGAAAAACATCAAAGTCCCGCATGCTTGCACAGAGGTTACCTATCTATTTGTCTTTAACAGCAATTATTTTGATTGTAGTTTTATTATTATTTGTGAAATTATTAATTATTACTGTCGCTATACCTATTGTATTTCCAAAGCCATTAAATTAATTATAAATTTAAATATATTTCATATTATAATATATTTGGGTTGTAATTAGCTGCTGGTCGCCATAATCTGGCCACCCCAGCGAATTACGCTCTGAAGCTCAAAAATACTGAGCAACGGGCAATTCAGCTGCAAATGCGTCGGATGGCGTTCAGCAGTATTACATGTTAACTTTGATGTATATATGCTGCCTTGACCTCGATTCTGAATAGGGCCCTGATAGCTCAGTGGTAGAGCGTTTGACTGGTATTCAAAAGGTCCCGAGTTCAAATCTCGGTCAAGGCCAATACTTTTTCATTTCGTCTTATGCCTGCAAACCCATTAAAACATTACGTATGCTCATTTATATTTCATAATGTCAGTTTCATTATCAATTAAAGCACCTATTACATTTCGTATCTCAAATATACACGACGTGTAGCTATCGCAGAACTAAACGGTAGTCAGCTGTTGTATGTTGTATGGCACAAGTCCGGAAGTACATATATCAAGTTCATTTTGAACGATAAAATTGAACTATTCATTTAATTGAACTAAGTCAGTATGAACTATTCACCAAAATGAACTAGAACGCCCACCTCTAATGGACATGTAGATTTTTCTTTAATCAGTGTCCCAAGTAGGTGAATGTGTAGTGGAATGCAAGTTTACAGCAGGCTAGGTCACATTAAAAAAAAATTTTTTACTATTTCATTTATGGTTTACAGTTAAAAAAATTACTCCAGAATGTTCAAAAACATTCTAAGGAATGAAATTGGTTAGGTTTGAAATCATTATTGAACAGTTTCCTTAAACAGTGAATGTATTTATTGATTGTACTAATTTTTTTGTTTACAACAATTGTAAACTTTTTGTTCAGAAAAGTGTCATTCTCGGTTCTTGAGAGTTAGACATTCTATTTTCGTGACCCAGTTTTTAAACCTACTGAAATAGTAAAACTATTGGAAAAATATAACACACGCTGATATGCATTTTTAATTTAAAATGAAAATAAGCACCAATATACAGGGTGTGGCATTAAAAATAACCAAGGCATTATCCGATATTTGCAACTTTTGTTTCAAACACATTTCACCATTTTAAAATAAATGACCTGGAATATAGAATTCTGGTTGACAAAAAAGTGCCTTTTACGGAACAGTTCTCAAATTTTTGACATAAAATTTTGAAATCTTTAAACATTTTTTATTAATTTTCAAAAGTATAGACAATCATAGAAGCCGCCTGCCTTGTGTAGTTCTATTTAAAAGTCGCCATAAGTAGTAAAAAAATTGGCTGACATTGATATATATGAAATTAGCAACATTTTAGTAAAATGAGTAGTCATTAAATTAACATTCTTATTTCTATAAAATCTTAAAAGATATTTAGCCTTCGAACAAAGTTCTATATAAAAATTCGCCTGTGGTGATCAAAAGTTTGGCCACCCCTGAAACAGTGGAATGGCTGCATCTGCAGTCGGTTGTGGTGCAGATAACAGAGTATAGACATGAATTTTAGATTCATTGTTTTTTATTAAATATTCAATAGTGTTTTTTTTTTGTTACAGTGACCATTCAGTGCCTTCCGTGGATAGCCTCGCAAATGATGATGAAACTCTTGAAGAAATTGAGAAACTGACAGATCTTATTAGTCGTCAAACAGTACTTGAATCTAGTCTTTCTTCTAAGCAAGTCCTTTCTACACCATCAGAATGCATTCCGCCTCCTGTGTGCCATGAATTTCAGACAGCACGATTATTTCTCTCACAGTTTGGTTTATTGTCTTCTAAATCTGAAGGATCTGAGGTACGTTTTGCACTGTTTTCAGAGATAAGATGCTAACCGAAATGGAAGCATGTACGTTTAACTTAAACTGAAATGGGAAAAGAGGTTTAATTTATTTATCGTTTAGTGATACTTTATGTCATTGTAGAATACTATTACCTACCGCAGAATGAATGTTTCTTTATCAAACAAAAACTACAAACGTTATTGCTATTTCCAAAAGGCATCATTTGTTGTGAATATAAATTCTATTGTTAAGTTATTGTTAGTATATTTTTAATGTAATAAGATTTTTTTTTGTGTCTACAACTAGAAATGAAATTTTTTGTATCAGAGTTCAGTTTGAAAGGAATTGATAAAAGGAATATACTGATCAAGAAGATAGGTAAGAGTAAATATTTTTTTGAGAATGTTGGCCACATACTTGTCTTGTAATTAATTTGTTAGCAGACGTCGTATTCACTATTGGCCGGTTTTTGTTTGTTTGTGTTAATAGTATTGAGCTTTATGTTTGAAAAAAGCCTAAACAGTTGGGAGTAAAGATTATTACCTGAAACTGTGTAAGTTCGAAAAGCGATAACCAAAAGCTATAAAATAACTATAATATGCAGTTTACAATAGTAGGCAAAACTCTAGCTATGTGAAGTAGCTTTTGTGTCTAGTTTGAGAAAAAAAAATTGTACTCCTTTTTCTATAATATTTTAAAACAATCAAAAATGTGCTTTTGCATGAAAACAGAAATCGGTCAACTTCTTTACAGCACCATTCAAAAATATGATTTGCAAAAACACTGTGATATCAGTGTATTTAGTGTTATAGTATATAAATTTCAGTTACAGTTTTACCCTAAATTATCATGTATTTTCTAATGTATTCGTTACTAAGTTTACCAATTAAACTCTAAAGGCTGTGGGGCTCACTGAACTCTATTTAAATAAACGGAAAGTTAATTGTATGTTGTAAAAAGTGTAATAATTACAATCTATGCACAGGGCTGTGGATCATGCGTACTTGATTACAAAGAATGTGATAATTATGAAAACATTATGCCTAATCTTACTAATTTGTAACTTTTTTATAAGCATTTCTTAGGTGTTTGTTCTAGAAATTATACTGGAAAAATTAATGTAAGAAATTTAAAATTAAAATTACAGATTAAGAAWGCTTTTTCAGAGATTAACTGTTATTTAAGGATTTCATAAATATTGGTTTGGTGAATWAAAGWTGTAATTCCAATTAACTTAATGGTTTGACATTTGATCAGTTAAATTATGAATTATCTATTTAGGGTTACACTGTAATACATTCATGACCTTCAAATTGCAAAAAAAAAACAGAATGAAAGTTAAAACACTACCAATGTTAGCTCGTAAAAATGAACAAACCTTGCTCCTCTGCAGCAAGTAGTTATCACCATTGTTGAATTATTCAAGTCAGAGCACTTTAAGTTCACACAGCCATATCAATTGTCCTTCCATTCATTAAATAGAGAAAGTACTGATGTTTTGTGAGTGTTGTGGTCACAACGAAAATAGTATGCATTATTTAATCTTTTTTATCTCATTTTAGGAAACTCAATCAATATTACTGAATTTTTGATTGTTCTTATTACAGAAATCTAAAGGAGATGGTCATTTAATAGCACTGGATAGCAGTATGCGTGGTTTTTGCAAAGATTTAAACATCTTAGACAGCATGAGTTCAAGAACTTGTGATACAGTTCACATATTTTACGTACGTTCCCAACAGTCACACCCACAGGAAATTTTGAGCAACATTTTGGATGAACGAAATGTTTCTCCATATTTTATAGAGTTCTTGTATACATTAGGTTGGCCAGTTGATGTAAGTTCCCATCCAGGTAAGTGCAAGACATAGTTTTTGTTAAAAATTGTTTTTGAGGATGTGGGATACAATAACACGATGAATTCTATGGGAAAGTTTCGAAACTATATTTGTTTCTTCTTCGGGTCTTAAATTTTTTATAATTCATTAACATTCGTAATTGTAAAAATTGGATGTGGGTACCAATCGCTATCATGCTACCCTAGTGTGATGGTGTCTTCTGAACTAAAAGCTATTTATTCCATGAAAAAACACTACATTGTGCTATTCTTTATTCAGTTTTTAAGTTGTGCCTACTGTGTAATTAGTGTCATTGTCCCAGTGGTGGTGGTTTTACATAGTCCAGTTCACAGATTTCCTATTATAAAATTATTATAATATATTTATATTTCAACCAGGCTTATAGCTAGAGGGGGAGGGGGCAGAGTAGGCATTGCCACTCTAGCAAATTGTTTTTTATTTAAAAAAAATAATATATTTAATTTTCATTTTCACTTCAAATAACATTTTTTTTAGCTTTATATTTTAAGTAATATTTATTCCTGTCCAAAGACACTGTTGTGTTCATTACTTTATTTTGAATGTGCTATACATAGGGTCATTCACAAAGGACAGCCTTTTAAAATTCATGTAGTTTTAGGTTTGATAAGAATATTAAGAGGTTGCCTTCCACTTGGTTGGAGATTGTGCTAGTGGAACTTGTACTATCCATTTCATTGTTCACTATTTGTTTTACTAGCGGAGAAATAACTTGATCCATAAATTGTAAACTTGAGCCAGCACTGTATGAAGTAATATTGCTTAGCCTAATCGATAGATTACATTTATGGTATTTTCCTCTTGCAATAAGCGAAAACTAATGAGAACATTGTTTCTCTATCGATTTTTGCATTTAATGGTACCTGAAAAAGGCACAGAATGCTATAATTAATAGTGTGATGTTAGACATTGCATGCATTATGAGCAATTTACTAATAAAGGAGTAGAAAAAATTACTTTATGTGCTGTCCATTATATGTTACGCACTGTCTTATAAGGGAGAGAATGTCTTCAATTATAGCACTTTAAATTTCTTCCCCATCTAAAGAACCAGACGTTTCTTGAACACACTGTAGCAGTATAGTTTTGATTTTGGTCTGCCCCAGTGACAAAAATCCAGTGGAGTTAGGTCAAGAGATCATGGAGGGCAAAGTAAAGCTCCTTTGAGCTTGTGTACTGTAGGTAGGAGTTTTTCATACAAGCAGTGGCAAATCTTCAATAAGTTCAGCGACCACTGTTCTTAAAATATTCAAATACAATGAAGAATCCAGATTCTGGTGGTAAAAAAATGCCGGAACTGAATCTTCATAATTAAAACCAAATTTGTACTGAAAATTCTTCTTCTGTTCTATGTTAGGATTATTGTTGGTGCAGATTTATAATACTTTTGCATGCAAATTCTTATTAATGATGCAAATTTATGTGACCTTCTTTAATGTCTTAACACCATGTTACAGAAGTATCTAGAAATATGTCACTTATGCTTCACGGTTGGTTTGACTTAACTTCAACGTAAATTTGCTTACACCTCTAATTTTTCATACTTTTATGTGTTTAAGAAGTTATTTAAAGCTACTTATATTCTCTTAACGTTAGCATTTTAAATAATTCATATCTAACTATCATAACTAATTTCAGGCAGCAATAAATCAAAGTAATACATTAAAAAATTCAATATTAATCACTTGATTCTTAATCAAAAACCAGAAAAAAAAACGAAACCTAAACTGAACTGATATTTGTTTCTACTGAACTGGAACAATTTGATTGTAAATTCAAAGCACGTTTTTTGAGTTAATAAACTTCTGGAATAAAAAGGATGTCGTATTGTATTGCGAAAAATACATATTTAATTTTGTAACTTATCTACATGACAGTTTTAAACCACAAATATAATACACAACTAATGTCCATAATGACCATATCAACAAGAGGTCGCTAAAACACGTGTTTAACTGGTCTGGAAAGTGGTTAAAAATGTTCATATTACATTTCATTTCATTTCTTTGATTTCCACCCTAGTTCGCATTCGCACAAGAAAGGCACAGGCTGTTGGTGTCCATTCAAAAGAGGTGTCTGTATAAAGGAAATAAAATGTATTGAACTTTAGTTTATTTTACTGTCATTAAAGATTTGTCCTTAAAGTGGAGCTTTCTTAATCTTGACACTGAATACCAGGTGTACAGTTTAATCATAATATAATTAAACAAAACTTAGCTGATTTGTGTTATTAAGCTAAAGCTAGAAATATTAGTATATGACAAACGTAAATCCATGATGTTTATTTTTAATCAGGTTGGACTGGCCACATTTCAACAAGCTATAATGTTGGTTCTGTAAGTCAAGATCAAAAATGTGGCCAATCACATTACAGTGGCATACTGCTGAATGGAGAGTCTCACGTATTGTATTGGGCAGATGCATGTTCTGAAGTTGCTTTTGTTGTACCATCAACAATTCCAAAAGCAGAAGAATGTCATGAACGACAAACGTCAAGTTTATCATGTATGTACATAACATCTTTTATATGTGTGGGTAAGGAATAATTTACAATTTGTAATTATACAGCATGGTTTGAGCGTAGTTTGTCAACTGATAGCAACAGTATGCGGAACAAGAGAACTTTTAGTTTAGATCTTGATAAACAAACAGCTGCACAGAAAACTGGTCACAGAAGTAATCTCCATCCATATTTGACTACTAAAATAATGGTGGTTTGGCTAGAGAGCTATGAAGACCATCTAAAGTTTCCAGTAGGTATGTAATATTTTTTATAAATTTGTTTACAAAAGAAGTCTACTATATTCTGCATGTAATAGAATCTAAGTACAGTACTTTATTCTTGCAGGCGAGCTAATAAACTGCACAAACACAGGATTGGAATCTAGCCCTGTAGATCCTAGTGAAGTTCGTGTAATCTTCTTGCATATGGTGTCTTCGGGAATGTTACGGATTCATTTAAAAGGACCTAGTAGCAGGATAAATCTAGCTACTCCATTAGTAGATGGCATTGTAGTGAGCAGACGATCTTTAGGTCCTTTGGTGAGGCAGACTGCTGTTAATATGGCTCACAGACAAAAATTGGATTCAGAGAGGTAACTATTGCATATTTGTATTTTAAATATTGTACTCAAAAAGGTACATGACTTTTAACCCAGATTTTATAAAAAAAAAAGTAAATGAGTGCAGCGCCATATCTGCGACTAGCGGTCGAAATAGGTGTAATCGACAGGAGTGAGGTTGTGTTCTGTGGTGAACACATGACACATGACTTGACGTGTGCAGTGAAATTGTTTAGAAATTGTTTTAAATTAAACCGTTATTACACAAAATTCTACTAAGAACGTTGGTAAAGATTATGGCCTCGATATTCGTGTGATGCCGACCAGCTAACAGTGGGAATGGGCTGGGTAATAATTAAAGGTGGTAGATTGAGCGCCAGGTGATTTCTCACCACGAATAATCATATATTGTCGAATAGAAGTGAAATTCCCAAAATCACCAAAATTACTTCACTTACACGCTTGCCAGTTTCATTACAAATGAAGATACTAAGAATTCCCAACAAATATATATTAAACAGGCTTATTTACAGCTGTAGTAAATTACTCTACATCTATGAAGACTTAAGTTTAAATTTAATAATTTAATTCGTTACATGTAGTTAAGTATAATTACAGAATTGGCTAACGTTTACGTAAACGCCTCACATATATACATGTAATAGGTAATGATTTTTTTTAAACAATCTCAATAATAATCATACAAAAAAAATACAGTTCCTCTGAGTCCAAATATATATAATAATTTTGTATAACTCTAACTAAACTATTGAACAAATAAAAGATAATCAGAATTTAGATTCAGGGGCCCTGCAGCACTTATTTGAATCCTTTTTCTTTTTGATAAGTCTCCCAAATAAAGATCTATAACTGTCTGACCTGCTTTTGACACTGTCACAACTGACTCTGTCACCTCGAAATTTCCTGAATTCTTTCACAAGTCTTGTACTGGCAAGAAATGGTAAGGTGCAGTAATTTTGTGCCAACCCTTGTACTCCAACCACCAGTCAAACCAAAACAATAATACGGACCAGGACTAGGACTCAAACAGTGAAGGAAAAAAATAAAACTGGAATAAGAACCCTAAAAGAAATATTATGGCTTAATCTTTTCACTAAAATTTAGTTGTCATACCTCTATTTTGAGGGTTCCACAATTTTAATAACTTCAACTTCAMTACAATAAGGTACAGCTGCCAACAGAAAAACAAAATCCCAACTGTGGGTAGGTAAGAAGACCAAATCAGTATCTCTCTAACACAACTCCAAATCTTCTTTCCAAAATAGAAAATCTCAGCAGAATCCCAATTAGGGAAGTTAATTTATACTAACTTTTGCTGGATAATTCTTTTCTCTGTTGCTATTTATGACAATATTTTTTTTTGTTTTTTTTTCTATGGAAAAAAGATTTCCAATTTCATGGCTGGCCAAATTTGACTTTATATGTAACTAGGATGCATTTGTACTGTAATACCGTTTAAACATTAATGTTGATTACCATATAAGATGTGGGTTTAAACGCATTGTCCATCCCGAATTTTGAAGTTCTATGGAGGAAAGAGGACATTTGCTGGTGGTAAAATCTGGACAACTTTTTAACGCAATGGAAAGCAAATCTGGTGTCATTTGTTGAGTTTCTGCGCAAGTTATATAACAAAGTTCTTTTTTTTACCGCCATACGACATAATAGTGGAGGTAAATAGGATGTTCACTTACGAGTATAAGGTCTTTTAATAAGCACTGTCATGTAAAATAGCCCGACTGTAAAAACCTCATCTAAGGTAACAACCCTCTCCCTATGCTAGGGAAAAATATGTCCGCCAGAGCATGCTATAGTTGGATCACCCAACAGACGGAGTAATAAACACGCGTGATCTTCAAGTGATTTTCAAACACAGCTTTCCTATTGGTTCTCCGCAACCGAGGGAGATCTGCTTCAACCCCGTTTCACACTAGCCAATCTTATCGATTGACCAAAATTAAACTAAAATTGGAAAACTATGTTCTTGGGTAATTTAATTATAAGATATTGCTATACGCCATCTTTGAGTAAACTTTTCTGTTGCAAATTCCAAACCTGAACGTTCGCTAAGTTCAGAAAAAGGGAGGTTATGTTACCTCAAAAAAATAAATGTTAAAATTTGTTGTGCGGTTTAAGTTACGCTTTTCGGAAAGAAAGGGGTTCCGATCACGTGATAGATGTGTGTACTACACGTGATCACCTCATCTGTTGGGATATCCTAGTATAGTTGCACTCACGCTCGGTGTCTATAGTTATTTTACAAAATTGTTCACGTTTATAAAAATTATAAGAAACACATACACTTCCAGCAGTTTGCTTTTGGGGTAGTTGATTACAATCTGGCTTTAGGTTTCGGATACCATATGTTCAAAACACAATTTTAATTGTTAAAGACACATTTACAAACAAGGAACTAGAACGACCAAAAATATTTCCTAAGCTTGGGATTTTCTTTCCCTTTTTGATGTAAATGGGTTTTGGATTTTATAAAAGAGGAGTTAAACACCATATTTAACTACAGTTAATGTTATTGTGCTGATACACTTTCCATAAAGATTTTTTTCCTAAGTTACTGAAACCTTTGTGAGCTTGTAAATATTTTTATTTTCAGTTACCAACCACCTCACCTGCGCAGAAGACTGAAAATTCAAGAAATTATGCAAAAATATAAACGTGAAATGACTGAATCAGAGCTTCTAACCTATCTCTTTAGTTCATCATAGGAAACATCAGTTTAAGTTCAATCTCTTATAGCTATTATAATAATTAAAAATTGTATAAATTAATTTATAAATATTTATATCTTGTGTAATGATAAATATTTGGCTTACTCTAATGATACCTATTTTCCAAGAAAGGCAATTTTAAAGGTAAGTGTTATAATTATGGTGTAACATACTGGGGCGGTTGCACCGGTTGACCAGCAGTTGTCATTGAAGCGTTTCTTTTACCTGTTCTTGATTGGAGGTGATTGCAGGTGAACCAGGAGGTCTGGTTAACTAAGCTTTGTACAAATGGTCCATACACTATAGAGCAGCTTTACTTCAAAACATTGTTACACAATAAATTTGTATTAGGAGACAAAAAATCTGTACATTTCAATATACTTAATTTAATAAATAATGAAAATGTTGAATTTTAAAATTAAATAGGTTTGTTCTATTTGTTTTAACCACTCGACTTGTTGTAGAATTTTTGTTCTGACATTCAGTCATATTTTGGTAACAGGTACACTATTGCAAGTATAAACCTTCTGTCCTATTCGGCTCTTTAATTTTTCTAGTGTAGAAGCTTTCCAGACACCAGTGTATCTTCTTATTTCAAATATCTCGAAATTTTTGTTGTAATGGCTAATTTTGTAACTTGTTTGGTGGACTTACTTTATTTGTAATGAAGTGCATTTTCTTACAATACAAATGTAAATTTTTTTCCTTAAGTTTATTGCTCACATACAAATTTGCCTACTAATTTTCCGAGCGTAACTTAATGAGTAGCATCAGCAAAGGCTTGTATCTTCTTCGGCACCATTCTTGGTCTTTTCCCTGACTTGGCATTTTGTAGGCTAATATCGTAAATTGTTCACCTCAAAAAACCCATTACAAGATAGTGGTGTAACATAAAAAAAGTTTTTACTTTTCTGTAAATTTGCATAAATCAGCGGCATATGCTACGGGATGAAGGCATCAACTCTTATAAAGTATAGTGAAAAAAAATAGTTGTGCTGTAGAATATGGCGTCGGAGATATACATTTTGGTATGCAACATTATGGTGTCTGAAGGCTACATGGGGAGGGCAATCAATTGATAGTTTTTCTATATTTATACACACAGAATGTAACATACCTATATAATGAAAAAGTAATTTGTAGAAATTCATACGGCAAATGCAAGAGTTCCACATTACAATTTTTTTTTACTTTTGCAAGTATTTTGTTAAAAGTTTTTAATACAAATCGAACAATAAATAAATAGTCTTTTTTAATCTTAAAATATACAGACTATTCAGAGATACAAAAACTACGAGGATATTTTAAACTCTTGAACATGAGAAATTGAACTAGTCAAAATAAAAATTTTCTTTACCCTTATTTAGTTCAGATTTTCCATCATAACTTTTTAATGTGATGCCTTGTGACTTTGATTGTGGTTTGCCTATTTATAGGATGGGCTTCATTGAATACACTTATTTCACTTCTGATATCTCACCCCTGCAAGAGGGAAAGGCCAATGCCAGCCCTCCGCCACCCCCAACAGGGTAGCATTATAGGTCCTGCAGCCGTTAGGGTTGCTTGGTACCTCTAGTTGATAATAATTCATTATATTAAAAAAATTCAAGAATTTTCCTTAATTGCTAACTTGACTAGTGACCTCTAATTCATAATTTATTCATTACTAATGATATTTAAAAAAATTCCAGAATTTTCACCTGTGACCTCTAAAAGCAAACCGTAGCTTATTTTCAACTGCAATTTTTGGTTTAAATCTGTATTAGTAGACTGTTTCAATTTCCATCGAAAATTTCAAATAAAATTTATTTTACATTTAATAGCACTTTCACTTTTTGTGAGAATTTTTATTATTGTAGAGTTCAAGAAATGATGTTGGCAGTTGGTATTTACTTTTGTGCCACTGGCACTGCCAACACAACAAGTAGGATGTAATTGTAAGAATGACCCAACATTATTTGAGTTGTTATTGTTATATATGTTTTCAGTTCCTTTCTATAAGCTAGACACCATTAATTTCATTATTAATGGATTGTATCCAAGTATCATTGCAACTGCTTATTGAAGAAACTGTAACAGATATAAAAGTTGGTTAAGTAGGATAAAAGTTGCCCTGGATAATGATGATGAAACAGGCTCTCTTGAAAACCGGGTAGTGCAAAAAAATGGCTAAATACATATTTTCCTCTCTTGTAATAACTCGTTTTATGCCTGATTGGTTTAAAATTTCGAG
The DNA here is from genome assembly GCA_025024175.1 of Rhyzopertha dominica. NCBI lineage: Eukaryota > Metazoa > Arthropoda > Insecta > Coleoptera > Bostrichidae > Rhyzopertha > Rhyzopertha dominica. Next base: position 43,614,195 of record QCXZ01000137.1, on the reverse strand, counting down.
ACTATTTGTTATCTTATTTGGATTGATAGTGTCTTTTGGTATTTTTATTTACTATATCATTTCAGGCTTCCAAGCACCGAACACATTCTTAATGACAAGCTCTTTATTTTTGATCCAATTTAAAAATTTTAACTTAAGTGGTCCTTAAAAGAACATCTACATGCAGGAGCTAAAGTACAATATGGCTCCCATCAAGAAAAAATATTAAAGATTGTTCTGATGAAATTAATGTCGTTTCAAAATATTATTATCAGTAATGAATTTACAACATACTTTTTTTAAAAATTCCAGACCAATCTGACGAAAATCATTGGTGTAATTACAATAAAGAAAAAATATAAATTTTCACATTTTTTAAAGTATCTTGTTTTTTTGTCCCATTTAACCGAATTTGAATTCCTTACCATTTCCGAGATTCCCATAGTAAGAAAGGTGAAGTGGGACATCCTATATAGACCAAACTAGCAGGGCGGAAATAATTTAATTAATTAGCTCCGTGGGGTTAACATCAAAGCAATTAAGGAAACGAAACCAAACCACAACTTTCTAGTATTAGTAGTTACTGAAATACCTGATAATGGGGTCGTCCCACAATTTTTTTTTATTTTAAATTTAAAATGTACATAAAAATTGAAGCACAAAGGCATTTTTTTCAATTTTTTCGGGTTCTTGTTTACCGAGAAAAACGTGAAAGTATGGATTTTCAATATCCGTTTCAAATGCCTCGATATTCCGCCACGGAGATGACGTAAAAGGTTCTCATGCTGACGAAAGCGAGGACCACCAATAATAGCCTTAGCCAGTGCTCTAGCGGCATTGCAAGTAATATTTGTTTACATTTTTTTTGAGCTGCGTCGCGTTGCCAATGTGGGCAAATTTATGCGATATCGTGAGGAATGTACTCTTAAATTGGCATTGTGACATTGTTACCTATGTAGGTCAACTGAAGGCGTATTTGTGAAAATAACTTAAATCATCCTTCAGTCAGTTTATTTTATAATGAACAATTTAATATAATAAGCGCATTCACTCGCCTTTTGTTGAAACACGAAAGCACTTTAACCATCGAACCTGCTTTTGAACTAATGTTTTTATTATGAGGAATTAAACGACGCTTGATAATGTTTAAAGTTTGTATACTTACGTATGAGAATGATATGATAAATTTTTAAACTGTCAGGGCTGTCTCTGGCCGTCGTTAGGAAGAAAATGGTAAAGTACCACCATTGTTTAAGAATATTCTTAAACAATGGTACCACTGACAACATCGCACATGCTGCATGTGTCTGTGTCCCATGCTCCATGCTCCCATGTGCAACGTAATAACACTAACCTAAGCCACGCGTTTTTGTTTACATAGTTTGTTAGTTTGGTCACAGAAAAATAATTTGTTTATTCTGTGCTTTCGAGTTTCGTATTTGTCAAGTTAAGTGGTGGAGCAAGATGTTGTCGAAGTATTTGGGTAATCTGTTGTTTTTTTTTAATGTAAGAATGGCTTACATTAAGAATTGTTTTGTTCCCTGGCAGAAGAATACTTGTGCTGATCAACAGTTACAGGTTATTCCTATGTTTACATTTTAATTATAATATTGACGTTGACGGTTATACCTTCGCCCCTCTCTCTTACTCCCATTGCATTATTTGTATTTCTCTGGCTATTTATAAAACTGACAACAGTGAGCACCTTGTTACCTAGGAAACTGTAACAGTGCGCATGACGGAAATTAGGAACCTTTTGCATAGTTATTGACGGATTTAAGAAAATGTTTGATACAGGGTAATTTTTCTACTGCCGTTTGTTACGAGTTGAATTAATCTAAAAGCAAATAGATGCATAGCACTAGTATTTATGATGTAAGCAATAAAAGGCATAGGCTAAAACTTTCAAATTTTAATGTGCGGGACGACCCTATTGCAATGAAAAGGGACACCCTGTATATGGTCAATTCGTGGCTTGATTGTCTGTTAAATATTTAATTATTAGTTTGTTATTAATTGCAAGTGGTTCTACATATTAAAAAAATTGAATACTATTAGGTAACATTGAATGTAGTGTCGTGCATTATCTTTGCCGGGTATCTTTTGCTTGCTTCATACCTTGTAAATAGCTATGTAGCTAACAAGAAACACAGGAGTTATTAAAACACTATTTTAAATATAAATACATAAAAATATAATCAAACAATAAGAAACAAATTGTTAAAAGTTAATTTTGCATTACAGACTCCATGTATATACATATTATTATTTGCATTTTTTCTGATTATACATAATATATAATATGTAAAAATATAATTATCCAAACTTAATTCCTTGTGATAAAGGTAAGTCTGTGGAGTAGTTAATTGTAATAGTAGAACGCCTCATATATTGTTTCCAAGAATCACTGCCCGACTCTCTTCCACCTCCAGTATGTTTTTCACCTCCAAATGCACCACCAATTTCTGCACCTGATGTAGGAATGTTGACATTTGCAATTCCGCAGTCAGACCCTTTCGCACCCATCCACTGAAAAAGATAGAAGATCATACATATATTGAATAATTTCTTAACTAATTCATTATGCCACATGGAAAAATGTTATGTTCAAGTGTGCAAGGTTAAATATTTTTTACTGGAAATGGTAAATTATGCATTATTCTTATACCGTGTGTTCCATGTAATCTGAACCATTTGAGTAACATGGGAAATCAACAGTTTGCAAATATGATGCCTTAAGTACATTTTGAGATAATTTTAAAACTACATTTTCTCCCTTWCTCATTTTATAACTGTTTTGGAAAGTMTTAAAAAAACATTTATATTTAGCTTTCATTTATTTAATTGGTTTTAAAAAGATGTTCAATCAAATCTTTAACAAAAATTACAGGTCCCTATAATCAGTATGTCATATTAATAATTCTTTGTCAGTGTTTTATAGTGATAGTGATCTTTCCGAAAACATATCTGAAATCTGGTAGTGTTATGGGTAAGATGTTTGCTTGTAAGTGGAGAGATCCAGGTACAAAGTCTGCCTGTGTAAAAATTTTTTTATAATTTGGGACAATAACGGATCCATTTCGACACCTAAAAATTACTATTAGCGTAAATGGACAAAGAAGACAAAAAAATTTTTTCCATTGCGGTTAATTGAACCTGTATCTCCCAGCTCCTGAGCAAGCGCCTTACTCATTGTGCTATCAGGTGTCACCGATCTGCATTTCAAAACCAGATAACTACATGCATGGTAAATACAAAAGTTTTTTGAAGATGTCTCAGAATTAAGTAAGAATTTAGATGGCAATGCCATCTGTTAGCATTAAACTGACATGATGACAAAGCCACCTAGCTGCCATTATGGGATCTACTTACAAGCTTTTGATATATAGGCAATACCAGTTCTATGCCGTGCTGTCTGCACTAGACCTTAACTGCACTGGCGAACTATAATGATAGCGATATAGATCTATCTGCAGTTGGTTGCGGTGCAGACAGCATAGCATCGACATGCATTTTAATGTCTCAGAATTGATTTTCATTGATTCAGGATGATAAATTGATCTTTAAAGGTATTTCTACAATATCTAGCAAAATAGAAGGGGGCTTCTAAATATATAGACATACATATTGGCGTATATGTAGCCGGTTTTTCTTTATTACAGTTGACACTAGCTAAATTCAGCCTATAACCATGATAATACTTTAAAGTAAAGGTAAGGAGTGTGGTTGGTTTAGCTTTAGTTACAGAAATTATTTTACATTAAAATCGAGAAGACAAACGGACCCATGTTGTACAACAGAAACATTTTTGAATTGATTTTTTTTTGTTTATTATGTACATACAACGGATACTACTAAGCATTGTTACTGATGAATTGACATCTGTGATAAAAAATCTCTGAAATAATCAGTGTGCTGTTATTCAGTTTATGGCATCTAAGGTGATCAACTAAACAAATTTATATGAGAATAAAAACTGTATACACATATGGTGACTAGAGACAAGAAAATCCATCAAGGTTTTGTTCCATCCTGGACTTGCACAAGTGGGTGCCTCAGATGAAATTCTGACAGCTGGAAACTGGTTTACACGCAAAGTTAGAAAATTTTCTCAGGTTTTAAATAACAGCATGGAAACTATTGATTCCATAATTCATAGTTATGGTGACGCTCAGTGAATTCCACTGCTTACCGATGAACAGAATTTGTGTTTGGCTTTATGATTACAGCATTTGATGTGCTATCAGCAATAAAGTAATGCATTTTACACCAAACTGTTGCAGTCAATGGTTCATAGTGTTCTTATTGCCAACCAGAATCCAACTGTCAGAGTATGTAGTGCAAGCAATCACAATCCCTGAATGCAAAAAATGTATGTCGCCACATTTGGCAAGAAAAATAATAATGACCATATTTCTTGTTAATGGAATGTGCTGTTCTTGGATTTTAAAGAACATAGAGCTGTAAGGATGTAAGCTTAGTCTTATCTTAGTCTTTTTGGGTTAGACTGCTTCTGATTTTGGAATAAGGTCGACTTTTCGCCCATGGTTGTAAGGGGCATCATCAGGACAGGAATAAGGAGAATGGAATATGGTACAAACCTAACGTGAGAAACACGTCTGAGCTGAACCAAATCCTAAAGAGGAAAGGGGATTTGGTTCAGCTCAGATGTATTTCTCGTGTTAGGTATGTACCATATTCCATACTCCTTATTTCTGTCTTGATGATGCCTCTTACAAATGCAGCTGAAACGTTGACCTTCTTCCAAAATCAGACGCGGTCTAACCCAAAAAGACTAAAATTTCAACATAGGATTGGTTGCACACAGCAGTTAAGCCAACCCCCATTACCATATTGGCACTAATGAAGAACATTTAAAAAGCATGTATTCATGACAACCACTTGTTAAGCGCGCAACTTTCTCGTAGTATTAGAATTAACTCTGACTGATATTGAGACACCTTAAAACACTGTTTGTCAGCATCATGAATAAATGTTCCTGTCAGCTCAGAATTCACAAGTGTTGTCATTCTGCATGGCTCCACATAGTCTATACTGATCAAGACATGGTGGTATGAAATCTTGCCACCATGGGATCTCCATGTTTTTGGTCCATGGAACTCATCCATAACCTTAATGCAGGCTTCTTTTAAATTTTATTCAATAAAAAATGTCTTGCAATATCTAAACGTATTTCTATTGAACAACGCTTATAATGAAAATTGCTTATCTTATCCTCATAATGAATGTCTTAATGATTAAGAATGGTTACCTGGAACATTTTGCCTATATCTGTGGTAAACAGACTCGATGATAATCCTTGTGATACTTCGTTATTCCATCGTAGTGCTTCATCGAAATTATCGGCACAAAGAATATACAAGATTGGTGCGAAGCATTCGGTGTGAATTAATGGATCGTCGTGTGCTAAATCTGTTACAATTGTAGGTTGTACAAAAAATCCGGGTCCATCGATTACCTAGCAAGTGGTAAAGTACATGTATTACTATTAAGCATTAATAACTATGAATGTGATACAAAACATTCGCTGTAATAAGCAACTTTCTTTTAATACTTTTTTGTATGATTCTGCACTACAAACTACAACCTAGGTGTTGAAAAACAATTTCAATTAAATTTATAAACTTGTAAGAGTACTCCAAAGTTATTAAGAATTTCTTTCATAAATCAGCAAATTTTGGCATTTTAAGCTTGTCACCTGAATTTCTTTGCTGCTTGGCTTTAAGAAGATGGTAGTCGATTAGATTTCAATTAAATTTTACATTCCAATTTGATAAACTAATTTCTGTAGTGGACCAGACAAAAAATTAGCAAGAAAATTAATTGACTCACAGAATCGCCAATAATTAAATACATGGACTACTAGGATGTGAATTACACAATTGTTATCGTCACAAACGTACATATTAAATTAACCAACCCCACAATTAAGCTATTTATTTACTGATAAAATTTAGAGTCGATTACTGAAGTCCAATGTTTATATATTATCTTTTATGGATATTTCCAGAACATTTTCATTTTAATACCTAATACAACTTTGAAATATGAAATAAAACTTTTGCATTGAAAACACCTTTTTCTTTAATATAGAACCTATTTTGGTAACCAGCAGCACTCAGAGTTGAATACTTTAGTGCCTTATGTAATAGATCCTAATGGAAAACACTTTTCACTATCCATTTAAGCTATTAATAATTTTTAGGCCCATAAATGTGTACTACAATAAAATATGACATCTGCCTTTGTACTCAGAACTCCTTTTGGGATATCAGAACTATACGAAACTAGTTTTCAACACAAAGTAATTAAGTGAAGGGGTACTAAATATAAAAGTTTTTTTTTTCACATAGGTATTGTCTGTTTGCTACCTCCTAAAAATGGGTATCTGGTAGAAAATAGTAGAATGGATAGCTCTATGGCGGTAAAATTCTCTCGAAATGTCCCTATGAGGTAACAATCACATATAATTCAGGAGGATCAAATGTTTGATATACATGTAGATAGTAGAAATTTTATTAGGTTTTACAGTTTTGCTCCACATGCACAATGCATTAAATACATTGCTGTAAAATTAATACTAATACTAATACTCTAGAAACATAGTAACTATATGTAAATTTAAGTAATCTGAAGGGAAGCAGTTTGCCCGGCGAAAGGTGAATAGTTGATACAGGTTAAATTTTCATTGTGGGCATCTTATGTTAACAGAAACTACACATAATCCAAATATGAAAGCAAAAAAAACCGCGCCAGAACCATGAGAACAACCCCTAGATATTTTTAGAAAATATACAGTACTCTGAATTTTTTCGTGACTGTATCTTTTCATACAAATGGGAAGCTGCATCATACACTTATTCTGCACCCCTTACAATTTTGTAAATGTTGAAGGGGTAGTTTCACAGTGATTGACTCTAATATTAGTACATTTTTGGTGTTCAAATAATATGTCCCTTCTGTCATCCTAAGCTGCTATGCATAAAATTAAACTTTTATGCAAATTTTTTATACCTATATTAACTCAAGTTTTGTGCCCCATTAATATGTCATATCCTTTATAATAACAACAATAATACGAGATAATTTATTACGAATGGAACATGAAGTGGAGGTTAGTTACATAAAAATAGACTGATTTAATTACAGTACCGTAGTATACTAAAGTGATATTAACAGAAATAAAAGGTGCCGTGGTTATAGATTACATTTATGCAATGATGACATTAAAATATGGCAATTATAACAAAATTTCTTTGACATAAACGTCTTGTTGCCCACAGGGTCATGATAATATACTGCAAGGAACAGATAAACAGTTCTTTGTCTAATAGTAATTAATAATAGAAGTTCTCCAAATTAGACATCACAAGTTGATACTTTATTCTTTCAAAAAGTTTTTCCATTTCAATACTGCAAGCAAGTTTTCTCGTATAAAGTTTTGGACTTTTCTGCCAGCAGGCTGCAATTTCTCGCCCTTTCAGGAGCTTCTTCGATTTCATTTAGCATAGTTCTGGGAGGACATTAGTTTATCACGTTTAAAGCTGACTGCCAACATGTCAAATGAATTATTATTCTATTAGGCTCCCTATTATACACATTTCAAAGACATTTATTTTATTTTAAAAACAATAAAAGGTAATAAAATTTATTTTAAATATTTAATATATTAATCATGCATAAAGTTTTGTATGTATTGTTGGCATAACTGATTTTTATGGTCCTACAACTCTTAAAGCAGCACCTCGAACCATAAAAATCTTAATGTGCCTTTAATACTGTCAAACAGAGAACATCTTCCAAATTTATTTCTATTTAATTCAACTATAATTCTAAATTCATTTCATTTTTAATGTTAGTATCAGCATTTTTATGTCCATTGCACTTCCTGTGAACGGCGGATTATGCGCTAGTTCAGCAGTTTACGTGTTGTACGATCTATGTGACGTATGCGCTTATTCTAGTACAAATAGAGTACAAATAGAGCAAATAATCAATCATAAATCATTCTAATACCTAAGTAAGTACTCGAAGACTCCCAGGCAGGAGCTGACCTTCAAGCAACAATGTAAGTTCCAACATTGTTTGTTTGATTATTCTTGTATTTATTAATGTTTTACTTACTTCACAACCTGTGTTTGCATAGAGATTTATTTTTATGTTGTTAATAAATGTGTATTTATTCTTAGTGTATTTATTTGTAGGTTTTGGCTCCTGTATTAATTAAATTAAAGACACTTTTATCTATTAATATGACGTTTCGACTTATAATTTAAATTACTAGTTTGTCAATCAATAAAATAAAAATATTCTATAAAGACCTAAATCATAGGTCGAAACATCATATTAATAGATAAAAGTGTCTTTAATTTAATAAAAACAGGAGCCAGAACCTACAAATAAATACAGTAAGAATAATTAATACGAAAGGACTCCACAAAATCAACATCAATATAAATGTTTATGTTAAAACGACCTGTCGTATCACTCCTGCCCATGTCCTCAGTTCTGTTTCAGGTACTAATCTTCGGCAACACAAACAGTGCAACAATACATCAATAACTATTTCTTTATATTAGATCACTGGGTCTGAATTTCATAAAATTTAGTACCTAGAAGATTGAAAATTTCTCATGTTTTCTAAAGCGTCCCACGTGTGACAACAATTGGGGAGCTCAACATCCTAATGATCTGTCTGGTCTGGTCTGTTTCAGCAATTCATTATTCAAACCTGAATCTAAGCTGTCTACAACCTCATTATCATCTTCACCAAAGACCTATCTGGTCGAATATAGTCAAATTAAACTATTTTATCTATTTGCGCATCAGTTCAGTAATGCAACTCTATGCAATTGATTAATGGTAGAAAGTATACCTTTCCTCCAAATTGTATAGTTCCACCCTGTTGTTCAATCTTAGTTACAGTATTTTGGAAGTTTTTAATGGCTGCAGCACTATGCAATGGTCCCACCMAATTGAAATCGTTKAGGGGGTCTCCAATTCGCGGTAGTACTTGTTCATARGCTTTMTTTAGTTTTATTAAGACGCCTTCATATATCTGTAAACAAACATAAGTTTAAGTTGTTTATAAATATAAGTTAACAACTAAATATCTCACAGATTTATGCAGTATAAGCCGTCTAACTGTTGTGCATCGTTGGCCAGCTGTACCCACTGCAGCAAACAGTACAGCTTGCACAACCATATCGAGGTTCGCATCTTCAGTAACAATAATGGCGTTGTTACCTCCAAGTTCCAAAATATGTTTCCCAAATCTTTCTTGTACTTTTACACCAACCTAAAATTAGGTAGTGCTTTTAATGCTGTTCAATAAATGAAACATGTTATAAAAGAAATTGACCCAGTACAAGGCATCACAGGTAAAAGAGGAGGTGTATGTGTTGTAAGAAGAAATAAAAGCACAAGTGGCCAATAAAATACAAGGTCTGTGTGGAGAAGTAGGCAACAACTGAAATCAAATAGATACATACGAAGACAGATGTTCCTTTAATGACCCACCAAACAAGAACTGCAAATATCATTCAATAGCAGTAATCTTAGTTTTTGATGAAACTAATAAATTTGGGGCAACTGCCAGTATATACAGTAACCAAGACTCATTATTATCATGTACAAGGAAGCACTTGAGTTTCTAATAAGTAGGATACCTGTAGACCAACAACATATAGTGTGATAGCAACTATTAATCGTAAATGAAGTTTTTGAGACTGCAAGTGATCAAGGCTGAAACTGATTGCTGTTACTGATTGAAGATTACTGCTCTCTTTATTAAAAATCATATTAGTTAAAATCGATCGGCAACTGTGACATTACATTAAATCAAGTTTAGATTTTAATTATTCACTTTTATTGACAATCAGATTTCCAACTATTTTATCTATTACAATTTACTAATGTTGGTGGTGCCTTGTGGGACTTCATATTTTACTTCTTTACTGTTGCTTAAGATGCTTTTTATTTGTACATATTGCTTTCTTTGAGGCAAATAAATGGACATCAAGTTGTGAGCGGTATCTCTTACACCTGCACTGTCCAGAATATCGAGTAATTGTTTGTAGTTTACTGTTTTTAATACTGATTATCAGAAATGAAATTATACTTATTCAAAAGATTTACTACTCTATCTTTAATATTTTTGCTATATTCAACATTAATGAAATAGGTCTGTAAGTTTCAATTTTGCAGCCATTTTTGTAGGTATAGGTGTGATGGATGCTTCTTTCAGAACATCTGGAGAAATGTCTGTACCTAATTTTGTTTATTAATGTTGCTAAAGCCACATTAATTATATCAGCTATTTGTTTAATTATTTTACTTGTTATTCCATCTACAACTTAAGATGTTTGTGATTTTAGATTTTTTAATTTTTTGGGTCTGTTGGTGTTAAAAATATGCTATTAGTATTGTAATGTGTTATTTTTTACTCATGCATTTTTTAATGTACTAACTAATCAATATTAATTTAGTGACTATTAATTCTTGTTGCAATCTCTTAATACTACACCATCTTCATCTTTTATTTCATTAATGCCTTTGTCAGTGTCTAAATTATATTCATACAGTTTTGGTCAGAGTATATATTAGACTGGTAATACTTTATTTTTAATTCTCTAACTATGTATGTTTTTATAAGTAGTATAAATGTCTTTCTTAAATTTTCATCTAGAGGATGCTATTTGTTTCCATATATGTATATAATATCTCTTCTTTGTTTGTTGAATTGATTAAAATATTTGTTACCCAACCATTTATTTTTTCATTTTACGTTTTATTCGTGCTTAAAAAAAAAGAATAGGGATTTGACCCAATACCAGTAAATCACTCTTCTTCAAAGTCACAATAATGGCTCTGGTAATAGGATAATAGTGGATAGAGGAGGTGGCAATTGGTTTTACTAAGTTGTAGTGTGACGAACAGCTTTCTTGAAAAACCGCCAGTACTTATGAGCAGGTACCATTTAGAGGGAGAGTGTGATGTAGAACTACAGTCTATAAGTGTGTATGCACACCAGGATATAGCTGCTGGTATAACTGATAAGTGATAACATAATTAGATTAAACTTCACAAAAGAAGACAATATCAAACTGGAATAGTAGGTATAATGACTATATGCAGTTATCATTGGCTGTTAAAAGCATGTGCAGAGTGTCATTCACATAAAATCAGAAGACGGCTATGATGAATTGGTAAGAATAAGTTTGAAAGTTAATGTGCAAATGTATAAGAAATGTTTCAGAAGCTTGTTGCTGCCAAACTAAATTTTACTCTGCAGAAGTGCAATCTGTGTTTTTTTTAATTGCTAGTTCCGAAGAATAACATCATATGTGCTATTTGTGATAACCCTTTGATTTTACTTTTTTATATACCAGATCTCCCTTGGATTGTTAATGTTGATAAAAAAATTGCCAATAGAAGATTATTTATCTATTGGAAGGACTAAATTGGAGTGTCATCTAGTGAAGATAAGGCATAATCGCTATATTATCACTATACATGCAATGTTATTTCTTACTATGAAAATAATAGAATGAACGAAACTAAAATGAATTAAAGCAACATAGCAGTTTAATTTAAAGTAACAAAGTAATTACATCAAATTTACCTCTTTCCCAACTTGTGTACTTCCAGTAAAAGATAATAACTTGATTTGTGTGTCAGATGCCATGGCTCTTCCTATGTCACTTGTTCCACAACACAAAGTTGCTACGGCGGGGGGAATATTATTTCTCTCCAAAACCTCAGATATAATTTTTGTCGTTGCAATGGATACAAGTGGAGTCGTCTCTGCTCCTTTCCACAGCACGACATTTCCACAAACCTAAAATGCATAATCAAAATAAACAAAATTATGTCATTTAGGGTAGTTGTTTGATTTAATTATGTTAAATTAGGTATCTTACTGCTGTTTTATCTTGAATGATGGAAAACATCTCTAATTTAATCTAATGTCGTTAAGCATAAGTAGATGACAGACATTTTTCAAACGACTTTGAAAAATAAGTGGGTGTAATTAATCAAACTGCTTTTAATAGCAATTTCCCGAATAATTTAATATAAAAACTTCAAGTATTTGACAAAATTTAATAATTTTTCATTCCAGGAATCTTTTATTAAAAGGTTAATAAAATTTGGTATCCTATTAAGTTTGCTGGTCAAGTCTGAGTTAGTCTGTCTGATTATTTATCCTGTGGGATTAAATATTGTTACTTCTACTGTATGCAGAGTGTTTTCCCATTTTATCAATAAAGACAAAATTGTACTTTTGAATCATTAAGACATTAATAATTTTTCATGCAATAATTGCAAATTCATTTTATGCTAAACAAACGCGAAGATATTTCTTTAATTAAAGACAAGGAAAATTTAAATCGATTTGAAAAGTACAAAATACAGATATTGTTACAACAAATTTTTCGTTAGCTAACATCTTACCTACTGTTAAATAAACGCACAGCCAAGCTATACAATTTAAATTATTATATTTTACTATTTTAAATGACTTTTGTAGTAATTTCAATTATCCAATACTACAGTTATTTATTTGATGTTTTATATTACAAGTTTTCTATTCATTTGACAACTTCAAAATTTTTAAAGGTTGCCTTGTTATTTTTGGGTTTGACGATGACTTTTAGGTATTATAGCACTTTTGAGTTTGAATTTATAAAGAAATAATCTATTAACTGCACGTGATTCTTAAACAAAATGAAATCGTAGAAAACAGTAAAACTTTTTTTAAAGTAATTTAGCACTCCGTCTCGGCCTCTCATACAGTTTTCATCTGGCAGTGCACATTTGTACTATAGCAAAGTGACCATTTTTATTCAAGTTTTTTGTTTTTTTAAGAGTTTAAGACACCATTTTTGGCTTATTTTGGTCTATTACTATGTCAGTCAGCTATATTTCGTAAAATGAAGCTATGCAATTTCAGCCTTAGGTATTACATTACCGAGTATGGAGATCACCCTAGTTTGTTAAATTAATTTGGATATTCATGTAGGTTTGCGAACAAAAGCATAATTTTGCTAGTTTCTTAATAGCGATGGGATATTGCTCTTTTTTTTTAAGCGCGAGTTCTTATCGGTTCTGAGTTCTTGAACTCATTTGCGCCTGCTTTCAGAAGCATTGTGTTCCGGACCGCCGCAGTCGGAATAATTAGTAGGTATGTAAAAAATCGCCATTCATAAAATATAATGGGTTTCGTTATCACAGATATGATTGCACCTTTGGGTTACCCCCATTCATTAGGGTTGGATTGCTGTTATAAAGTTTATTAATTAAGTATATTTCTGCATCTGCTTGTTTCCTTGAACCTTGAGAGGATTTCGTAGTCCGTACGTGTCCCTATTACCCCTTACAGCATTATTTCTCCCATTGCAAGAAAACAGAGATCAGTCACTTTGTACACTCAAAAAAATTGAAAGATTTCGGCCGTGTAGCACGAGCCTCTCCGTATGAATCAAACGCATTTTTTTTTAACTACCGCACCGACTGGTGGCAGTTAGTAGATGCGGTTCTGTTATTAGCTAGGTGAGTGACAGCAGAACGCAAATTTGCTGGAATCGAAGTACGAAGTACAWATTAGKGCTTTGACAATTCTGAAGCGATTTGTGATATTGCGGAGTGTCGCGGGGAGAAGTCCGGTGCACGAGATGAACGGCAGCACTGTAGATGCTGTGACTCATTACCGCAACATGAATTATTCTGATGAGTACCTGTTTTATTAACAATAATTAACACTATGCGTCGTTATGGACGTTTCTATTTAGAAAAAATTATAGGTTGCTTACGGGGTTACGGGGTGGGGGGGGGTCCAACGAAAATTGTCCCGGATGGCGCTGTGTGAGTTATGGTGGGGATACAGCGGCAGAGGAGAAATCGTTCGATAGTGGTATCCGTACGTGCCATTTTCAGTATTCCAGTATTCGCAATGGATTCGCACGGTGAGCATTGTGCTGTTGTGGAAAAGTACATGCGCAATGGTTTCGGTTCGGACTTGGCCGACATTATTTTGTACCGGACAGAAAAACTATTTAGGTTTGCATATCGTTCAAATTTTAGGTTAGATCCTCAACTATATAATATGGTTATGAGTAAACGTAACATCCAGTTTGTAAGGCACATGTTTCTCACTCAAACACTACAACGAACATCTTTTAGAAATCCGCAGACAGGTGATGAGTTTACGATTTTAACCGTTAATCATTAACGTCATATTTATCGCAGAAGCGAACCTTTGTCAAAATTTTAGTATAAGGACCAGCGGCTAGAAGCGCTAAGGTGGCTTAAATCTATCACAAATAATTTACATGCATTTTGGTATATAAGCGACATCCAGTTATTTAGAGATCAGTGCATGGTTACTGATCTCTAAATAACTGGATGTCCCTTACATACCAAAATGCACGTAAATTATTTGTGATAGATTTACGCCACTTTAGCGCCTAGCCGCTGGTCCTTGTACTAAAATTTTGACAAAGGTTCGCTTCTGCGGTGAATATAACGGTAATTATTGACGGTTAAAATCGTGAACCCATCATCTGTCTGCAGATTTCCAAAAGATGATCGTTGTAGTGTTTAAGTAAGAAACATGTACAATACAAACTGGATGTTACGTTTACTCATAACCATATTATAAAGTTAAGGATCTAACCTAAAATTTGAACGCGCTGTTAAATTGATTGTACGAGTACCAGCGGCATGGTGGCTACTTATCACAGTTTTGAATGACTTATGCGACATCCAGTTATTTAGAGATCAGTGCCGCAGCCTGATCAATTTGGCAACAGCGCTCACAAGGCCGATTCTATTTAAATCGAATGGAGTGATACATGACGTACTCCTTGGACTAGTGCAGCGTTCAGAACCAAAGCGCATTGTTGTGAAGCCAACATCTAAATGGCGAGAAGTTCGCCCAATAACAAACTTTGTTTTCCACCAACGGCATTGGCGTGCCGTAATTTGTATTCTACAGTATGCTTCGGAAACCTAAACATAATAGATAGGAAAAATATTGTATGAATATGATTTATGCACGCATATAAAACTCATTTTTTTGTTATACACTAATAAACAATTCATCTTTCAGTAGTAGTGTTGTAAAATATCACTGATCTCTAAATAACTGGATGTCGCTTACATACCAAAATGCATGTAAATTATTTGTGATAGATTTACGCCACTTTAGCGCCTAGCCGCTGGTCCTTGTACTAAAATTTTGACAAAGGTTCGCTTCTGCGGTAAATAGGTTAAAATCGTGAACTCATCATATGTCTGCATATTTCCAAAAGATGATCGTTGTAGTGTTTGAGTAAGAAACATTTACAGTACAAACTGGATGTTACGTTTACTCATAACCATAGTTAAGGATCTAACCTAAAAATTGAACGCGCCGTTAAATTGATAGTACGAGTACCAGCGGCATGGTGGTGGCTACTTATCACAGTTTTGAATGAGTTATGCGACATCCAGTTATTTAGAGATCAGTGTAAAATACCGGCATAATAAACAATTTAAATACCGCACCCCTATGAATCTTAACCTTAAATACTACTTGGGTGTTACATACCTGTGAAATGAAACATTGGGTTAACGTATATCAGTCTTTCTGCACATTTGACACTGCCTAATCATCTTATCACTGCTACCGTTAACAACTATATAGAAATCATTCCCTGCGTCTTGCACATCTCCAAATTAAAAACAAACACGCAAACGCCCAAATGGTGTGTGACCGTGAACATGAAGCTTAGTCATTGGACATACACAACTGGTCAACTGGAAGATCCAATGTTTTCTACAAATAAACGCTTAGACAGTGACACATGTTGACATCAGTTTAGAATGTGAAAAGCTGGATCCCCTCATTTATACATCAATGTTCAGAACCATAATTTGGAATGTAGATGGGTTACGTGTCGTTGGAGCGACACATACAAGTCACTTGTGCGACAATGAATCGACACGTCCGTTGCACACGATACAATCAGCTTTATAACGTTTTGGTGGAAAGTTGTAGCTGACTATACCGTTCTGCTGGTTGCCTAGCCGTAGGGTTATTTTTGCTTCTTCAGTTTATGATAAATTGCTTCATTTCACATAATTAAGTAAATATCTGTTCTATCCAAGTGCATACTCCTAACCAACCATTTAAACACACCCTGTAGTACCTACCAATAAATGCTAAGAAAACAAACAGAACAGCAAACAGTACCTACATTTTTAAACAATTTTGTCAAATCACTAGTGTGTCTGTATCTTCTGATTTTAATTGTAAGCTTGCACTGTTATATATTAATGATTTTATGATTACTGATAGGATGCATAATTACAAATAATACYCTCGTATATATTCAAGGTTAGTACTTCTTATTTCATGTAAACCGTGAGCCAAAATCACATTAACCTAGTTGAAATTATCCGCAAATCTGTTCATCACACATCTGCGTCATCATTGTTGATAATTAATTTTAATTAAAATTGATCATATATTTTGGTTTACATAAAGTAAATACTGGCCTCAAATGTGTACAAGGTATTATCTTTGAATATAGTTTAAAGTTATGAAAAAAACTGAAGCGTTAAACCAATACTATTCGTTATCCAGCACATTTTGGATTGAATATCACAGGTAATTGATTGGTTACCTYTTATTTTMTAAATGTTTCCTWCTCATTTTTAAGTGATGAAATACGAGTTTCATTAAAACGCATGTCTGTAGCGCAACCAACYACAGATATATCTGTTTTCAAGTTGTTACAGTTCGTCAAAGTAGTTTATGTCTAATAGTTAGAACGAGATAAAATCCTTAATAGTAGGTATATGACTCTCATGCAGCAGAAAATCAAGTTAAAAAGCTTACTTAGGCAAATTTTATAAGCATTATTTCATTTATTCTCATCTCTCAGTTATGAATTGTGTAGATGGTTTTCCAGTTGTGTTGCTTGACACCTGGCACCATGTAGCGAGTGTTCACTAAACTAAACACCTAATATTTAGTAAAATAGATCCTGTAAAAACTGAAATTACTCCCATATTTTCCTTGTTAAAAATTTCTCGAAAACTAAGCGGAATTTTTTTGTTTTTTTTTCGCTGTTAGAAATTGAAATTCTGAAGGGGGCTATATTCAGTAGTTTTTATCGGTTAATGAATTAAAAATATTTTTTTTCAAATTTTTTTTTATTACAAAAAAATTTAATCATGCCTTCCATCAGAATTTGAATAAGTTGTATCCATAATTTCGTTAAAAAAATTATATTGGCAAATGTGGGAACGAATGGAAATTATTATTTGTAAAACTTTCATCCTTTTTTCTTCTCTCTCGACTTACCTAGATAAGGCTACAGTCCACATGTGTTAGACCTTTTGGATCGTAAACTCATAATAACAATTTTCAACTGAAAATGGGCCACAAATCCTATTATGAATGTCTTATTTGAGAGACCTCATCACTATTTCAGTTTTCTAATTGCCACAGGGCATCGTATACCTTGCCTTGTTATACCTATTTATCGATCTAGTAAATTTTCAGAAGCAAATAGCAATCCTTATGTAAAACATAACTACAAGATTATTAATAACAAGAATCATTATTAAAGAAAAACATGTGATAATGTATTAAATCCTGTTGATAATAAACTCGGAGACCATAAAATAGCTTGCCAAACGGATTCGACATGTAACTTGAAATTCTACAGCATTGTCTTTTTATAAATGTTAAACAATGTTTTCAGAAGTGTAAAATATATTTATCATGACATCTTTTGTTATTACATGCTTATTATTTTAAATAAATGTACCATATACCTGAGGCTCTTGTATTCAGTTTACTGTTTTTACTGTTTAATTTATGTTTGCAAATAGTAACATTTGTGCTTATTAACATAACAGGTAAAACCTTCTAAAACAAATAATGTCTATGTCCACCTTTACAGTCAATTTTACAAAAACATTAAAGCTATATCTTAATCAATATATTTTGTTGTTAATGGTAATAATATTAAGACAGAAATTCTTATCTATTTTGTGTCCTGCTAGATTCTACAACATTTGTATACATAATTGTCATTAGTAACAACTATAATAGGTATATACACACTAAAGTAGTGCTGTAAAACTAGGCTGGCAGATAATTACGACTTGCATTGTACGCATAATAATAATGTTTGGAATAGTTTTTGTTCCCCGAATTATTATATGATGAAAAACACAGTTATCGCCTGTCTTTGTTGTTTTAGTTTTGTTAGAAATATTATTAATATTATTTAAAATTTTCAAACCCGTAACTTATGCAACCAGTACAGTCTTGAACAGAACTTTCAGCACACAAACAGCTTTTATGTGGAGTGGTGTATACCGACGTGTCGCTTCGTCGTCGCATTGGTGTGTGTCGGTCCATCGTCGCGCTTCGAGATTAGGCTGTTATCATTGTTTAAGAATAAGATAGTTATTCAACCTTACGCATTGGCAGGTGCTGCCATCAGCATTTTGGTGCGTCAGTTATAGGAACTTCTACGAGATTGAAATAACGAATAATCTCCGACGGATGGTCGGCATCTATCGGTGCCGCTCGGGCGCAATGCATTTGTCTATTGCTTTGACCGAGGTTTGAAAAGTATTTATTTTACAATTTTGTTGACGATTGCCAACCGGGAGGCGGTGCGGGCTGCACCGTGCGGCTATCTTTTGCAATGCGCACCATTGTTGAGGTTTATGAAAGAAAAATTGTTGCTCATTCCTATTACTGAGAAAAAGCTTAACATCCTATAAATATAGGTGTGTTATGTAATATATAAAGGATATTCAGTTCCCATTGCCTACCGACTGTATTTTAAAGAAATTGTCGACTATTCATGCATGTTATTTAGTAAAACACATTTACAAATATTCTTAAACAATGCTGTTACTGGCAAATGGTCGACGGAACCAATTTTACTTCGCTCCGTTTCAAACGAACTTGAAGCGAATATGGCAATTCATTTGCATTTTCAAAACGGATGTCAGCTTTTACGAAATTTGAGAAATACTCTGAAAAAAATACCTCAAAAGCCTTATCAATAAAGTAAGTTTGACGTTATATATTTTACGCGCGCGACTTTCGGTTTCCGGCGAATCGGCCTTGTGCTACAACAAATGCGCTGATGCCATTTACTACGGCCGCGGCCTTATTAGAGGTGGCCATGGTCGTGTATATGTTGTAAACAGACTTGATGGTTCATATTGGTATCTAGTTAAATTTAAAATCACTGGTAGTCATTTATAGGAAGGAAAATAACAAATAAATAAAAAAGATTTAAAGTAAGCAACAAAAATAAAATTTTGCAAAACATAAAATGAAAAAACATACTTCTTACAAACAGAACAAAAACATTCTATATAATATGTGATATTTTAGCTAAGTTTTAGATATTTTAAACCCATCCTTACATTAATTATTATTATATATTTTCGGGAAGACGCTGTCACAAATCCAACGCTATGAAACAACATCTTGAAAATATCTTAAACAAGTTTAAGCAAATTTTTAAAAGTAAATACACAATTCGGCAAGAAATCGATACGTCCTGGAAATAACGTGTCAATCTGTTAAAATCTAAACTGATCGGTTAAAAAAACCTACTTACTAGATGTACAGAACTGTACGACCGTGAACTGTCAATGCTTTGAACGTTCAAAATATGAGACTAGTACTTTTTTTGGAAAGACTCAGTCAGTAATCTTTCGGTGTGAAAATCACCTACACGGACTCTACGGGTCAACGGCACCGTGTGTACAATTCTCATATAAGTACTCAGAGAGATTTTAATCTGAAAATAAATTTTTGCTATAAAGACAAAAGAAAAACTAAACGATAACTACTAATCTAGTCTAAGTCCAATTCTAAATGACTTAGCTATATCAGCATTCGTGTAGCTTGCAGTGTATAATTTAAATTATCCAATTTACTAACAGAAGGGCAACAAGTCATTTAATTCATATACCTACATAGGTACCTATGAGATGTAGGAATTAGCTATATTTTAAGTATTTTATGTGGTCTCTTAAAAATGTAAAAAAAAATTGTTAAATATGTTAGTAGGGTAATAGATCGCTTTAAAATGTTATAAATCTATGGGATCCTGGAGAGAGAGAAAGGAAAGATCCATCCGACATAACGATATAAGAGAACCACAATTATTTTACAAAACAGGACCACTCCATAATTACTGCAGCAATATTTTTTAAAATGATCTTATTCGAAAGCTCGCTATCGACATTTTCACGTAAGCTATTTTTACGTGCAAACTAAGTGGTGCAATAACAAAAAGTCGTAAAAGTGTAGACTAAAAATAATCTGAAAGGTAGACCTCGCAATTAGCTATTATTTTAGCAAACAATATAAACGTTGATTCACGTATACGTATACGTCAATCAACTATATAAGGTATGTTTGAGAAATACTTTAGGCTGTAGCTAAATCTTTTATATTTATTTTTCAGATAAGCACTCATTTATCCGTAAATATTCAGTAGTTTTTAGGTGGTGCTGTTTTGTAAAAATAGGTTGTTCTCTTTCTATCGTTAGCTCGAATATATATTTTCTCTCTCCAAGATACTAGCCTTAATAGATATTAATAACTGTTGCGCGGCTGTATGTACTCTCGGTTGCAATATTCATGCAACAGCATAAGGGGCAACCCCCTACACTCTAAATTTAGTATCTTTTTCCACCAAACGATGGGGCAAGCACAGTATCCCTACTGAGCAACAATTCCCAGTTTTTATGCAACCCAACATTACCACATTTGAATATCTGCAGAGTTCAATGACAGGTAAGATCTACCCTCGAATCTACCTATTTTTACTATTACACCCAATATAACCAGGCCAGCCCAACCGGTGCGGTATAGCTAGGAATATGAAATTAGAGTTCCAAATGAACAGATACAATGCTCGTAGGTATAAAGGGTCGGCGTGAAAAAAATTTAATAGCAATTACCTTCATTTCTAAACTCTTTTTTTGAGGCATGCCTATTTAATAAACCGAAATATGTAAAAGGTTAAAGTTATTAGAACTTGAAAAATTACAGTTATTATTATATTATTGATAAAATGATTCACTTAAACCGCGGAATCGGTCCTCTTAAGTCAATAAACCAATTTTTCTTCTCTATTTTAAACTAAAGTCAACTTTGTTATTTGAAGCTACTTTTGTCATAGTAACAAAGTTGGTTTTAGCTAATACCAAATTAAAAAAAATAAGCTTTTAGATACTTATATCGAATTGTGGTAAGTCATTTATTTGGGTACTAAAAATTAATGGGCCTTAAAGTAAGGTAATGTTTGGTTTAGATTCTCATTACAAAAATGATTTTAACTTAAAATACAGAAGAAAAACCTGACCCATGACTGCAGTTGACAGATTCCACAGTGTTAAATGAATAGCAATAATATAACACTTCATAATATTATTAACTTGCTCCATGTTTTACAAAAGAAAGTTGCTTATTGATATTAGATTTTGTTCACGCCGACGACGCGACGCCGACCCTTTATGCCTAAGAGCATTGTTGTATCTGTCCATTTGGAACACTAATTCCATATTTCCAGCTACACCGCACCACCTAAGCTGGGCTGTTTATATTAAGTAGGTAGTCGTAAAAACAGGTAGATCCGAGGGTAGATCTTATTTGTCATTGAACTCTGCAGATATTCAAATGTTGGGTTGCATAAAATCGGGAATTGTTGCTCAATAGGGATACTGTACTTACCCCATCGTTTGGTGCAAAAAGGTACTACATTTGGAGTGTAAAGGGTTGCTTGTTATGTTGTTGCATGAATATTGCAACTGATAGTACATACCTCTTAATGCTGCAATAGCGCTGGTAAATAAATGTAGGTACCACATACGTACACCAAATGCAATATTGCAAAATTTATAGTGAACTGTATCATGCATATCTTACCATAGCCAGTGCGCTATTCCACCCATAAACAGCTACTGGAAAATTAAATGCCGATATAACTCCTACTAGTCCTAGTGGGTTCCAATTTTCTAAAAGAATATGACCAGGCCGTTCTGAAGGCATCACCGTACCTCCAATTGTTCTAGAGAGGCCAACCGCATAATCACACATATCGATGTACTCTTGTACTTCTCCGATGCCTTCCCGTAAAGGCTTTCCTGCAATAAAATAAATTACCTAATATAACTTACTCTGCCTAAGAATATATGTAAGTTTTATTTGGGTACTATTCAGTGACAGGGTAAATTGTACAGAGTACCTATCTAAAATTAGCATGCCACAATGCATACGCGGATTATACATTGAAAAACTATCACAAAATTCGAACAGACATGTGTCACTAAACACTCTATTTCTCTATACCATGCTGTATAATATGCGTTTAGTGTTGCTTTACTTGGTAAGTGTTTTGCTAAATCAAATTCCAAGGCTTGTGAAACATTGAGCCTATGACAACGGCATTTAACCTTCTTAATTATATTTCAAAGTTAATGGCATAACAAAACAAAAAACTGAAAACCTTAGGTAATAGATATAATGCTTACTAATACAGTTTAATTGTTACTTTTGATCATTATTAAAGTTGAAATTACAGAATACTACTATGTTGAAACTTAATCACATAATCATATCTTATTTAAATTTCTATTCCAGTAATGCTACTTTAACATGATATACTTTGAGCCTTTGATTATAATATTTCATAACGGAAACGGAATAATAAACCCAATGCTTCAGCTAATTGAAATAACTTATAAATACTACACATTTGTGGGCTTATATTCATATATATGCTTTTATTTTGTACCCTTCGTCCGATAATGAGGTAACATTTAACCTCAAAACCGATCACCAATAAATAAAAGAAAGGAGCTGAAACATTTTATTCCACTTATTTTTATTATAGGTTAAAATATATGTCTTCTTTAACCATGTTAAAAGCTACCAGTAAACAAAGTACATGTTTTTCTATCCCAGGTATAGATTGTCACATTTTAAATTTATGAAAGTGTTTGTATGACAATTTGTAAAATACTGCAACATTATTATTATAATACTCTGTAGAATTGCAAGAATTTTAGTTACATTTATTATTTGGCATATTTAATAAAGGTTTATCCAGTGCCGGCGCTAGGTTATTTTTATGCTCTAGGCAAAATTTATTGGTACGCCCTCCCCCCTCTTCACCTATTATATATGTATATTTTTAATAAAAGAGCAGTAATTAATACTTATATATTTGTTAACAAAATAAAATATGTTTTTAAATATAAAACAAAATATATTTATAAATATACAAAACAAACATGCAAAGTAAAGAACCAGCCGAATATTTCGGGTTCTGTACGACCGATTTTTCTGATGTTGTGCATGGGCCTGTGGATAATTAAAATGCATTTTTTGGAATTTTTTCAACTCCGTGTCATCCCTCGTTTCCGAAATATGGGCGCAAGCTGCATTTTTTTTTAATGGGAAGGGAGTCAAAAGGCACATCATTGAAGAGGATGTTTTTCCTGATTTCAAAAGTATATCACACTTGTACAATTTATTGCTTCGGAGTATTTTGGGTATTGCAAAAAACTTATTGCTAAGTAAGAGCAAAAACTCCAGGTGTCTTCATTTTCCTCGTGGTTGGTGATAATTTTCATTCGTTTTGTTATTTGCAATCGCATTGCCTCAGTTAAGTGAACATGATTCCATTGAAATTTTGATGAAGATTGGTTATAAAAATAGAAGGCGAAATTATTCGGAAGTAGTTGCACTCTACAATGCAGTTTAAGAAGATCGTGAAGCAATTGCCAGATCAACAGTTATTAAAACATTGCAACGTTTTGACGAAACCGGCGGTGTTAAAAATATAGGTTGCTACAAGTGAAGAAAGTAGCTTGAATGTCTGTTTAGATGTGCAAGAGAACCTCAAGTGTTTCGTACAACAGCGTGCTCTCACTCACCAGACTGGCAGAAGATCTGTTCAGAAAATTTTGAACAAAGAGAAGTTTCATCAAAACAAAATTCACTTATTACAAATACTGTGCGAAGATGATTTTGTAAGAGTTTTGCAAAACTGCTACGAACATGCTAGATGAAGATAGAAACATTTTAAATTGGATTATGTTTTATGATGAAGCGACTTTTTGCCTCAATGGTAATGTGAATAGACATAATTGCCGATAAAGGCCGGACACAAATGCACATTGGATGTAACAGGTCCACACACAACACCCTTAGAAAGTGAATGTCTGGTGTGGTATTATCGGTGAGCACATTATTGGGCCTTTTTTCATCGATGGAAATTTGAATGCGGTCAAGTATTTATAGCTCTTGCGCGAACACATACCAGAACTTATTCGCCTGTTCCCTAATCTTTAAAATGCAGCGTGTTGTTTTGAATAAATATGGTTTCAGCTAGATGGTGCACCGCCCCAATTTGTAGTCAACATTTGTGGATATTTCAATGCGATATTTCCATACAGATGGACTGGCAGGCGCGGAGCGATAGAATGCTCAGCACGTTCTTCTCCTGCTGGTCTGATCTTGATCGGCCACATAATGCAGAATAAAATTACAAATCAGGGCAAAAATTCAGAACATACCTCCACGTATTCTACAAAGAACAAAAGAAACTTTTACTCAAAGCTGTATTACTGCCAGGAACCAAATGGGAAACATTTTGAGCATCTTTTCTAATGTAAATCTGAAAAAATACTGCATTTTTCATGGAATCACGTTTTTCTTTTTTACTTTTTGGGTACCGGAATCGCAACAAATTATCAAACTAGACGAAATTTATTACCACTTAAGGAAATATGGTAAACCTGGCTTTTTTGTTCATTTAAGCAATAAAGAAAATTGTTTTCATTCGTTTCGTTCTTTCTTCAATTATTGTATTTACACTTTTCTCAGCTCAAAAGCAATAAGTTGTACAAGTGTGACACATATTTGAAATCAGGAAAAATATCATTTTCAATGACGTGCCTTTTGACGCCCCTTCCTATTTCAAAAAATGCAATTTGTTTCTATATCCCGAAAACCAGAGCTGACACGGAGTAGATAAAATGTAAAAAAGATGTATTTTAATTACCTTTAGGTCCATGCTTAATTTTAGAAAAATCGATTAAACAGAACCTGAAATATCCTGCTGCTGTAGCTGGTGTTGTAGCGACCCTGTAAACGCAAAAAAAATTACACAGAACACAAAATGAAAATCTCAATTTTCTTGCGCTTTTCTTTGCAAATCGTTCCACTAACTCTTTCAAATCAACCATCCACCAATACGTGAGTGTGAAAACTGCTGGTACGCGGTACCTGCGGGGTAGGGGTGAATGCGAATAGAGCGGGAACAATATCGAGGTATTGCTTATAATATTACATATTACGATTGTAGACATCGCACATCCACTCTTCATATTTTCCGTACCACTACACTAAATCCAATTAATTTAGAGATGATTTTTGTTTATAAACCGCTTAAAGAGTATCAAAACTTTTTAAGAAAAATTGTATTAACATCTGCTACGGCGTGACCAAATTCGCAGCATTTGCGCCCCCTTTAGCCTTGCGCCCTAGGCGACTGCCTAGTTTGCCTTAATGGTAGCGCCGGCCCTGGGTATTCCAATGCATAAGAATTTGAACCGGCACCCCTGATGACGCGTTAGGTGCCGCGTGCTGATTGGTTAGAAGTTACCAGACAACCTATCTATGTCTAGTAACCTTGCCGTTAACCTAGCTCTCTGGTTTGATCCGATAACAAAAGACAGAATAATACTTTTCCGTCTGATGCGAGCGCGAGATGAGGTGACAAGTATATCTGTAATTTAACTTCGTCTGGTAATAATCGCTGTGTTAAATCCGTCAGTAACATAAATTGAACTATATGATATCGAAGTATGCAGGTGCATGCCAATTTGTCAGGCAACAGGTGACTTCCTTTAGTAAGTAGATCCCATAATGGCAGCTAGGTGGCTTTGTCATCATGTCAGTGTAATGCTGACAGATGGCATTGCCATCTAAATTCTTACTTATATCAAAACTGTCATATGCTCATATGTTCGATTAGTAGGTGACCAGATAGCTGGATGTAGCGTCCTGCAAGCTTAGCCTGTAACTGTATACCGGGTAGTAGGGCTGTGGGATATTAAAAATCTGATATCGAATATCGACATTGTTGTGTCAATATCCGTGTTTTGAAAAGTGCAACTGATTGCTTAATCTCTGATCAGTTGTAAGCTAATTCGACCACTTTTATCTGTATATAAAAGTGCTCAGTTAAAAGGTCATATCCCAACATAATTTATTTTTGATATATCGATAGATTGATATTTTTTGCAGCCCTACCGTGTAATATTTCTTTATACGTGTGTACTGTGTATATGTCTCGGTGCGTTGTCCGGTTGTGATTATATCTGCAACATAGTGCAACATGGTTTATTCCATGCAGAAGGCAAATTACACGGGCCATAACGGAATAATAAAGTATTTTAAAACATTTCCACTTTTACCTGGAAATAAAGCACTAGATAAAAACGCTAGTCTTTTCTACGAGAAAATTCTAATGGAATAATAAATGAGTTACGGTCGCAACTCTTATATGCATTTTATAAAAACGGCTTCTCTGGTTCACTTTCGATTTCAAGATATATAACCATAAGCATTGCTGCTTTTATCAGCAATGGTATAGAAACTATTGTAGTGACGCCTAGAAGCCACTTTATGGGTAACTCGGAATTAATTGCATATTTGTCTTTTAAACAACACGGTATATAATTGGGTATATGCCATGTATTTATATTTTATTAAATTGCATATTAATCCACAAAACAGCTGTGACAGCTTATAAATTCGAAAAAATGGATCGTAAGGTGTATTTTTAATATTGAAAATGTGACTGTTTAAAGGGACCGCCAAAACGCGAACATACTGCCCGTGACGTCAGGTGTCTKGTAAATGGCCGCTTGTTTACATCTGGGGGTCAGCGCGTCACGCGTCGACCTCAGCCCGTCAATTTATGAGTTTGTTGTTTGCGTTCATTTTGTGAAAAGCGAATTAAAATACGTCAATAAAAAGTGAAATACTTATGAGTTATGACTTCTGAAGGCATGTTCATTGTTATGGAATTTGAATACAGCGACGAGCGATTCAACGCGGCGGAGATGATGAACGTAAAAGCAAAAGCAACAGCAAAAGTGAACTTTTTATCAAATTAACGTAACATTGATAATTTGATCACAGTAGTTTGTTAGAAACATATTTGTAAACATAAAAATCTAAGACTCAAAAATGTACCCTTAACTTGGACATTTATTTTAGAAGTCAGAATAAATATAAATTGCCATTTATTTTCGGGGCCCTTGCGGCTCGTTTCCGGTCTGGCTAACAGTCGAATATATGGGGAACAACGTCGTTCTTTATTATAACATTTCCCTCTATCAACTTAAAACGCATATAAATTTTCATATCCTCTTCAAGCTATAACAAAATGGAAACTGAATGGTAAACACTTGTAACCCCAAAAAGAATAATAAAATTTACAGTAAGAATTAAGATGATCTTCACAACAGAAAAACAAACATTGCGATTTCGGCATATCACGTCTAAGAGTCTTAAACAACTTTTTCATACGTTGATAATCTCGAGGAACGGTTAAAAAATTTTGTTAGCTGTACTAACTGAAGTACTTTTATAACCATGTACAAAACAACATTTGTTTTGTTTTCCATACATAATAGATACTTGTAAAACTACACAAATCACTTTTGGTGCGACCTCTTACACCGTCCTTTCAATAAACACCACACAAAAGCTGTTCCAATACAAGAATGATACTACACCATTAAACAGCACGCTGCTCGGTAATGTTTACATGACACTTGACGTCACGAGTTGAATAACCTTGGATAGAAGCGTTTTGGCGGTGACTCCTAAGATTCGAATTTCAGACCTGAAATTTTCTACCTACAAAAATTTTTTTGTTTTTTTTTAGCATGGCGTACGATATATATGCACTTCAAGATTCATTTTACGTAATTTTCAAAAAAAGTGATAATACCCAATTGTCAGAGATGTTGAGTAGTAGTGAGCACGGATTTTGTCATTTGCAATGAAGTGGTTTCCGGGTAACCAATAAGGTGCCCTTTACGTGTGCAGTTATTACGAAACCGGCCGTTACATTAGTGTACACAGACGTTTTCGAATTCAATAAGGGCCTTAATCAATCAAAAATTCGAACAGAGTGATTCTACACTGAATTAAAAACAATAAGTACCCCGGCAGACATCGACCTCATGGTGCAATTTCTGCAACGGGCATTATCGGTCCGTATTTTTTAAGGTAACCAAGGTAGCATGCATACTGTTAATTCCGAATCGTAATTTCTTTGGCCTGGCTCTTCAAATGTGGACAGATAATGAATGAGCTAGCAACTTGGTTCAAGCAAGATGATTTCACAAGTCACACAGCATGTGTAGCATTATACGCAATTAGACAATTGTTTCCAAACCAGCTTATTTCGTATAGAGATGACATTAAAGTCCACAATGGAGTCCTGACCTGGTTCCACCTGGCTTTTTGCCTGTGAGGATATCTGAAACATCGCTTTTAGGTGGATCCTACAGCAAATCTGCGGCAACTGGAGTCCCGTTATACGAGAGTTTGATACCTAACAATAATTACATAAAATAATACATATATAAAAATAATAAAAGGTTGTTATTATTGTCCTGTTGTTTTGAAATATGCAATCTATTCTGAGTCACCCTGTATAATAGGAATGTTTGCTGAGCAAAAAAACTTTACCAAATCTTGATTAAATTTGTTTGTTTGATTTGTTGGAGTTTCAAATAGGTATTAATGCAGTTAAAATTTCTTTTCACAGAAACTAAAAAAGGTCACTGAATAGACAAAAACAAAAGGAGCTGATTTTTTAGAAGCTGTTTTATAACCCATAACTACCATGCTGTTAAATTCAGTTTAAAAATACAACAGTGAACAAAGTTGATGATCAAGCTTATGTAAAGCACACTAATGGGTTCGCGGGAAATATCTATTTTTGCTTGGGTAAAATTTATATAGGTAGAAACAGAGTACATGTATACATATATTCAACTCTTTTGTTATTACAATGCCAACACATAAACCAACTTATGGCTACATCTATGCTTATTATCTATTGGTGTTTTACAATTTACTCAACTTACCCATTTCAATAGATATTAGTTTTCCCAAAGGAGTCAGCTTTTTTCTCAGGGCATCTCCTATTTGTCTTACAATTTCTCCTCTTCTAGGCATCGGCAGATCTGCCCAATAATTCCAAGCTTCTTTTGCTGTCTCAACACATTCTTTATAATCAGACGTACTACCTTGCTTAACTTCCGCTATAATTTGGCAGTTGCTAGGACATATAGATTCTACGGTCTATAACAGCAGATGTTTGAAAGATTAAGAAAACACCCAGAACTCTGCATACTTGCCTCTCCTGTGCCTTTCCATGCACCACTGTACACTCCAAAATTGGATTCTGCTAAACCTAGTTCCTTTAAAAAGCTGTAGGAATCATTTATTAGACATTTTGCGTTTGTCGATGAAACGCTTAAATATCTGCAATTTACAGGTAATAACGATAAAGTACCGCGAACTAAAAGATACATTTCCACAGTAACGCTACTTATTACTATCTATGTCACCGAAAATTACTGACTAGATTCTTCACGCTGTGTTAAATACAGTAGCCAATAAGTATATCTTCAGCACTGCTGTTGATAACCGTGTTATCTTGTTATGTTGTTGCTATATATTACTTTTCTTAACAGTAGTATCGTAATTTAAATATGATATTGTTATAATGCAGTAAAATAACGACACAACAGACGTAATAATTATGTAGATAGCTATTATAACTATAAAGTATGTTAGTGTTAGTAACCATATTAAGGTATAAATGTACCCTTACAGTTACAGATTAATAATTTATACATCTATGTCGCAATCGAGGTCGAGAGAGTACGTTAGTTAGACAAAGGTTAAGACAAAATATTTACACATTGATTTGTTTTGCTGCTTTAATCGCTTGTCACTATTCATCTGTTTATTAATTCAGTAACTGGGCATTCTGATATAATGCAATAAATTCCATTGTTTTACGATTAATGATTAACATACATTCAAGTAACTTTTGGTACACTGTCGCAAATCTTCAATAGGTTTTTTTTTATTTTTGGACGCATTAAAGGAGGTGTTGAAAAATTGATCTCTTTTACAGGTGATAAGATTTTCTCAAAATCTAAAATAGTCCACAGTCGCTATCAACTGACAAATAAGTATCTGGGAATCACGTGACATATCTCATTGATATAGTATTTTTATTCTCTACATGTTAGTGTTTAGAAAATAGAATCTGAAAACGCTTCAGTATCACATTTGTAACCCTTATAACTTGATTATCCGATTTTAGCTTACTACGCGCGATTATAAAGATAATAAATATGGATTCCAAAAAAAAGGTGTAACATGACCCCGCCACTTGCTATTTAATTTTGTTATTGGAAGCGAATATATACCATACTGGAGTTTTGAATAAAACCTTCCATCTTCAAAAATAGGTATAATTTAACGATTTTACCCGTATTTTATTCAAAAGTTAGAAGTTAGTTATTAAAATCAAATGAGGGTACAGTCCTAAGATGTGCACAAATGTTTACAGATTTAAACTTCCCTAACGTATTGTCTTATTGCAGTTTTATACATGCTAGTTTGTGGAGAATAAAAGTAGTTTTCAAGCAAATACCTTATAATAGAAATATACGGTGAACATCCCATCTCCGCAATGTAACTGAAGTGAAGTAAACATCTCCATGAGTGCGAGAGAGAAAGAAGATGTTTTACTATCTTTGTATACCGCTTGTACAGAATGCGCATGGCAAACTAGAAGAGAGACACAGAGAGACAGCTGCCGCCTGGCGGCAACCGGTGAACGCTTTTTGAACAAGGAGACTCTTGAAGCCAATCAAATGCTTGCTTTTCGAGTCTGTGTACTTTTAGTCGTCGGATTACAAGAACATATACATTTTCTTTTCTACATGTTTGCTTCAAGGGATATGCCTTGTTCTCCGTATATGTTTTATTATAAGATATTTGGTATTCAGAAGATGCCACATGACCCTAGTTCATCATATGCAAAATGGATGCATTTGATCCACCGAACTCTATAAAATATGGAACATCGGAGAATGGGCATGTAGCATTAAAATAAATGGTTCCTTTAGAACAATTGCGTAGCAGAATGTGAAGTGTCAGATATTTTGGTGTTCATGTCACTCTGTCAATGTCAAAATGTCATACCAAGCAACGACGCGAACAGTTGACGCTACGGTTAAGTGTAAAAATGTAAACAATGCAACCTAGAAAAAAACAGCTTGATAACTGAACAGCTGGCATCGCAAATGACATTGACTGTTCTCAAATAATGGAAAGCGCAAGCGCGTCAAGAAACTGCGCAGTATTCAATTGGAAACAGATTTGAGAGGCTTCTGATGTTCCATATTTTATAGAGTTCGGTGATTTGATCCCAACCTTCCAACTTAATGCATTTAAAAGATATCCTTGGGGAATTTTATACCAACGACCTAATAAAGGATAGCGAGCAATTTACTTCGCAGCCGACGAAGACCGAAGCCGCCGTAAGAAAAGGACAGCTAATCGAGAGATTCCGCAAGAGCGTAAGAAAGCAGCTAGCAGCGACTTGTGTACCACATGACTTCGGGCTAAAAGGTCAACGCTTCCTGTTTTCATGACCATTTAGGTACAGTATCTGAAATACTCCTTCAAAGTCAATTAAATTAAAATATTTCCATTTAAACTACTTGTGAAATGAAATACCTACACCTTTCGTAAAACGATTTGAATATACTATCTGCAGAGCAAAGACAGCACCACGATTAATATGTTTTTAACTAGGTAATATTTATATTATTGTTAAGTGTACGGGCTCGAAAAATGTGGATTTACAACTTCCTTGTTTTACACACTAGTACCGAAATAAACTTAATCCAAATAGAACTAGTTGAAATAGTACCTATATTAAAAAAACAAATTTCATAAGGCGCCATTTTGTCTCACGCATACGTTTACAAAACAAGCTGGAGGGTTTTTTATAAATTGTTTTCTAATTTGCGTAGTTTGCGTCTGTGAATACGAGATATTTTTAATAAAAATTCAAGACTTTAGGAATTTTAACTTGCCATGCTTAAGTTGGCTAAGTGTCAATATTTATAAAACCCATTAGTTAGGACGCTACGAGTAGGAGTTTATTTAATGTTCCCTCAGAGTTTCGACATTTAAAACAATGTTAATTTCTAATATATAGTCAGTGGCCAATTTTTTTGATGGAGACTATAATTGACCATGACTTCATGAACATGAACGGTTTTCCTCACAGGGTGAGAAGACTAAATTATTTGTTCCATAATTGGGTAATATCACTTTTTTTGAAAATTACGTAAAATGAATCTTGAAAAAAAACAAAAAATAAATTTGTAAGTAGAGAATTTCAGGTCTGAAATTCGAATCTTAGGAGTCACCGCCAAAACGCTTCTATCCAAGGTTATTCAACTCGTGACGTCAAGTGTCATGTAAACATTAACGAGGAGCGTGCTGTTTAATGGTGTAGTATCTTTCTTGTATTGGAAAAGCTTTTGTGTGGTGTTTATTGAAAGGTGATTCGTGCAGTTTTAAAAACATCTATTATGTATGGAAAACAAAACAAGTGTTGTTTTGTACATCATGGTTATAAAAGTACTTCAGTCAGCACAGTTAACAAAATATTTTTGTAACCGTTCCTAGAGATTATCAACGTATAAAAATGTTGTTTAAGGCCCCTAGACGTGATATGCCGAAATCGCAAAGTTTGTTTTTCTGTTGTGAAGATCATCTTAATTCTTAACGTAAGTTTCATTATTCTTTTTGGGATTATATGTGTTTTGTTTACCATACAGTTTCCATTTTGTTATAGCTTAAAGAGGATATGGAAAACTATATGCGTTTTGAGTTGATAAAGGGAAATATTATAATAAAGAAAGACGTTTRTTTCCCATATATTCGACTGTTAGCCAGACCGGAAACGAGCCGCAACAGCCCCGAAAATAAATGGCAATTTATATTTATTCTGACCTCTAAAATAAATGTCAAGTTTAGGGTACATTTTTGATTCTTACATTTTTATGTTTACAAATAGTATGTGTCCAACAACCCACTGTGATCAAATTATCAATGCTACGTTAATTTGATAAAAAGTTCACTTATGCTGTTGCTTTTACGTTCCCAATCTCCGCCGCGTTGAACCGCTCGTCGCTGTACACAAATTCCATAACAATGAACATGCCTTCAGAAGTCATAACTCATAAGTATTTCACTTTTTCTTGGCGCAAAATGAACGCAAACAACAAACTGAAAAATTGACGGGCTAAGGCTGATGCGTGACGCGCTGACCCCAGATGTAAACAAACGGCCATTTACAAGACACCTGACGTCACGCCCAATATGTTCGCGTTTTGGCGGTCCCTTTAAATATTCACATTTTTAATATTAAAAATACACCTTACGATCCATTTTTTCGAATTTATAACCTGTCATAGCTGTTTTGTGGATTAGATGCTACCTATTAATATGCAATTTAATAAAATATAAGTACATGGCAAATACCCAATTGTTGAAAATACAAAACAGTTTTCTACAATTTCCATTTTTTTTGCAGATGGCAAATAAACAGGTATACTGGAAATGCACACTAAATGTTTTAACAGAACATGTTGTTTAATTACCTATTCGTCTGCATTCCTTATAAAAGCTTAGAGGTGCACATTACATATAAAATGCACTGGCTTAGATTTGTTTGATGTTTCGTGATAAAATTGCTACTGCAACACAAAGAGAACAAAAAGTTTTTCATGTGTTAACGAGTTTATACTCATTTACAATTATACTGTATTTATTATATATTCTAACCTTAATGTAATAAATCTTAAAAATTCATTTTCATTTTCAAAGGAAACAAAGTACTGTATAAGATTTTTCATTTTTTCCTATTACCCATAACCAAAGATATGAATTTACATTTAAGGTGTCTTCACTTGCTACGAGGTGATTGCAACAATCTTAAAAATACAATCGAAATTCCCTTTAAGAACATATTAAAAAACTACCGACACTGATATGGTTGCCATATTATCATTTAATTTCGAATAAAACAATTGTATTATGCCTAATACATTTACAATCAAACTTTACAGCCAAATTCATTTGGTTGTAGAATTGAATATAACTAATAAGATAAAATAATATCTTAACAATCTGTTTATTTGAAGTAAAAACAACATACAAGTAAGAAAACGATGTTTAATGAACTGTGATAACTTATTTACAATAGCTAAATTTTAAAATATACTATTAGTAGCCCTTTCTTCCTCTAAAGCGCTGTCTGGCATCAAGCTGTAACATAGCATCATGAAAGTCAACAAGTCAAACTAAACCATAACTTTATTTTACCAATGATCTTTTACATTCGAAAAACGTATTGCGTATAGCTTGACAATCACTAGGTACTGTACCATCGTTTACTTGGAGGCATTCTCTAGGCGTCCGATGAAGCTGCAAAAGAGAATAGTAGATAAGTGTGTTAGTAATTTTGATGAATTGTATTTATTGCAAAAAAAACGTAATGGTAAGAGAGGAGTTTCTCAATCTTGCATCAAAATAGAACAGAGTTTATATGAACACAAAATAAAAAATACGTTATGGATCTTGTGTCAGATGAATTTTAAGGTTCTTGGTCTTTGACAAAGATTACAGGTGTAATCGAAATGTCACACATAACTTTTTGTCAGTGTTTTAAAACGACAGCGATCTTTTCGAGAAAATATTACCTTACATTATGGATGTTGATCCTGGTTAACCAGCAGTATTTGATATTAGAAATCCCATTAAATAGGTATAAAATAAATAAAAATTAGATTCCTAGCTATAATACTATGCTCAGTTTCCAATTACACAAATAATAGAATATTTGCTTCTTTTGAGGAACTCCTTTGTTAATTGTGTTTGTATTTTATTTTGGTTTGTTCCTTTTTTTAGATTTTTTCTAGTTTCGGCTGGGTTTCTTTGATTGTAGTCAAAAATACAACTTTTTTATTTAGAAAAATGAATTATACACCTATTAAGACAGCTAGGTGGCTTTGTCTTCATGTCAGTGTAATGCTGACAGATGGCATTGCCATCCTAAATTCTTACAACAAATAATAAATTTTCTGATGCTATCTCATGAAAACAATGAAGTGGCCGTACAGAAGTAGCTACTTAAACTGTTTTATACAAACGTATAAGGTAAGCTTTTATTAAAGAAACATGGCAGCGGCGAAATAAAATGGATATCAAATTGTATTTAAATTTCTTTACAGGTGAAAAATTATATTCACATATTATACAAGACGATAAAAATACTCGATTATATGAGACATATTGTAGGAAACAAACTGTGTTGCTTAAGGTAGATCATATAATGAATAGACCGATGATAAATTGTAAATTGACATTTGTTGATAAATGCAAAACTTTGTTATTATGACATGGCTCTAAACTTAAATTATTATTCATTATTTTTGTTTTTTTTTGATCCGCCCTAAAACCAAAGTGATTAAACCTTGTGGTCAAGGGTACCTATATCCGTTTAAATATATTAACTACGTCAAATATATATTAACTATGGTCATTTAGTAAGAGTTATATAATCCTAATTAAGCATTGTTTCTTTTCTACAATATTATAGCAGCAACTGACAAGTATAATAATTGCATCCTTATTGTCAGTCAAATCAGATCATAGATTAATCAGATTAAGGTGTTGGCAAAACAGCACTGTATGTATAGGTACTTATATTACACACACTCGATGAGCACCATACATTTAGGGAAAATCATAAGTTTTTTAAACTTATTTGAAATTATTTTAAGCAAAAGGAAAACATATATTATAGGTGTGTATGGTTAAAATATCTACCTTTTTGCAGCAGTCGCTTTCCAAAAGACACATTTTCAAATCCGCTCTTACTTTCGAACACGCAGTATGATCGGCGAGTTCTTCATTTTCATGCTCATAGCGCATCATTTTTCTAGTAGCACCACTGCTAATTAAACCCAACGATGTACCCAAGAAAAATTAAAAAAATAATAAAATAACCTTTATCAACTGTCACTGGTTATCGTTGTCACTTGTCAGCAGCTGCAAGGTGGTATATTCTGGTGTTACAGCTCGTCTTAACTACTGACCCCAAAACGCGTGCCCGTTTCAGATGGCGCCAGGTTCGTTGTCTCCCAGGTCGACTTGATTTTGCTGTTGTGACAGATTGTTGTCTCTGTCAAATTGACAAATAGATTATCACAAAMCAGTCAAAGAACTATTAATATGAGTTGTAATTTTATCAGGATGATATTCAAGAAAATGTATGCACAGCGTTTTTTACCTATGACATTAGCAGTTTGTGTATTATTTGAAACTGGATCAGTTTCAGTAAGGTATATGTGACACAGGTTTGTTTGAAGTGGTTAATTACCATATACGTACAATGTACACTACCTTCAAGAAGAAAGGCACACAATAAGGCATTTGACGAGGTCTGCTTAACATGCAGCCTGTAGCTACACTCTACCTAGTTCCTATATATTGATCCTGAACGATAGAAAGCATATCTGAGTTGTCTATGCAAGATACTATGAACTATATTAAAAGCAGGTATATAAAGGCTACAAAGATATTGTGCAGTAATTAATGCTATTGTTTCAGCATTATTATCTGTTGCTTACAATAAAATGTTGGTGAAGACCAAGACTACAGGGAAATAAACGACAAAAAAGTTAAACTGAACGACTGAAGCAATTGTTATAATAAGTCCACTATAATAGTGGTGCCAGTTATAATGCAATGAGAAATTCACTTTACATAAGTATTTTCTGAGCTTATGTATCTACTCAGTATTCCTATAGAACTAGTAGTTGCTGAAGCAAAAATGAAATAATATTTAAAATGTAAAACGTAACTACAAGGAATATTAATAACAGGAATCATTGTTAAAGAAAAACACATGATAATCTATTAAATCCTGTTGATAATAAATTGGAAGACAATAGATACATTATTTTTTATAAATATTAAACAATGTTTCAGAAGTTTGAAATTGTATTTATCATGACAGCTTTTGTTATTACATGCTTATGTTAAATAAATGTCATACCATACACCTGAGGCTCTTTGTATTTAATTTACTATTTCATGTGCAATGAGGTGATTAGCCTTTCGCGAATTTATGTTTGCAAATACTAATATTTGTGCTAACTTAAAAATACTTATTGTAAAATATCAATTTATACCAAACATACTTATTCAAAATATCCACATTTAAGTAAAACGATTAATTCATATTCTTCAGTAGACAAGTCTATTTTATAAGTTTACTACCTTACCCAGACGAGTAAAACTGGGAAAACCAAAGTTTATGGACAAAACCGTCAGCTTTGCTTGTTGGCATTTGATTTTAAATTGCTGGTGTCTGGATGAATACCTATATAGGTATAGTAAACGAACACCATGCCACATTTATAAAACTGCAGAACTGACGAATTGGTTAAAGCTTTCGTGGCCAGGTGAAGAACTATTGTCTGACTGTCTGTAGGCCGTCGTCAGTTGGAGTTGCTTCCTAACGTTTCGCTAGCACGAGTGGCAAGCTTCTTCAGAGGTCCTTCCATCTCCGGTGCTGAACATAGACAGTCAGMACMGGAGACGGAAAGAMCTCTGAAGAAGCTTGCCACTCGTGCTAGTGAAATGTTAGGAAGCAACTCTAACCAACGACGGCTTTTACACCCTAACCAGGACAACAGTTCAGATTTCACGGAGTAATATTATAAGAACCATCAGTATTTATGTAAAGTTAAATCCAGAGAATAGGATATACATACATGTTGATCATTGTTAGGCCAAATACCTATCCAATGGTTCTGATCCGTTGAGCTGTTCTCGAGCTATAAGTGTGACAGACGGACAATAGTACCTTTTGGAAAATGTGCTAAAAATAATGAATTTGATGAATTAATAAAGAAGTTGATAACAACATATTCAGAGATAGTGTGAAGAAAAAATTAATTCTTTACATGAAAAATTACAAAAGAAATTTAAAAAAAGGGAATGCCCATTGTGACGGTTTGTGCTTTCTTTCACATTTAACTTTTACTGCAAATGCAGACACCACTATTAGTAAATTACTACCACATTCAATTTTGTATATCACTACAAGTAGAACAAGACTGCAGTCTTCAGTTTGCAATGTGTAGAGTGTAGAAGCATCCCTTCTTCGTTCCTCTCTGCACAACTTTATCTGTTTAGCTAAAACCGTCCAACACGAACAACTTCTATGTCCACCTTTACGTCAGTTTTATAAAAACACCAAAACTTTATCTTAATCAATATATTAACACTAATTTATTTTTACTGCGATCAGTGCATAAGTTCTGTTACTAAGATTACAAAATATGGTTTTAAATTAATATATAAGAGTAATATCCTCTGGCTCTGTACGTAAACTGTCAGATCTATCTAGGCATTTAAGTCTTTTCACCAGCGTCTTGAGGTCTGAGACATTTGCTCAGAATATTGGACATCGGACACTTCTATAGCAGACACCACGAAGAATTAGTGCACTGCACTACAACGATATCAATCCCTTGGACTGGTCAAATACTTTCCAACTATACTCTATTGTGGGTCTAAATTTAATAATGATAATAAGACTCAGCAGGTTTTTGTACTCCTGTGTATATGTGAGGACAAGTACTTTCTAACCATCAGTTACACCTTCGGAGTTGGACAACAGCAAGGCAGCACACTAAAAATAAACAAATCAACAAAATATTTTTCACCTTCGTTCATGTGCATCACTTTGTATTGATGAATTATACCTACCTGTAATTGCAATCTGCAAGCCCATATCCCATTGTTTTAATCTGTCACCATACCGCCCATACTGATGGTATGTACAACATGGTATAGACTTGTCGTCTTAAAGGTTAAAATCTGCACATTAACATTTATGCAACACTTTTCTTATGCAAAAATCTTAATGCTAATGACAATTTCACAATTTGACCATTGCTCGCTGGTTCTGTCACGGTGCTTTGCTTTTGATATTAATCAACTTGGCCTGGGAGACAACGAACCTGGCGCCATCTGAAGTGTACTCAGATTTTGGAACCGACATTTGAACTAAAATGGCCAAAGCTGAAACACCAGTAATCTACCACCTTGGCAGCTGCTACGTTGTCACAGTTTCAGTTATCGCGCAGAGTGCGATAATAATATCGCCGAACAAACGATTCGCTAGCTTTTCTGTTTTTGCCGGCGAATTCAAGCTTTTACGGAGTACCGTAAGATGGCGCCCCATGTCAAGTGTAGGTATAATTATTTCTGAATAAAATAAGTTGAGCACAATATTAATGTGACACAATTTCCTTTTTACTTGGTAAACTTTAGGTTTTATTTTCATTCCAACTTATAAAACTACAAATACCAACCATTCAGTTTATCTTCATGAGTATAAAATTACCGTATAATAACAATGCTTATCGTAATAATGTATAACAAGAAACTATGTACTAACACACATTTAGTTGTTTGTCTGCTCTAAGCGATCTTAAATTTCGCCACATCGAATGTTAAGCAACGAATTAGCATAACTCAAACTATGATAAGCTCAAAAACACTCAAAAGGTGAAAGGAACTTGTGAAACAGTACTTAATTTTAAAAATTGAACACCTAATCTTACGCGTGTTGTAACTGTTCAGAGCATATTGAAAGTTTGTATTGCATATTCCCATGTCACGTTCTCCGTCTATTGCATGATCATTAAAACTTGTTTCACTCTAAATAAGAGAAAAAAAAGAGAAAAAAATGTAAAAACCTCACACTTGTAAGGTTCTGTCATGAGTAGGACTTGGAACCTCCATCAAACAGAACCATTTTTGTAGCATGACAGATGGCAAACGGCCAGTGAGGTATCATATTATATTATATATATTAATATTATATGTTTACACATCACTGGAAACTGCAAAGATCGTTATCCTTTCAAGAACAGTTATCCGTACTGATATTCTTGTGAATTGTCATCTACCAGTGATATTTGAAACCTCTATCCATCCTATTTCTAGAAGTCCATTTTTGTACATACCATGACAGCAGTGTCTTTAAAGTGTACTGTTTTTCACGTAAGAAAGCGACAGCGACGTCATCAAGTGGTAACGTCATATGCGCGGTGAGCCTGGTTGCCTACGTATTCATCGCGATACCAGTGGCGTGTCGAAATTATTTTCTGGATATATTCCTGGAGATATCGGTGTCGGGGTAGACCTACTTCAGCACCTTGTAAACAGCATAGTTCTCCTTCCTTGGGCGTTTCTTTTTCTTGTCGCTCTTCGAGATGTTCTTTTGTACCTTTTCGGCCTTCTTGGCGGCTTTACCGCTAGTCTAGTAAACCGGTTTTGACGCCTATGGGATAATTATTCCAACAGCTGACCTTGTTCGGAAATAGAGCTACTGCGCAGTGACGTTACTGATGACGCCCTGTCACTTTTTCATATGAAAAACACTGTAGTTATCCGTAGGGATTGGTACACCGAACTCTATAAAATATGGAACATCAGAGAATGGGCATGTGACATTAAAATAAATGTTTCCTTTAGAACATTTCTTATTTCTTCGTAGGCATGCGCAGTTGCGCAGCAGAATGTGAAGTGTCAAATATTTTGATGTTCATGTCACTCTGTCAGTGTTAAAATGTCATATCAAGCAAGGACGCAAACAGCTGACGCTACGGTTAAGTGTAAAAATGTAAACAATGCAACTTAATCTAGAAAAAAACAGCTTGATACGAGGCACGTCCAGAAAGTAAGTGTACTGGTACTCTCACAGCTGCAGGGAATACTTTTTCGACATGTTGGCAAAACTGCCGCATAGCCTGACCCCTCCCCTTCAAAACGAGACCAATCCGAGGTTAGTGTGCTGAAAACTCTTGACGCAGTAGCATCTCTCGCGAAAAATGTCGATCGTCTGTCCCGCCAAGTGCGAAATTCGCGCCGTTATTCGCTACTTCGTTGTGAAGGGAAAAACTCCGGTTGAAATTTATAATGAGGTGAAAACTGTTTACGGTAATAGAGCTATGATTCGTACGAGTGTGTACAAGTGGTGTCGCGATTTTAAAAATGACCGTACTTCAGTACATGACGATCAGAGGAGCGGATGACCTTCAATTGTGACTGACAAGCTTGTGGAAAAAATCGAGATTGCGATCCGTTACGATCGCAGATTGACGTTAGATGAACTTTCTGCGATGTTTCCGCAAATCTCCAGATCCCTGCTACACGAAACAATCACAGAAACTCTCGGATATCGGAAATTGTCTGTGAGGTGGGTCCCAAAACAGCTGACAGAACAGCACAAGTTGAATCGAGTGCAGAGCTCAAAAGAGTTTTTGGAATGCTACGAACTCGAAGGCGATGGTTTTCTCTACTCTTTTGTTACTGGGGACGAAGCTTGGGTTGCCCACTACACGCCTGAAACTAAGAGACAGTCTCAACAATGGCGTCACACCTTGTCACCCTCCGCCAAGAAATTCAAAACCACAATTTCAGCCAAAAAATAATGGCATCCGTGTTTTGGGACCATAAAGGCATAATTTTGATTGAATATCTGCCTCCCGGGGAGACTATCAACGAGGCAAGATACTGTGAGACGCTAAAAAAATTGAAAAGGGCGATTCATAATAAAAGGAGGAGCATGCTGACAAAGGGAATCTGCCTGCTGCACGACAATGCCAGACCTCACACAGCCAATGCCACAAAGCAACTCCTGGACTCTTTTGGATGGGACGTTTTGAACCACCCCCCATATTCCCCTGACCTGGCCCCTTCAGATTTCCATCTCTTCACTTCCCTTAAGGTGCACATGGGTGGGAACAAGTTTTCAACGGACAAAGAGTTGAAGGGGGAGGTGGAGAAGTGGGCGAAAGAGCTGGCGGGAGACTTCTTCGAAACAGGCATCAAAAAACTGATCCCGCGGCTCACCACTTGCATCGAGAGGGATGGTGACTATGTCGAAAAATAACTTACATATGTACGAGTGTAACGAACCATGTTTTTGTTTTAATAAATTCTTTTTTGAACCCTATATAAATTGAGTACACTTACATTCTGGACGTGCCTCGTAACTGAACACCTGGCATCGCAAATGACATTGACTGTTTACAAATAATGAAAGCGCAAGCGCCTCAAGAAACTGCGCAGATT
Source organism: Rhyzopertha dominica (assembly GCA_025024175.1). Taxonomy (NCBI): domain Eukaryota; kingdom Metazoa; phylum Arthropoda; class Insecta; order Coleoptera; family Bostrichidae; genus Rhyzopertha; species Rhyzopertha dominica. Next base: position 43,571,801 of record QCXZ01000137.1, on the reverse strand, counting down.
TCAAATGGGAACAGATTTGAGAGGCTTCTTTCTAATCACTGATCTCTTAATAACTGGATGTCGCATAAATCATTCAAAACTGTGATAAGTAGCCACTATGCCGCTGGTACTCGTACTAGCAATTTAACGTCGCGTTCAAATTTTAGGTTAGATCGTTAACTATACTGGTTATGAGTAAACGTAACAAACATCCAGTTTGTACGGTACATGTTTCTTACTCAAACACTACAACGATCATCTTTTGGTAATCTGCAGACAGATAATGAGTTCACGATTTTAACCGTCAATCATTAACGTTATATTTACCGCAGAAGCGAACCTTTGTCAAAATTTTAGTACAAGGACCAGCGGCTAGGCGCTAAAGTGGCGTAAATCTATCACAAATAATTTACATGCATTTTGGTATGTAAGCGACATCTAGTTATTTAGAGATCAGTGCTTCTGATGTTCCATAGTTTACAGAGTTTAGTGGATTGGTACGATAATTCGAATTAACGACTTTGGCAACTGCTTGGCAACGGTGTATCGTCGAGTTTCAGCTGATTGTCAGTTGGGTTGTTGGTTTGTTGATTGCTGTCACTATTGTTGATTTGTTTATCTACACAGTCTACACGTTCTATAATTTACAGTGCAGTGTATTGTGTTTACTGTATTACATACCCAAATACTCATAAATAGGTAGGTAGTCTATTTGTGATAGATACATATCTTTATTACAGTGTGTAATGTTAATTAATCTTGTGTTCTCTTATACTGTCTGACAGAGTAAAATGATTAATTCCAAATAAAGTTGTATGAGTTGATCAAGGGGAGATATGTAAACGAAGAAAATTTGGGGCAATTACTGTCATCAAAGATGAGCATTTTAGGGGGTCCTAATTTGATCTTATTTGCATTGACTGTAGGTATAAGATAAGGATAATTTATTGATACTATGTGTGTCTTGCCCAGACTGCAGAACACCACCATCAAAGATTTGTCTGGAGTACTGTCGGACATAATTTAGTGTGTGGAATGGGACTTCATAATGTTTAGTGACGAGTCCCGATTCTGTTTGTGGATGAATAACGATATGGCAGGAGAATGTGAAGAGGATGAGGTGAAACACATCAAATTCAAACTTTGAGCAGCATGTGTACAACACCATTGGCATTATGCTGCATGGTGCAGTTTCCTGCTGCAGTTGTTCACCCCTGGTATATCTGTATATGTACAGGAGATAATGGATTTGAGAAAACACTTGCAGCAAGATAAACCTAGACCTCACATTTGAGGGTTACCCTAGAGTGACTTATTTATTGCCTGTCGAACATGTGTGGCATATGATAGGTCGAAAGCTGAGTACCTCGCTGAGTAATAGTGTTTTGCACTCACCTCGAAATATTGCTGAACTTCAAAGGGCCGTGCAGCATGCTTGAATGATGTAAATCAATATGAGATTGATCGTTTTCTTCATTTGATGCTAAAACGCATAGAAAATTGCATCAGAAATTGAGGTGCTACACACACACGCTGACACTTTTTTTCACTAGCTTTGCATAATAAAAATATTGCAATGATTTCTTATGGATTACATTCGTTCTTACTATGTGTTTTCTGTCAGTCAGTATAAAAATCCTAATTATTGTTCATACTCCTATAAACTTGTTGCTTCCATATTTGACTACAGTCAACTTGAGTAAGTTCCATATCCCAACACGATTCAGCATGCAGTGACGAATTAGATTGGAACTGCCTCTGGTGTTCTAGAAAGTACTAACATAAATGAATGAGTGTTGAATGTTATACTTATAGATTTACAAAGATATCGAGTCAGTTCCCGTTCTCTTTACAGTAACGGTAGTCTCTACTTACTTAGGTACTCGTAGAGGCCGCCATGTTAAAGCCGATATTTTAGTTTTTGTAGACATGTTTATAAAATTGTATAATTTGTTCTAGTTGATTGAATTTTCAAAAATGGGTGAACGCAAAGGAACCAACCTTTACTACCCCCCAGATTATGATCCAAGAGCTGGAGGTTTAAATAAATGGCAAGGAACCCATGCCTTACGTGAAAGGGCACGTAAAATACATGAGGGAATAATAATAATACGCTTTGAGATGCCATACAACATATGGTGCGAAGGATGTAAAAATCATATAGGCATGGGAGTCAGGTACAATGCAGAAAAAAGCAAGCTGGGCATGTATTACACTACCCCAGTATATCAGTTCAAAATGAAGTGCCATCTTTGTAATAATTATTTTGTTATCAAAACTGATCCAGCAGTAAGTCATTGTAAGTCATGCGTTAGAAAAGTATGCAAAATTATTGCTCTTTCAGAACTTGGATTATGTCATAGTATCGGGGGCTCGCAGGCAGGAGAACAGATGGGATCCAAAACAAAATTTGCAAATTGTTCCAGAAACTAAAGAAACACAGAAGCAACTATTTGATGACTCAATGTTTAAACTTGAGCATGGTGTTGCAGATAAGGAAGCAGCTGAAAGCAAAAAGCCACATTTAATAAATTTGTTTAACCGAAATGAAAGAACGTGGTCGGATGATTACACTGCAAACAGTAAATTGCGAAATGCATTTAGGGTAAGCATTTCTGACTGTTTTGGTACTCATTACATTTATGAGTTAGATTTATTTTCATTACAACCGTTTCCATTGTTTGTGGTATTTCATCCATCATCTGTAGTGTTCTTTTGCAGTTGACATGAAAAAATTCGAAGAATACACTTTATTGAAGACAAAGGAACAGGATTGAGATGAAAGAGAAATATATTTGCCAATAATTTTTTTTATATTATTGAAGATATTTGTTCACAAACCGGCTATTTCTAATTTTAGACAAAATTTTAATTTTTTGTATGAGATGTATTTTGCAGGTAAGATTTATTAATAAAAAAGTATTGTTAGCTCTGACCAGTATTTAAACCAGGGATATTTTGAATACTAGTCAGATGTGCTCCACTACACCATCAGCATCCTATTCAAATTTCTGTTCAAAAAAACATTATATACATCAAACGCCATCTTGCTGCTTCTGAAGCTAAATTGCTTGTCACTTGTTTGCTAATTTCAGAGCAGACCTAGTCGTCTAAATCCGGCCACCGTAACACAGGTGTGCTTTGAAGCTTGCAAAGAACGAACGACGAGCAACTTAGCTACAAAAGTGCCAGATTATGTGCAGTAGCATTACATTTCGTAACTTTGATGTCGCTTTGACCAGAAATTTGAATAGGGCCCTGATGGTGCGGTGATAGCACATTTGTCTAGTATTCAAAAGGTCAAACGTTCAAATTCTGGTTAGAGCTGGCAATATTTTTTCATTAATAAATCTAGCTGCAAAATACCCAATTGGGAATTCACCATATACTTACAAGAAAAGTCACCTCCGCTACAAAACTATACAAAGTAATGCATACATAAATAAGTATGCTACCACTGCCATGAATATTCTTACATATTTATTAAGCAATGTTCATTTGAAAAATGTCCAAAGACAGGCAGAATCGAAAACAGATGTGACAAAAAGTTACATTTTTGACAGTTATCGAACCTTACTTCACATGCCTTTTGAATTTATTCATTCCGTTTTGAAACTGGTAGTACTGATTAAATGTGTATTAATTCTGCAAATGTCATTCTTGCAATTGGTAAATATGATAAATTACGTCACACGACTACGCAAGCGCAAGAGGCTGTTTTACACGGGATTTATTCAGTTTTGAAAGTGTTGTTAGTTATTCATGTAATTACATCAAATAAAATGTTCAAAATACATGATATGCATTTAAGGCCATATACACTTGCCTTTCACACTATTTTCAGAAATTGCTAAAATACCCTATTAACCCTTATACCAATAACATCTATTTAAAAAGATAAATTTCGAGTGTGTCAAACTGATTGCAAATTCTAGAATGTTTTTCCTTGTTTTCTCAAATATGTTGATTTAGGACTTGGCCGGTTTGTGCACCAAAGTACACAATTTAAAAATTCATAGTCACTAACCAGTTCAGATACCATAAACAAATTTTCGGACGCTAATGTACCATTTTTCAGACCACTGGCCAAAGCACAATATTTTTTACAATAACTGGCTAGCGCAACACACAAAAAAAGAATCATAACTGTATTGGTTTACCTATATAAGGTAATAAAATTAATAAAATATTTTTTGAAATACGCAATGAAACGGTAGGCTTGTTTATGTTTAGTTTGTGTACTTATTTATAGTTATTTAGTTCACCTATCAGCCTACCAAAGGATATATTATGTACTATTGTTAGATCTTGTGGAAAATTCGTACATTTTTTTTTAATATAGTGACAGAAAAAAACTATTTTTGGTAGTAATAATTGCAACTACTCAAGCAAAAATATTAGGCAGTCTGGGCATATTGAAATTAACAATTGAAAATACCTTATATTTTCTTTTTGAATGTCTATTGTTTGTGCTACTAGTTTTGGGACACTGCAGCTGAAAAATATGTTAGCATTGCTTGTGGCATTTAAAGCCCTACATGCTTATTATGGCATATGTTTATACACCAGACTTAAGTCAACATTTGCATCCGATCATGTGATGGACATGCATTATAGTTGAAAGATTATGTTAAAGATCATGAATGTAAAAATTAGAGTATGCAGTGGATCCTCGATGAGATTACAGTAATTTAAATTCGTTATTGCCACTGCCAATAAATGAAAATATGAAAAAAGTGCTTATTATTTTACCCTTTTTTGTCATGTAGAAATAAATATGTAAGAGGTGTAATTTCATTAAAAATTAAAAAAAATCTGAATCACCCCATATATTGAAAATTTGCAAATCACAAGAGTTTTGTAATGGAGTAAGAGTAACAGAGAGTGGTTCAACTTTGTTCTTAACTTAGCCTTTGCTGAATCTTATGTACCAAGTATTATACATTAAAGATTTTTCACAACTATATAGTGATGCAATTGGGATACTTAATTTTATCATCCGGTCTTCCTATTTCTGCTGCGGTTAAATGCTTTTTAAAATTTTGCATTATACAGCTTCCAGTTAACACATAAGTTGTAGTTTTGTAGTCTGCCGTTACAGCTGGATATACATATATCAGACTTAATGTATTCACTTTATAAATTATTTAGATCTTTCTAGTTGTACATTTAAATATAGGTAGTCCTTCTTGAAGTGTCTTTAGATTTCCTGTGTTACAGACTTTTGTACAGTCTGCTGTTATATTTACCTAGGTATTACAGCATATTTGGCAGAGACAGACTTCCTGTACAAAGATGTTTGCCGATTACCTACCAACTTTTTTTGCTTTTAATTAGTTCTCTAAAAAATGAAAGAATAAACAGGAAGTAGCTAGCACCTGTAAATTCTGATTTGTTGGTAATTAAACCAGAATGCCAAATACGAAACGGCAGTTTTGTCTTATCAAAGTTCTTTGGCTTTAATTATTAATGGCACACCTACATTTTTGTTCTTGATATTATAGTAAATAATTGTCATTCATAGCACACTCATCATGCTTATAAAAGTTAAACAAACGATCTTTAACAATTGACTTCTATGTGTATTATTTAACACTGTCTTGACCTATCATCAGAACATTTCAGAATTTGTGATATGCCACATTGACTGTGAATATATTATACTGATAAATGTATGTCTTTGAGTTTTTTAAAGGGTTTGTGTTCTAAAGTATGTTCAGTCGTTTGAAAAATTCTTACGTCTGCATTTGAACATCGGGCTGAAACGTTATTGCAGACTCAACAAATATTTTTTAATTTTTATAAATTTTTTGTACCAGACAGTACTTATCAACAAAATCATTACTGTACATTTTTGGCAAAAATAATGCTGTAATTAGGTTCCTGAAGGCGATTTATTAAAATTAGTGGCCGTTTCATTAATTTTGAATCTGTCTGTGCTTAAATCCAATCAATTTTTTATTCTTATTTGTAGAAAACAAAAAATGCAGCTGAACTGGAAAGAAGAATTGTTACAAGATTAAACCTAAACATTGGATTACTTCCTGAAACTGAAGAAGATAGGAAGATGTCGAATCTGCTAAGTAAAAACTCGATAAAACATACAAACATAGCTAGGAATACTGAAATAATTAGAAAAAAAATACTGAGATCTTCAATTCTCCCGGTGCACAAAAATACAATGTCTAATAAGGTAAAAGTGTCTCATAAGGCAGAAAGTTGTAGTAGTAGTTCAGGTAGTAAAATCCCTAAGAAAAATTTAAGTTTAGTAGACTATACGTCAAGCAGTGAAAGTGAGTAGCAATAAGAATTGAATACATGAATTTTGTGATTAGACTTATTGTATAATAAATTGTCATCAGTAATTGTGTTTGTATTATTTTCTTTTGTGGACTATGGTTCCTTCTTCTAAACAAAAACTTGTATTTTTAACTACATTTTTGCTTTATTTCTTTGGTTGTTTGCCTTCATTGGATGTTTAACAGCCTAGAGTAATTAATAATAATACATTAAAAATTTTACATTTCTGAAAAAACACCAGTAATTCAGGGTATGGTGACTTGTAAAGCTACACACAGAGTACTCTTTTTTCTTTAAGTTGAACTTTGGAATTGATTTAAATTCTTCTGAGCATCTACAATTCACATTTAATTAATACATCAAACTATATGGAACCTTATACTTACAGAAATTTGAGGATAGGTGTAAGTGATAAATATGTGCAACAGTGTGTTTTCACAAAACAAGTTTTAAAGCATAAATGACGTGTCAAATAAATTAATTAATTTGTTTTTTATATCATTTCCTTTGATAGAAGATAGGTGAAGATATTCCTTAATTGTTGTGTGTCCGATTTTTTATTTGACATTATTAATTTTGTTGATGTGGTACATTTCCTTTTATTGGTATTAATTTCAGTATCCAATATTTTTACCCCATCCCAATCTATTGTGCGGTTGTTGTTAACTGCATGTGTGGCTAACACACATCGGTCTCTTTTCTTAGCAATATCGCTTTCTAATTAATTTTGAAGTTAATCCCGTGATATTTGATAGTAACCCTTACTTCTATGTTTCAGCCCTATTACTACTTGTTTGGATTAGAATTGAATTTCTCATTCATCCTAGGCACTATTGCAACTTCTTCAATCTGCAATCCAATCTGTTTAAATTTTTATTTAAGAAAACGGGATGTGAAATTTTCTGAATTTTGTTTTTCATTTAATAAAATAAATTTTGATTTAGTTGAATGATCAGACAAAAATTAATATATCTTCCAGAGGCTTTTAATACATCTAATATATGTTCATTTTGCCGAATGACCCTAGTGTCTAAGAAAGGCACTCCATCGTCAACCTCGCTCTCTATGGTGAATTGAATATGTGGATTATACCAATTGAAAACAGTTTGTATTTCTTCTAGCCCCCGATTTGGTAATATTAAAATAAGGTCATCGACATATTTTTTAATAAATATTATGTTAAAAGTAAGACTGGGCAAACAATTATCTAAGAGATCCATCACATACTCGGCCACTATTGCATTATGTGTCGACCCCATGATACAGCCAAAAACTTTTGTAAAACGTATTTTCTAAACAAAATAGTTAGTTATTGTCAAAAATTAATAACATATGTAAAAATAGTTTTTACGTTTATTTGTGTTTTATTTTTGGACAGATAATTATTTAGGTATATTGCCAAAAAGATTAACCAAGTCTAGTGACACTACTTATTGACTATAAATTCGAATGTGTTCGTAATATAGTAACGGTTGTTACGATTGTATGCTACTATGCAATTTGCCTTATCAGCTTTTACATAAAAAACTCTTACATTTTAAAACCTTTGTCTATGATGGAACTGTGCAATGTCTGATATTTTTCATGTATCTCTACAAATTTTCTTTGCTTTTTCTTCTCACTTCCGATTTATTTTCTTCACTGAAATTTACAATCACATTTTMAAMATCACTAATTATGTATTTTAAAGGAAAATGTTTTGGTTTTACTGCATGTTTTAAGCCGTTGCACTGAAGAAGACTGCTTGGCGGTTGAAATGCTGGCATTTGGCTTTGCCAAAAATGAAAATTGGAAGGAAGATCAAAAACAAGTGTTTTACTATTAAAATTAATGTCATGAATTAAAAATCGGACACACAACAATTGGGTATTTGCCATGAATTTATATTTTATTAAATTGCATATTAATAGGTAGCATCTAATCCACAAAACAGCTGTGGCACCTTATAAATTGGAAAAAATGGATCGTAAGGTGTATTTTTGATATTAAAAATGTGAATATTTAAAGGGACCGCCAAAACGCGAACATATTAGCCGTGACGTCAGGTGTCTTGTAAATGGGCGCTTGTTTACATCTGGGGTCAGCGCGTCACGCGTCAGCCTCAGCTCGGCAATTTATCAGTGTGTTGTTTGCATTCATTTTGTGACAAGGGAATTAGAATACGCCAAGAAAAAGTGAAATACTTATGAGTTATGATTTCTGTTATGGAATTTGTGTACTGCGACGAGCGGTTCAACTCGGCGGAGATGAGGAACGTAAAAGCAAAAGCAACAGCATAAGCGATCTTTTTATCAAATTAACGTAGCATTGATAATTTGATCACAGTGGGTTGTTGGAAACATACTATTTGTAAACATAAAGATGTAAGAATCAAAAATGTACCCTAAACTTGACATTTATTTTAGAGGTCAGTATAAATATAAATCGCCATTTATTTTCGGGCCTCTTGCGGCTCGTTTCCAGTCTGGCTAACAGTCGAATATATCAGGAACAACGTCGTTCTTTATTATAACATTTCCCTCTATCAACTTAAAATGCATATAATTTTTCATATCCCCTTCAAGCTATAATAAAATGGAAACTGAATGGTAAACACTTATAACTCCAAAAAGAATAATAAAACTTACAGTAAGAATTAAGATGATCTTCACAACAGAAAAACAAACTTTGCGATTTCGGCATATCACGTCTAGGGGCCTTAAACAACTTTTTCTTACGTTGATAATCTCTAGGAACGGTTACAAAAATTTTCTTAGCTGTACTGACTGAAGTACTTTTATAACCATGTACAAAACACTTGTTTTGATTTCCATACATAATAGATGCTTGTAAAACTACACAAATAACTTTTTGGTGCGACCTCTTACACTGTCCTTTCAATAAACACCACACAAAAGCTTTTCCAATACAAGACTGATACTACACCATTAAACAGCACGCTCCTCGGTAATGTTTACATGACACTTGACGTCACGAGTTGAATAATCTTGGATAGAAGCGTTTTGGTGGTGACTCCTAAGATTCGAATTTCAGACCTGAAATTCTCTACCTACAAATATTTTTTTGTTTTTTTTAACATGCCGTACGATATATAGGCTCTTCAAGATTCATTTTACATAATTTAAAAAAAAGTGATAATACCCAATTAAGCAATATCTACTATCAAAGGAAATGACAAAAAAATTAATTAATTTGACACGTCATTTATGGTTTAAAACTTATGTTTCATGAAAATACTCCGTTGCACAATTTATCACTTACACCTAGTAGTAGTGCAAGTGTAACGTTCCATATAGTTTGCTGCATTAATTAAATGTGAATGGTAGATGTTCTGAAGAAGAATTTATATAGATTCAAAAGCTGAGCCTAAAGAAAAAGGATTGATTAATGTCTGTATCATTATTAACCTTTGTATGTGGTGATTTGTACCTATCTATTATGGTGTTAACATTTTTTATGTGGTATATATATTATTCAGTAGGTATAATATTTGGATTTACGTGTCAAATTAAATGCTGAATCATAATATAGAAAACATCATAAACACTTATTTTAAGTCACATTTATTTAAATTTAAACAGTAATGATTCTTTTACAATATATAACCAACCCTTAAGACTTATAGGTACATAAATTAATAAAAACTGTAAGGCAGGTAAAACAAAATTTTTAAAATATACTGTATAAAACCAGAATAAACTTAGAAAAAAAGACTGTGTCAAGTTCACAGAACATAACAACTTTTCATAAGGAGATACCTTTTTGGTAAGTGCACAGATTTTTAATCACAAAGTATGAATTATGAGACACTAGAGTGTAGCCTAAGTCTGTATCTTCTCTTAAATAGACATCAAATTCACTACTATACTAGTAATAAGAATTTCATACTTTGTGAATGGAGCTAATAGACATTTAAAGGTAGTAGCACATAAATGATGGTTCAATGCTGAATACATGAAGAGAGTAACATGCTTGAATAATACATGCACTTCTCATAAATAAATATGTTACAAAAATTTACACACTATGTTTAATTTTGTAATTAATTTATTAATTAAAGATGTCTTGTAAATAAATTAACTATTAAGTTATTCACTTCATAATGGCCCAGCAGCAAAGCGCAGTTCAAGACGTTTGTAGATGTAGAGGGTGGACCAGGATGAAACAATGGAAAGCTAGAACGCTGCCAATACATTCTTCACTTTGAAGTCATCATAGTAACAAATTCTGCAACAAAATATTTTAATTAATATGACACTTTTTACTGCTGACGAATTTAAAATTTATTTGTAGTCTTTAAATATTATTGAAACGAATGTTTATGCATATTGTCTCCACCCCAACCAATTACAGATAGTAACATTCGCTGATTACATATGTTAGTATATTCTGAAGAAGAACCGAAAGGTTCAAAACAGAACTTTCAGTAATTATTAAATACTGTGAAACATCCAAGCGTTTTTATTTTATTGATTTATCAATGACAAGACAAATCTGTGGGCTTTTATCAAAGCTCTGCAATGCAGCTTTGGTATAATGCAAACCACCAAAGTGCCACCATAAATGAAATACAAAGTAATTGCAAATCAATTTTAGGCAAACCTAAAAAAACCACAAAATTGTAAATTCTTCAATCCATCAAATTTAAAAGGTGTGATGAATATTCATTCAATTTTGATAATTCATAGTTATTTCAGGTACAATTTGTTCTGTATTTCAAGCCTGGAAGTGCATAATAATCAACATACCTTAAACAATGTAAACTGGTCCATTTTCTCAAAGTGGGATGTATGTAATAATAAGTAATCTGAAATATTGTAGCTGATTGGAGATTCAACTGTAAGACCAAAGATTCTACTTTTGAGATACAGGGTGTCGATTTTTTTATTATTTTAATAGAAGTAATAGCATTGTAATAAGTATGACTTAAAGTAGTAGATTATAGATAGCACAGATGTTCAAATAGGGTCCCTGTCCATACTTTCTTTTACTGCAGAATAAGAATACATGTAAAAAATAACAGACCTGTTTTTTTATTTTTTTCCAAATTGGTCAATTAAGGCTTTAAAAAATAGCAAAGCTTTAAATTTAAGTCTGTGACGTCACGAGCCTTGGATGCTAATGGTTGGTTCTGACTGTGTGATGTCGCCAGCAATGTTCAATGTTCCAGAGCATTCCAGAGTTGTCTACTTGTGTCAACATTATTCTAACGTTAAAAATAACATTCGTGTTTACTAATCCTTATACTGGTGTATATGAAAATTCATAATGGCACGTTTTGAGATGTCATCTTCATCGCTAAACAATACAGTGGCAGCAAAATTAAGCTTATTTGCAATTTTTCCTAAAAACCATTGGCCCTACTACAGATGGAGCCGATAGTTATTAGGACAGCAAAGCTTGAGCGATAACACACACATACTAATGTAATAAACATTTTTGGAGCGTGTGGGGATCGCAACTGGATGGTACTTGTAGGTATAATATGCTCTACTACCCATGCAAAGCCGGGCTGGGTCGCTAGATTAGAATATTCCAAACTGTTTTGTGACCAACATTTGGTGATTATTTCTGGATTTTATAAATTATTTGAAGAACTTCAACTTCAAGTTGCAGACAACTTGCAGTTCTAGGTCGTGCAATAACATTCCTTGATTTAGCAATGGTGCCAGTTTCTTGTAAACCAAGATGCAGTTCAATAAATGTTTCAGAACATGGATATATGGTTATTTGGATAACACTGGACATACATACGTCTAGCCTCTAAGGCATTACCATTCGATAATCTTTACAAAAAATGAATATTAGCCATTTCAGCATAAGAATGCCAGCAATAAATATCAAAATTCTAAAGACCCCTTAGAATAAGAAATGCTCTTTTTTATTAGTTTTGAGGATTATTAGTGTCATCAATAATTACTTCCACTTAGTCAGAGCTCTTTATTACAAAAAAACACCTTGTAACTCAATAACAGCAAAACGTATCACACATCTTTATAGGAACTTTTAATTTTACAAATGATTCATGAATTAGCCATAACTATATTTCAGAATACTTTGGAAACACCCTATATATTAATAACATGCAGGAAGATAATGAATAATTACACTTGTGACAGATCAGATCAAACAGATGGATTTCTTTATTTATGATGTAATGTATAAATTCCCTAATTACTGGAAATAGTCATAGTGGATGATTCACTAAGGGTACGAATGGCTGTATCTTAAAAATCACTCATGTTATCGCTTTGAGATTTTTTTTTTAATATAATTATGTATCAGAAAAATTTACTAACACTATTTTGGTCTTAAGTTTCCTGCTAGGGGGCGTATTTGACATTGCATTACAAATGCATATAAATACAAAATTAGCTAATAAAATGTAGGTAGCAAGGGGAATTTTTAGAATCCCTTTTTAATTACTAACTAAAGGTCCTTTAATTCTCTAGTTGCCATAGTAACAACACTACAAAGCAAAATAGGCTTGACAATAGATGCTATATCTTTTTAACGCCTCAATCAAATTTAACGAACTACGACTCAGTTTAAAGGGAAATAATATTAATTTAAAGATATATTATCGGGATTGCGGGCATACTTTTTCATTCAAATCTATGCCTGCAATCCCGATAACATATCTTTAAATCATTATTCGGACGATAAACATAGTTCTTATTAATACCAATGGTAAATGGTTACAAAATTGGTTTTTCTAAATAGCAGTACAGGGCGCCATTTGTAAAAAAAAATTAACTAGGATGGTATAATTTTTTCACTTAGTTTTGTAGGCTATTATGTAAAAAGGAGAGTGATGAAAACCCTAGGCGAGTGCCACTTTTCGTTTTGAAGTTAGTGCCAAAGCAGACAGCATAAAAAAGGAATTTTCTCCTAAATTTTTGATAAAAAATTAACAAAACAACAATTTTTTTCACTCTATTTTGTAGGCTATTATTTACGAAAAACCTTGGTAAAAACCTGATGTAGATTTAGAAGATACAGCATCTAGAAGTTGTTAGGTTATTTTGCTTTGTTTTTATTGAATTTCTCTAGTACGTTTTTATCTAAAAATTGCTTTTTCAGAACGATAAGCTTGGGGCATTTACAAGATACCATATTCAAAAAAGTGCTTCTAATGATATTGAAAATTATTGCCCTATTTTAATATTGTGTAATTTGGCTAAAGGCATTTGAATCGATAGTTCACAGAAATATATATTGTGGTCAAGTGAAATTCATAACCAGATWAAAGACATGCGCTTTCGCCTGTCGTTGTCATTTGTTGAGCATTACGGGCATGTCCGTCAGTCGACTGCCTGTTTCTGTTTGTAAACGCTCAACTGTTACCTATGTCATGATAATGTAGATAATAGCCGCATTTAAAAAGGTGGCGTTGTCTGCTACCATCTTAAGACTTTTTTTAGGGCATTAATACTCTACACGTGAAAGAAATATTTTGTCATTAAAATTAGAATAATTTTAGCTTCACAAAACATATTTTTCCAAAAAAGTGTCATATCCCATTGTGCAATTTGAAAACTGTAAATACATCACTCATATATAAACACTACCTATACAAGTCCGGGATTGCACCCATAAACAAATCTAACAAGCTTTTAGCGACTATTAATTTAGCAAATAAATAAGATAAAGTTTCTCCACTAAACAATAAGAGTAATGAATTCCATACCTTCATAATTGACTTGTCCGTCACCATCAATGTCAGCTTCCCTAATCATTTCATCGACTTCTTCGTCTGTTAGCTTTTCACCGAGGTTGGTCATCACATGGCGAAGCTCAGCCGCAGAAATGAAACCATTACCGTCTTTATCAAACACTCGGAATGCTTCACGAATTTCTTCCTCACTGTCGGTATCCTTCATTTTTCTGGCCATCATAGTCAAAAATTCTGGGAAATCAATGGTACCATTGCCTGCATAAAAGAGTTTGTATTGGTAAAAAGAATATGTTATTTAATTATACAAGTGGTTCAATAAGTATCTATGTTTGAAGTACCCCATAACAACATCCCAGATGCAATCTTGATTATCTACTTATGAGAATGTTACAAAATACTTAACATAGTATAATGCAGTAGTTAAAACAATAACAAATATAATGGTTTGATTGCAGTTTTCTTTTCTGCAAAAATAAATATTTTTTGGAGTGTACGGTTCAGTTGTTTAAAGTAGTCGAAAGTAACTCTGACTACATCTGGCCATATAAATCTTGTTGGAAAAAATATGGAGCCACTATTTGATGGATGTGTAACGCTGGCAGGCCATGCTGCCTCTGATGAGAATCAATGGTGATGTGATGCCATGAGCGATAACCCCTCATCTCCATACCGCACAGTTCACAGATCATGATATCTGTACATCACGACCACATCATGCGACAGCATCAAATAGTGTGTACTCGAATATGGATAAAAGAATTGCATTATGAGACAATCATGAGTGAAATAACGAAGTACTGATATCATATATAGACCATGTGAAAATTATTCACCTGGTATTGCGATACTCAATTATTTACCTCCTACATGGTAAATTTACATATATAGTCATAATGCAAAATTATGACTACAATGCAATTTTCATAGTGACTTCCCACTTCAAGCATATTGATAAAATGCAAAATTAGACATTTAAGAAAATACCTACCTTTTTTTTCTAAAGGCTGCAAAACATGAACCAACAATACAATTTTCATTATGTTTGTACCACTTGAGGCACATTAATAAAATGCCAACAGAATGTGAGCAGAAGAATATACATATCGTTCTGACTCATTATTTTCAAGCATTTTACAATTTGTCTTCAGCGAAGTAGTCAATAAGTGTGAATAAAAATAACGAAAAGAAATATAAGTAAAAAAAAACATTTGCCTACATTTTAATACTTTTTTTTAACCTGCTAGTAAAAACTTAAATCCATAATACTTAAGAAATAACAATATATCTTAACGTTTTTGTTTACCTACAAATAAAAAAGACCCCAATTCTATGAAAAAGAAAACTAAACAAATGACTCGATTTCAGTTGACTTAAATTTTTTGTTAAATGTCACAGTCATCTTTTTTGCTGCTTCTTTTTGACCAGAATAAGATTTTTTTCTTTCACTTTCAATTTGATTCTCAGTTGTACCAAAGAACAAATCCTTTTTTCAGTTTTGAAGGTGCCCCTGAAGTTGAAAACGTACAACTTAAATGCACTATAGCACAGGTAAATTTAGATTATTCTCGGATTTTCTTACTGAATAGGCAACAATACAAACTTAATGGTATAACTTGAAATGTCATCGTCATTTTTTTCCCATTTAATCCAGTACATTTATTCACTGTTGTATCTCTGTCAAGAAACTATTTCAGTTCCCCTTCTGTTTGAAGCTTGTTAATTACAAGGCCTGGTAGGTTAGTATATTAATAAATCCAAGTTTAGGGTCAGTTCCAAATAATGCATGGTAAGGGGAGTCCCTCTAATAATGTGATAGCTCGAGGAATTTTTCTGCCATTGTACAAAATAGCAACCCAGGGACCAATTTGTGGAGGAGTTATCGGATATCCAAAAAAGAAGCATCCTCTCAACATCTGGTTACTTCTTTCCATGCTACCCTGGCTTTCGAGGTGAGCAGGCTTACCGTGGACAATTTTGCAGTTAGGCCAATAGCTGATAAGCAGTAAATTCTCAGCCACTGTCACTTTGCAGTATTTTCACCAATTCTATAGCAACTTATGCAGCACAGGGTGCAGATGCAAAATAGTTAAGAAGCCATTTATACCTTCCGTTAGCGGCAGACAGCAAATTTATCAAGTCTATTTGGCTATGAACATTAAAATCTTTATAAATAAATGGACACACTACTAATACCTTGTAGATTTGCTATTTTTTAAGTTGACATTCCTTTCATACTGAAATGAAAACTTCGATGGCTCTTCTGTGAATGTATTATTTTTCAAATTATGTGGCATTTTAGATATTATATTTCATTCTGACTACGCAAGTACTGTTCCATGGATATTATGTGGACAATAAGTTGGTCAAATGAGGTACATTTTACCACTAGTTGTTTATCGACACTGAAAGATGAAACTCTTACCCTTTTTGTTACCTATTAAAATAGCATTATTGATGTCGCCAATCACTTTCACTGTATCAGCCAGCAAAGGCTTTTTATTTACATATTTCTCCACCCTTTCACACTTAGACAAGAAAAAGCGATGGGCAGCGGCAGTGTCGTACTAGCATGTATCTAGGGTATCTAGTTGGAAAAAATAAGGAAAATTGACCTTTATCACTGAAAGCATGCCATGAATTGAATTCTGGTTTTACTTGTGGAAGCTAATTTTTTTACTCAAACTTTTATACCAAGTTTCACATAAAACCATGTTACACCACTGCTTTTGTTTGGGGAAAATCTTCTAATGTTGCAGAATATCAGGCAAAATCTATGGTGGTTGACAAGTCCTGTTGAAATGGCAGTCGTTTGTTTTTGGTAACACTTTCGGTATATGGGTCAAATGCTTAATTACATATACCCATCTTTTCATATCTAAGCTTTCACTACATAACTTTTGCGTTTCTCGCTAAATTAAACATCGACCACTTTTAAATCTGGTCTGTCATCCTCTCATTTCGTAACAAGACAACAGCATTTTAGGTTATGTTCAATACAGCTGGTGGGCGTGAAGTCACGCTGTAACTATTGTGCATTTTGACCACAACGCTGTTGGCAAATTATAAAAAGCCAGAATGAGTCTTAACGAGATGTATATTCTTCTCATGTTTTGCTACCATTTTATCAATTTCGCTGAAATAACAAACATTGCATTGTTAGTACGCACTATGCCGGCTTTTTGTTAAATGCCTAATTTTGCATTATGTCTACCACATACCTAAAGGCAGGCACTAGGACATGTATCATGTTCTAACGATAATACAAAAAATCTAATTTAAATTGAAATAGATTTTTCTTGTCTATCACATTAAACTATTCTATCCTATTTGGAACTTTTAATGAAATTCAAATTAAGTTCAACTTAACCAAATTTGATTAATAATCATATTATATAGGTAATAATATGTAATTCACAGCCATTTTACGAATATCCTTTTTTATGTATCAATAACCTCTAACCTCTAAAGGTATAATATTTTTTTGTAAATCATCACAATTTAGACACTTTATCTTTCCGTAACAGGTAATGCCCAACAAGTTAATGTTAATAAGGCAAGCATAATATTATTGACACTTTATGATCAAGAGTTGTAATATACTTCAGAAAAATAGCATCTAACAATAGTTACATTAGAAGTACCCACAATATGATTAATCAGTCTAATATCTGAAGCGATGAATCACATACTATAAGTAACAGATTAGCAATCTACTTTAATTCTTTTTACCACAAGTCCTATCAAATTGCTACTTACCATCGGCATCTACTTCATTGATCATATCCTGTAGTTCGGCCTCTGTGGGATTTTGGCCTAGTGATCTCATTACTGTCCCTAATTCTTTGGTTGTAATGGTACCATCACCATCTTTATCAAATAACGAAAAAGCTTCTTTGAATTCTGCAATTTGTTCTTCAGTAAGCTGGTCAGCCTACAAAAACAACCATAATAATAGAATGCTGGACATCCAACTGGGTAAACAATACTGTTTCAACAGCCTGCATCAACAAATCAATACATCAAATATTAACTCAATAAGAATAATAAAAAAAGATAAGAATTCTATAAAATGAACACCACAGTAAGCTTACCATTTTACAAGATTTTGACTAGCAAAGAGTGACTAAATCGTATCCGCAGTGCGGCAAAATAGCAAACCGGTTAACGGAAGCTTGTCACTTGACTGTTTATTCGTCATACGAGTAACTATAAAATGTCTAAAACTACACGATTCTAAAAATATGTATGGTATAGTAAAAGCTAATATTTACAAATAACATTCATAGTGCGGATGACCAAAAATGTGAACTTACCATTTTGATATTTTAAGAACGCCAAAACAAGACTACAATACACAGCACCAAACCGCCCACCCTACAGATAGACAGAAACCAACTGTCTTCTATTCTGTTTCTGCGTTCTCCTACTCCGTTTTTGATGATACCGTTAACCCTACAGCAGACCCTGGTTTCGCTGTTGTGCGTTTGATATTCTGGAGTGGGGAGCGTGAGGGGTAACCGCGGGTTTTCTACTACAATTGCCGTTGAACGCAGTGGTGTGGCTATGACATAAACATGTAAATATTCCTACGCTGGGTTTATCCTGTATTATCAAAAAGTAGTTCCCTTGCGTGCCAAACTACTTCGAATGAAATAAACTATAAGCATGACAGTAGTGATTCACAATTTAAAAAAAATGTTTTGACTGTGCAGGGACTTTGGCAAGTACGTTATTTTCTTATGCGGAGAGCCTTCAGTCGTCATTCGGGTGCGGCTGTCCAACAACGTACGGCGTAAACTCTGTATACAACGATGCCGCATTATGATTGGCTGTCGTACACCTGCAATGCGTCAAGCGTTGCTTCAAGTCCACCTCCCTCCTAAGGGTGATCTAGATGGCTAACGGCGCGTTGCGGGTTGCGGTCCGCAGTCGCCAGTCTTGCGTTGTTGCGTCTGTCGATGAAGTTTTATTTTAATGGAAGGTATCTATTTAGTGCGCATTTCTTCGAACTGCATAATAAATCTTGCCAGGTGCTGTTGCAATTATAATAAAATTAAATCTACTTTAGTATAGGATATATAGGTATACCTAACTACTTCATTTTTATATCCTTCAAAATAAGTCTTGCTTTTTTATTTATTTTTGTTTGCTTTCTAGTCATAACCACATGGTTTTAATTGGTGCAAAAAGAAAATTTTTGTGAGTAAATTACTGTACTCATCGCTAAAATAAATAAGTGTACATTTATCGTATGGTGAAAAGATACGGAACGCAAAATCGAATTATTCCAGTACAGCGCTGCCAACGGCAAACGCAACTATTAAATATTTCGCTATGAAATTCCCCACAGTAGGATTAAATCCCTAAATTTGAATGTTTTGAGAGACGTGTAAATTATGATTTTTTTTTGCTTGAAAAACAAACCAACTCAGCAATTTTAGATAGCAAATGCCGTCTGACATTTCATTTGAAAGCCACTCCTGTTCCCTGCACGTTTGCGCTTCAGAAAATTGAATTCGGATAATTCATTCTAATATTATTATAATGTGTGTCTTTCAATCAGAAAACATTTCTGCTCATCGTGTCGGATGTCCATCTCCGTCCTAATAAACTAGTGTTTTTGAACGCCTTAAGCTAGAAGGTTTGGGTTAAGATTAAACCAGATAAGATTACTGAAAAACGATCTCTTTTTGCAGGTGATATACTTTTTTCCTCAAAGGCCAAGATGGCGCTATAATACCTACGAATTCAAAAATCTGAAATAGCAAAGTAGGTCATGTAACACCTCATTTGAAAGCCACTTGAATTGAAATCGGCTATTACATTCTAAAGTTATGAGGTGTCAATGTGAAAACGCTAGTATCACATTTGTATTTGTAACCTTCTAACCTTCCTAACTTTGAAAAATGGTCGATTAGGGCGGCGTTTATGTAGATATGTATATACTAACTCGTTCCATGGTCTAGCAAGCTGAATTTTTATTCTACTCGAGCTTTTAAGGCCTAAAATTTAACACTTCCACAATGAGATTTGCAGACATAAAATATCTGGGATATAGGTACCTATCTACCTACCTACTTTCAGAAATTACTTCAGAGAAATGTTTCAGTTCAGAGGAACGTGTCAAAGAAGGGGGATTTAAACCTAGATGTCTTCAACATTATATGTTCATTTAAAACAATTTCTTTGAACATTATTTTTTCTTACCAATTTTTTATTTACGATTGTACAATTTATATGCAGGTAAGTACTTACACACATAATATGTTCCTATTTTTGAGAGTAGATTTCGATATTTTCAAAACGCAGTTCTTATAACCATGTCAGTATTTACTCTTATTACACAGAAAGTTCAAAACCTAAGTAAACACGAGTAGAAAACATTCGTCATAGATTTTATCATGCTTTTTAAATCTATATTTAATTTAACGGAAGCTAAATGCAACAAAACTACAAAAGCGTGTAAAACTCGACAAGGAATTCTAACACGATTTTTTAGAAACCTCATAAACCTGTTATTTTTGTAAACAACTTATAAACAGTAAATTTGAGCTATATTAACGATGCTATATAAAATAAAGTTTAATTTATTATTCAATAGTGGAAACGTATTTATACCATTCTAATAAAAAGAAACGTATTCTATTTCAACTCGATATGGGTCCATTTTAGACTAAATATAGAATTTCACAAGATATAAAAAAATAGTATACATTTCCGACATGACCGAAAGTTAGTATGTACATACTGTATGTTATAGTACTCTTTGTATAAAACAGTTTTCCGTATTTTCAACGGTTACGGAATTAAGGATGAAACTGCAAGACTAGTAATAATTTTCAGTTCTCTATTTGACATGAAGTCATGCAAGCATTGTAGGTATGTATTGTATGTTTGTTTTACAACTTGGCGGCGAACCTTATATCGTTGTCTGAAAAATATTTAATATTATTAATATTATTCAGACAACGCTTATATCAAGCTGGGGTAACTTCAATGAGCGAGATCGTTCACGGTAAATGGCATTTCTACTGTACAAGACGCAGTTTACTAAACCAGTAAAAGCATTTAAGCAATAAGCCCTGTTTCGTTAAACAGTTTATGCTGCTCAGTCTATCAGGTGTTTTACATTTACATGTTTTACATTTAAATTGACCCTCTAGTACCTAACTAGTTGTCTGAAATATGTAATATTATTTAATCATTTACCGGACTCGTAAGCTGTGATGTAGGAATTTGAATCAAGCGATAAACAGTGTATCTATCTATCTATCTATCTATCTTCTAATTGTTTTAACGCATTTTCCTTGAATTGGGTATTTGCCATGTATTTATATTTTGTTAAACTGCATGTTTATAGGTAGCAGCTAATCCACAAAACAGCTGTGACAGCTTATAAATTCGAAAAAATGGATCGTAAGGTGTATTTTTAATATTAATATTGTGAATATTTAAAGGGACCGCCAAAACGCGAACATATTGGCCGTGGCATCAGGTGTCTTGTAAATGGCTGCTTGTTTACATCTGGGATCAACGCGTCACGAGTCAGCCTCAGCCCGTCAATTTATCAGTTTGTTGTTTGCGTTCATTTTGTGACAAGCGAATTAAAATGCATCAAGAAAAAGTGAAAAACTATGCGTTATGACTTCTGAATACATGTACATTGTTATGGAATTTGTGTACAGTGACGATCGGTTCAACGCGAGGGAGATGAGGAACGTAAAAGCAAAAGCAACAGCATAAGTGAACTTTTTATCAAATTAACGTAGCATTGATAATTTGATCACAGTGGGTTGTTGGAAACATACTATTTGTAAACATAAAAATGTAAGAATCAAAAATGTACCCTAAATTTGACATTTATTTTAGAGGTCAGAATAAATATAAATTGCCATTTATTTTCGGGGCTCTTGCGGCTCGTTTTCGGTCTGGCTAACAGTCGAATATATGGGGAATAACGTCGTTCTTTATTATAACATTTCTCTCTATCAACTTAAAACGCATATAATTTTTTATATCCTCTGCAAGCTATAACAAAATGGAAACTGAGTGGTAAACACTTATAACCCCAAAAAGAATATAAAACTTACAGTAAGAATTAAGATGATATTCACAACGGAAGAACAAACTTTTGCGATTTCGGCTAATCACGTCTAGGGGCCTTAAACAACTTTTTCATACGTTGATAATATCGAGGAACGGTTACAAAAATTTTGTTAGCTGTATTGACTGACGTACTTTTATAACCGTGTACGAAACAACACTTGTTTTGTTTTCCATGCATAATAGATGCTTGTAAAACTACACAAATTACTTGTTGGTGCGACCTCTTACACCGTCCTTTCAACAAACACCACACAAAAGCTTTTCCAAAACAAAAATGATACTACACCATTAAACAGCACGCTCCTCGGTAATGTTTACATGTCACTTGACGTCACGAGTTGAATAACCTTGGATAGATGCGTTTTGGCGGTGACTCCTAAGATTCGAATTTCAGACCTGAAATTCTCTACCTAAAGATATTTTTTTAATTTTTTTAACATGGCATACGATATATCTGCACTTCAAGATTCATTTTACGTAATTTAAAAAAATGTGATAATACCCAATTGTATCAATGCGCACTTACTATTGAAAACCTAAATTAAAAGCGCTGTTACGCCAGTCAGAAGAGAAAATTTGTTAAAGAATAACAATTATGCGTACATTTTTTGCAGTACTTAATAATTATACAACTACGTTTTTCCTTAATAATACCCTTGTGTGTGTACCTATATATATAATAATTAATTTAATTAATAAAATAATAATAATAATAATAAATTTAATTAATAATAATACTCTTGTGTATTACACAAGGATAATATTACCTATTACACGCTATTACGTTAACTTGGAACCAATTTGTATTGTATTCGCATTTACCTACCTCACCCTTTTTTGCTTCGCAATAAATATATCCGGAAATGTTATAAAAAAGTTGTCCAAAATCCAGATTATCCGTATATACCAACGCTTATTTGTCTATGGTATATACCCAGCTTGCATTTAAAAATTCCTATACTCAATTCGGTACCTGTGGCTATATTATTGGTCAAACCGGATGTTGTTCGGTGTCGAAACGTAGGTCGGAATGGCACATAGGTACTATTTTTTTTACTAGAGAGTGCTCCGCAATGTTGCTTCTTACTGTCGTTGTAAAGTTTAGACGCTGTTCTAACATGACTGAGGTTGTTAACATAGTTTTCTTTTTCATTTGAAAACCCATAGGGTCGGTATTTTTTCTTTTTGTTAAAGTTGGTGTTAGCTAAAATCAATTCAGTTACCATGACAAACCTTAAATTTATGAGCTATCTCATTAATCTAGGGAATTCTAAGAGAAATGTGCAACACTGTTCTGGGAATTTTAATTTTATCTCGTGCTGATTGCAAATCGCGATAATTTGGAAGTATGATATAACAAGGGGATTTCTATAACCGGCTTCGCTCCTACTTGCAGTTATTCATTGTTTTGTAATTTCGTTCGAGGCCGCAATACCATAATCAGGTAAACAGTTTTTTTTTATATATATAACCTAAAAGTCAAGTTGTGTATTGTTTTATTTTTATTTAAATTTAATAGCCCACGTTTACGGAGGTTGTCTTCTAAGATGCAGTGTAATAACTATAACATACAAGGTACAGAATAGTGATACATGATCGATATTAAGTTAGGTTAACTTCTAACCTATCTAACAAACTAATCTAATAATTGTTGCATAATTGGAGAATATAATTCCAGGATCCCGAATCCCGGGTTTCTTTATATTGAGATCCCGGAATTTTCGGGATTCACACAATATACACACGACCACTCAACTGCCAGTATTGCAAATTTTTAGTAGTTGCAATGCAAGTTGATTATTGTTTTGTTTAAATACCAAATAAACCTAAAATCAAATGAATTGAGTTATTTTATTATTATTAAACTTTTATTTTATTTCAAGTTGATTATTCGAACTATATTGAATACATGGTTTTAAACAAGTTGGTTTTTGTTTGTGCTTTGTATCACACTATTTATCGAATAATTTGACAATCTTTTCAACCCTATAGAAGCATGAGGTACGTAAACGTTTAAATATAGAGCTTCATTTAATAAACAGTATAAAACGAACATGTCAAAACAATTCATTACCCATTTCTAAGGCTGACGAAGGTAATGCAATGCTGATTTTGAAAACACAAGTATATCAAAATAAATTAACTTACCAAACACAAGTAAGTTTCCAAAACTTAAATCGGACTTTACAGATCAGTTAAAAAAATGTTACTACTAATTTACTAATTTCCTCAATATGTTTGTATTGAAATAAGAAAAATACAGATTAAAAGAAATAAATCCACAAGCTCCACTCTTTTATGATTTGCGAAAAATTCATAAAAAATATTGTACCATTGAGACCGGTGGTGTCCTATATTAATGTGCCATCTTAAAATTGTGCAAGTTTTTCAACAAAGTTTTATTACAATCTGTTGATGTTACTCCAAATACAGTGTAGAGAATTCCATAGAATTTGCTAAAATTTTTGACAAAAAAATCTGTCTGTACCAAATAATTCTTTATTGGTCTCTTGAAGTTTCGAACCTTTTATGCCTCGTTTTGAAGAAAAACTATTTGCATCCAAAGCCATAATATCAACAAAGTTTTATTTTGGGCTAGGTATGTAGATGACACTTTTTGTATTTGGAGAGTACAGACAGGCAATTAGAGCAATTCTAAGTTCATAAACAATAAAATTGAATTAACAATAGAGCAAGAAACTAATAAGTCACTAAATTCCTAGACTTAACATTAACAATCAGAGACAATAATCCCTGCGTTTACAAACCAATCATCACAAATTAAGCATTGTGTGTTTCATAGTTTAATAAATAACTTTCAAGATTGAAATATTTAACAAAGAATTAACAACTATTAAACAAATAGCTATTAATAATGGTTAGAACAAAAAGTTGTAGACCAATCACTTAAAAAACATCATATAACAAAAATACAAAATGTGTTTTATATTTTGTTTGTCAAACAATATTAAATAAAATACTCCATATTAAACCAAGAAATTATAGGTCAATAATAATATATGTCGGAATATAGGGGCGGTTACGAACGTAAACTCAGTAAGTCCGCCCAAAATATAAATTTATTGTCCACAACACAAAATTAATAAACAAATGGAGCCAATATACACTTATTTAAAACGTTAATTAACTAAGTACAAATAATTGCTGCAAAACGTAAACGATCCGACGCTCCGACCCAAAAACCACCACTTGCTCAAGGCTCTAATCAGAATCTGAATTCAAATCTCCAAATGCCCACTCTCCAATGCAACAGATGTCTTTGTTTATATTATGGTTTTGTCGGAGCGCCGTTCCGTTCGCCAGACCATTTCTGACGCGTTCGCAGTATTATATAAAATCAAACAAGACTTTCAAATAAACAAAACAACTTATTCGGTTAGAACTAATCATAGGCGGAGATTTTACAGTGGCGTGGACCATGGGCGGACTTGGCGCCGACACGGCCATCCTGACATGTGCACGTCCTCGGGCACTAACAATCATGAACTGTAAGAAAACAAATCAATTAGTTTCGCCCATTTATGCCACCCACTTTATTATCAAATTCTGTTTGCTCCCAGGAAATAAATTCAAATTCTATCCAAACTAAGCAGGACTCTAGTTCATCTAATTTTATCGTCTTTGAACCACAAATTTTACAATTCATCCAATTAGTATCAATGTACCAACTGGGATCAACTCATCCGATATTTGATGATACCGGGATCGACTTCTATCATTCATTTTCAATTGACATCAACAATTATCATCTGGAAAGAAACCAGGATCGACCATCATTCAGTTACACTTTGAACTGAGCTCGACATATCATCTGTATCTATAGTACAGGATCAACTCAAAATATTCTTCTGACAACGTCAGGTTCAACTAAAACTCCTCATCTGACTACACAGCCAGGATCGACTAAAACTTCTCATCTGACTACACAGCCAGGATCGACTAAAACTGCTCATCTGACTACACAGCCAGGATCGACTAAAACTTCTCATCTGACTACACAGCCAGGATCGACTAAAACTGCTCATCTGACTACACAGCCAGGATCGACTAAAACTGCTCATCTGGCTACACAGCCAGGATCGACTAAAACTGCTCATCTGACTACACAGCCAGGATCGACTAAAACTTCTCATCTGACTACACAGCCAGGATCGACTAAAACTGCTCATCTGACTACACAGCCAGGATCGACTAAAACTTCTCATCTGACTATACAGCCAGGATCAACATTCAACATCTGCCCAAGACAAACATCCTTGCAGGATCGACATTGTGATAAACAAAAGCAAAATTTAAATTACACACCATTAGATAATTATTCCGCCGACACGGACCCATCCTCACTAGAGATGTCCGGTAAAACTGAAATGTCACCCTGTGCTTCAGGAACAGCAATCAGCTGATCGTGAGCAAACTTAAAGGTTCGACCTTTGCCTTTTTCTGTAGGTTTAACCAATTCGTAACGATCGTTATCAAGTACCTTAACAATTTTGAAAKGACCTCTGTMTTTACGGTCAAGTTTAGAAATCATGCGCTCATTAGATTTACTAAACACAAAATCACCAACGGAAAAGGGTTGTACTGTGGCTTTCAATGCATTTTTGCGAATAACATCCTGTTCTGAAGAACGTACAATCTTTTCACTAGCAACAGTTCTAATAGCAGAAAAATCTAGAGGATCATCCAAGACGAAACACGTAATTTTACGTAATTCCAAAGAACGGATTGAAACTCCAAATAATAGCTCAGCAGGACTAAATCCAGTTACTTTATGTTTAGTACTATTAATTGCTAATTGTACTTCACCCAAACTATCCTGCCAAGTCTTATCACTTTCCGTTTCAATACTCGTGAAAGTATTTTTTAAAGTCTGCATAACCCTCTCAACTTGACCATTAGCACGACTCGTGCAGTGGGCAATTAAATGCAACTCAACATTATAATTAGTACAAAATTCACGAAAGTTGCTACTAGTGAAACATTTTCCCTGATCACTAATAATGCGCACGGGTGCCCCAAATAAATAGGTAAATTCTTTCAGACAATTAATAGCACAATCTGCCGTCAGCGAATTAATGCGTTTCAGAAAAACAAATTTAGTAAAAGCGTCAATGATGACAAAAACATACTCTTTGGTATCACTCTTTCCCGTTAATTTTCCTGAAATATCCACATGAATAGTATGCCAGGGTTGTGAAACTTTTGCAATTGGATGCATCTGAATTTGAGATTTCCCAGATTTGTTCTTAGAAGTTTTACAAATTAAACAATTATCAACAAATTTGCGAACGGTACGTGACATATGCGGAAACCAATAAAGCTCGTAAATTTTCTCCAACGTCTTTTCCCAACCTAAATGTTTCAAGTCGGTATGTACGTGATTAATTACAGTCCAAGCCATAGAATTTGGAACAACTGGTAGACAATACGATCGATGGTTTCGTTGAATTTTTCGATACAAAATATTATTTCTGATGTCATATGTTTTGGCTATGTCAGGATCAAGTTCATTTGCTCGGAGTGCGGTAACTGTTTTGTTTATTTCACTGTCACGTTGTTGGGCTACAGCTAACCAATCTTTATATAGGTCAATGTTCTGAACTGTTTTCGTTATTGCTGCTGACTTAGTTGAATCTGAGCTCACGTTCTCGTTGTTTATTTGTGGTGGATTGCGTGAAAAGAAGTCGGCATGTTTCATGCGTTTTCCGTCACGGTAAAGAATATCAAAATCAAAAGCCTGTAAAAATGCCCACCAACGATGTGCTCTTGGAGTTAAATCTCGCTTTGTTCGGGATGCTTTTAATGAATTGCAGTCTGTGACAACTATAAAATGTCGTTGTACAAGGAAATGTCTAAAATGTTTAACAGCATTGACCACAGCCAATGTTTCTAATTCATATGAATGGTATCGAGATTCTGGTTCGGTAGTACGTTTACTAAAGTAAGCAACGGGATGAAGTTTACCATCTCTTTTATTAAACAAAACCGCACCGTAACCGTCACTGCTCGCATCAGTATGCAATTCTATTGGAAGATTCGGATCAAAAATAGCAAGAACTGGTTCTGAAGTAAGCAACTGAATTATTGTATTTCGTGCTTCATCGTGTTTTGATGTCCATTCTATTTTCTTCGTAGTAGATGCAGTTAATCGATATAAAGGTGCTGCTATCCTAGAAAAATTTTTAATAAACTGGCGGAAATAAGATGCTAAGCCCAAAAATTGACGCACTTGAGTAGATGTTTTTGGTATTGCAGAATTTACGAGAGCAGCTGTTTTTCGCGGGTTAGGACGTATCTTACCAGATTTCACCAAATAGCCCAGGTATTCAATTTCAGATTTAAGGAATTTGCATTTTTGTAGATTAAATGAAAATCCTGCTTTCGCCAATGCTGTCATAACAATTTCCAGTCGTTCTAAGCCTTCTACAATTGAACTTGACGGTATTAATACGTCATCAATGTACACAACTGCAATATTGTTTCGCAAATCTCCAAGGGCTTTGTCAATGCATCTTTGATAAACAGATGGTCCGTTTCGTACCCCAAAAGGCATTGTTAAATATTCAAATTTTCCATCTGGTGTCACAAAAGAGGTTTTCTCGATAGAATTTGGATGAACCGGTATTTGATGAAAACCGGCAGCCATATCCAAAGACGTAAAATAAAAAGCTCCGTGTAGTCTGTTAATCTGATCACTAATCAAAGGTAAAGGGTAATTATCTGCTACGGTATTAGAATTTAGTTCCCTAAAATCAACGCATACGCGATCAGTACCATCTTTCTTTTTCACAAGTAATATGGGACTTGAATAAGGAGATGAACTGGGCCGAATAATATTGGCATTCAAAAGCTGTTCCATTTTTGCTCGAACTATTTCGCGCTCTGCAGGTGAAAGTCGGTATGGTCTTCGTTGCACAAGTTTGTTTGGGTCTCGCAATCGAATTTCAAATTCACCTGTCTTTACACGCGTTTTCGGAACACCAATTACAAAATTATCTAAATATTTTGAAAGGAGTGATATCAAAGGCTGTTTGTCAACTAAATTCACATCAGTATCAATAGTATTTAGATCTATCTCATTCTGTTCACACAACTGTACATTTAATTCACGAGTGAATTTCAAACCATCTGACCCAATTTCTACCCGAATCTGTTGCTCTATAAGATCTTTACCTATTACAACATTTGCTGACATAAAATCTTCAGGTACGACATAAAACAGCAGTTCAACTAACAACTGCCCTACTTCAACTGTAGTTAGAATTTGACAACAACACATAAAAGAGCCACAACCAACACCTTTTAAACAAGTTACATTATTAAAACGTTTTCCATCAAAATGGTGAGCTACAGCTTCTTTAACTAATGAACAATCTGACCCAGTATCAAACAGAAAAGGAAAGATCTCACCGGATTTAAGTTTCAACGTTCCTTCTGGTAGATTGCTCCTCTCACACAGATTCACTCGTCTCTCAGGAACCCCTGTCTTCGCTTTGCGGTTGTCGTCGGTACAATTGGATGCAATGTGACCAGGTTTTCTGCACTTGAAACAGATGACATCCTTCAACTCTGCTTGATGGCTACCCTTCGAAGTTCGTGACAGCAACCCCCTCTGACTGCTCCTACAGTGGGCTGCACGATGTCCAACGCGTCCACATTTGTGACATTTTCCTTGGAACGATGTTTTGTCATTCTTTGTAGGTGGTGAAACGGCTCGTCGCTTCCATCCAGTGTGATGACCGGAGGGAAATGGCGCCGAACGTTTGGTCACCCTCCCTTGCAACATCGTACACATTTCTTTGGCGTCCTTTGGGCGTTCACTTTGATACTGACGTCGAACGAAACTATTTTTGGTGGAACCGAAGTAACAGGCCACAAGAACGGCAAATTCCTCGTCACTTCTTCTGTTTTTCAGCAGCCCAAGTATGATACGCATGGAATTTAACATTTCATCTATCAAAGGCGTATCTTCAGAGGCTTGTGGTTTTCCGTTAACAGCTTCAGCAAACTGTTCAATCGGGTCGATTGGTTTTTCAAAAACTGCCAGAAATTCAGCACGTATTGTTGGCCAAGATTTTTCCGTAGGCTTAGCTGATATTAACCAACTTGCAGATTCTCCTTTCAAAGCATTAGACAACGCCATCACGAGTGTCATCTCATCAGGTTGATACTTTGTAACCCACATGTCGACAATGGCACACCATCCTTCAGGGTCTGCATACTTGGAAGTAGGCTCAAACACAGGTAGTGTCATCATCGGAGTACTTCTATGCCCAACATTTATCATCTGCTGCTCTAATAAGCGAATGCGCCCCCAAGCCTCATCTTCAGTAGCATTTTGATGTGATGATGATTGTTCAGCTGCTGTTGTTTTACTTCTTTTTCGCGGCATCACTCCAATTTGCACAGCACACAAAAGTCACACAAGTTTTTTTTTTTTTTTATAAAAGTCACCACACACTACTGCGAACGTAGAGGGTTGAATATCCCACTTCTGATGTCGGAATATAGGGGCGGTTACGAACGTAAACTCAGTAAGTCCGCCCAAAATATAAATTTATTGTCCACAACACAAAATTAATAAACAAATGGAGCCAATATACACTTATTTAAAACGTTAATTAACTAAGTACAAATAATTGCTGCAAAACGTAAACGATCCGACGCTCCGACCCAAAAACCACCACTTGCTCAAGGCTCTAATCAGAATCTGAATTCAAATCTCCAAATGCCCACTCTCCAATGCAACAGATGTCTTTGTTTATATTATGGTTTTGTCGGAGCGCCGTTCCGTTCGCCAGACCATTTCTGACGCGTTCGCAGTATTATATAAAATCAAACAAGACTTTCAAATAAACAAAACAACTTATTCGGTTAGAACTAATCATAGGCGGAGATTTTACAGTGGCGTGGACCATGGGCGGACTTGGCGCCGACATATACATATACATATAATAATTAATAAGTAGTATAGATGATACAAACAATACAGGTTTTTATAATATAAAAAAAACAGCTTGAAAAGGTGGAAGTAATCCACTAAAACGATGCTGAAAAAAAGATAACTATATAAAATATTTGGAGAAATACCAGCAAGAAAAAATCATATATTATATGGTGTTTTAAGAAAAAAAGGCTAGTTTCGTGTCAAACTATCGCTAATGTCAATAGGTGCAGGCAGCCTATACATGTATGCGATGTGTTGTTTCATAACTTTGAAAAAGTGTTTGAAAAATTTAGTATTAAAACATTTACACATTTAATGTTAGGCCTGAATTTTTATTTATTGGTTTCAAGGAACAACCACAAGGTGTGCAACTAACCATATTTTATGTGTTATAGCTTTGAATATAAAACTGAAGTCTAAGTCATTTCCGTCCCGTTTATATGTGCATAAAGATGCACAACTCTCCTACCTGTCAGTTTTATATTTAAAAGTCTCGCCAAAAATTTGAGTGACTTATGATAACTAATTAACAATTCCTAGTGGTAGATAAGAGACTGTAGGCAGATATTTAAATCAATGCCATCTATGTCAGGGACAATAATACCTAAATTGCATTTAATGAAGATTACTCCACCAAATACTTTGCAGCTGGAATATTTTGTAGAATTTTGCTTTTCACGTAATCATGATTATCAAGTTTGATAGATAAACCATATCTAACAAGACATTTCCTTTGATAAACAATTGTGTAATCATTATCTCCAAAATGTGTGTATCAAGTTATTACCAAACATACCTATTTTTTCTTGATAATAATAGTCATTAATGAACTGCATACTGCGGTTATAAAAAAAATCCTGATTAAATACATCAAAATGTTTAAGCGACGAGCGTGGCAGATAATTCAAATGTGGTGATATCAAAATTCACACCTCTTGTATTCCATTTGTGATTTTAAAAAATTAACATTTAGAAAAATTGAAGCATCACTGTTTTTATTTAATAAGTGGTTCAGTTTCTCCAGAGTGCAATTTTTAAATGCTGTTAAGCCAAATCCTTTGCCTAAACATACACATCTTACTACTTACGTATGGGATATTTCAGATGAATTCGTTTTTATTTTGATATTATGTTATACATCTGCAAGGCGTAAACTTAGAAACACAGATTTTTATGTGAAGTGTGGTTACCTAGCAACAGGCTCATGAAAATTTGAACTTTTCCAAAATAGACCAAAAACTAGATGAAATTGCTAATTATTCCTACCAAATTTTATATTRGGCAACTATGCTTTACATGAACAATGCATTGTGCATAAGCAAGAATAAAAACCAAAATGAAATGCCACTTATATAATCAGTTCAATTCAGGTTCACCTTCACATTATTAGGTTTATTTTAGGCATGGATAAAAAGGAAAAACAATATGAAAGATAAACATGTCTAGTAATAACTTTTATTATTTTCGAAGACTAAAAAAACAAATTGAAATTCTGTAGATCTTCTAGGAAATAATAATATGATTAGGATATATTCATTGTCCTTCAAAGGCATGTTATACCAGCATTTACTTTTCTTTTTTCTCAACATTTAAACTGTAGACCAACATGCCCATGACTATTTATTTTTATGTAATGTATTTTATATTAAGCATTCTATATTCAAAGATATTGCATAAAAATGTGAATTTGTTAATTGAAATTGTGGCTAAAATGAGTGCAAAAAAATTGAGTATAGTAGTGGTAGTAGTGGGTTCTATATTAATGTCCACAACAGATCTTTTCAGTTTTATATATTCAATAAATTACAAGCCATTTTCGAATTGGATAAAAACTGAGAAGTTCGCGGGGATGCCTAAACAAAACACATGACAATAGGTTCATATGTCCATTTTTCTAGGGCTAATATTGATGAAGGTATCTCATGTGGATAATCAATTTAATATATGCTGTACATCCATACTTAGTTTTAGAAATAACATATTTCTTTGGGTTCTTATTAGTGTTTGCTTTAATACTTTTTTTTTATAGGTTATATGGGGTACAACGCTAATTTAAAATTGTGTTCTCTATCACATCTATCTGGGATTCTCTTACTGTTTATCTCCATAAGACATTCCATTTGCACAAAGCAAGTTTTTAAGAATTACCCATCATGTGATTTGCTCTACGACGACAACACTTTTACTGTACCAGAGTAAGTAATTGTTCTACATTCAAATAATTGTTGCCTTTTTCATTTTGAAATTATTTATTATTTTGTCAATATACAATATGTATCCTGTAAATTGTTCTTATGCATTGTTTTAATTCTTGAAGAACATTAATGAGTCAATAAAGCTTTAAGAAAAGGGTATTTAATCTCTTGATTAGTTTATAAACTCAATTAATTTATTATCGGATTATAAACTCATATCAACACCTGCAGCCTCCAAAAAGTGCCTATTTTAAAAGCTTAACATAAAATACATATAAAACGTGAAACTATCCAACATACATGGTTGCTTGTTTTTAGGTTGAGTACACTTTATGGTGTGTGGACATATCATTAACATGTATAAATTGGCTGTTTTCCATCTATGAATATACAAAAAATATTTTTTATCTGTATGGGGCTTTGAATAAGTAATTAACGAAAAGTTGCCTAAATCAGATTAATTGCTGTTAGGGTTACATGTCCTATTATTGACAGCATGTCTATGTTCTGCTAACGGCATCAGAGGTTTTGATGTAAAAATACTTGCAAGTGCTGACATTGATATAAGCTATTATAAAGAAAAACCTGCTCACAACTTCCATTATGAATGGTATGACTAAATAGTAGGTTAAAACTTGTTTTACATAACAAGCAATGAAATGATTTTACAAATAAATAAAATACTTACTGTGCACTTTTGTTTAAAAATAATCTGTTTCAAAATAAGTAGATATGTTTTTACTTGTAGAATAACCAATACATCTGGGTTAAGAAGAATTGTGTTTTAGCACTTTATGACAGAATAGGCTATGAGAAGTTATTTATCGAAATTAGTGTGTGAAAGCAACAGGTGCCCTCACTTTGAATGAGTGAGAAATGAATGTCTTTAGTGTAGTATATTACATCATTGTATGTTCTGATTCTTCACAATAAATATTCTTCTCATAAAACCAAAAAAAACTTATCTATTTAAATCACTAATCCTGGATTTAAAATAAAAAGAAGTTAGTTATTTCAGATCCTTAACATGAACTTCCGTTATAGATAGGTAACTATAATTAAACAATACCCACATACATTTTATTTTCTACTGTCGACTACATAGATAGTGTAAATAGCAAATATCATAAACATATAATATGTATTGGCTATCTTAGTAATATATCAGAACATTTCGAAACTTGTATTAGTTTTTTTTTCTGTAGTTTCTGTAAATTTTGCATTTCTTTATTTTACTTCACAGGCATTGGGTAATATTGTCATGATTGTCAATATTACCTTCATACCCATTTACATTGGGAACCACTTGGCAGCTTGTTTTACAACTTGTAGCTATTACTATAGGCCTGAGGCAAGCATAATCATCATCATCATCAACATCCCCCAACTTCATTTAAAACACTGTTCTTCTTAATCAGGTTGTGTTACAAGATAAAACAAAAAACGGATTCGCTGTTTTGAAAAAAGGCTACAAAGTTTGAGTAATTAATTTACCTGCTATATTGTATTAATATACATCTAATAGTTTTGCTTCAGGTGGATTAATAAAGTATTGTAGAAGAGTAACAATCTAACTTGCTTAATAGGTAAATGTTAAGTCAGTACATAATCTCCCATGTCAGTGGCACTTTAATGCTGCCTGCCTGGTTTATGTTTGTACATATTTGCAAGTATTGTGTAGTAAGCTATCACATTTTATAACAAAATATATTTTTTAATTTATATAAACAGTGTAAGTGCCATTGAATGCATAAACATGCCCACTTATTGATTTTTTTATAAAATACTAGCGGACCTGGTAGACGTTGTCCTGCATGATATTCCAAGCGATTAGGATATTAAAATGAATGAATGAATGCATCACAAAAATTCATTCAAGTCGATCCAGCCGTTTAGTTGCAGTATAAACAAATAACCTAGATACTGACTGCAGCACCATCTGCGGGGCTGATTTGTGAATCTAAATCATCCAGGGCGCCACCCGAACGCATACAAAAAAATTCATTTAAATTGGTCGAGCCATTTAGGAGAAATTTAGTGACATACACACATACAGTAGAATTATATGTATATATAAAGATTAAAATTATTATTTTTTATTTTTATTAATTACATGTTTATTTAACACTTATAACGGACTGGCTTTCTGTAAGAATGTATTATATTAATGCATGTAAGAGTGCCTTTCTCAGAAGTAAATTTATTTTAACTGCACAAAAGTTTGATTAAATACTTTCATTTTTAGAGCATTTTAATCAAAAGTGATATTTTGAATCATAGTTTTTTAAAGATTAATAAGAATTTTATTTGGATAACTTATTGATATAATTGACGGTGAGACACCCTTTACCTTTCAAACTAGGTAATATATTTACGTTCATGTGGTAAATGGTTTCAAATGTTACCTAATTGATATTCACATTCATTTTTATAAATATTTAGATTTCAGACTCTTCTCCCATAAGTAAGATTTTTTTGTAAATTGTAATAAGTCGTTTTGATGAAAATAATGCTTGAAAAATTCTGTCAAATTGCTTCTATTAATAAGAGCTCTAAATGCGACCGATGCTTAACTTTGTCAATTTCTATTTTCTCAGTACTGGTAAATGACTTAATAAGATAAGATAAAAATTAAATTCTCGGGTTAGCAACAGCTTGGGTGTGACCAAATACTTACCATAAACATAGATAATAAAAAAAAATACATTTTACTAGGGAGGTGTTTAAATTGCTGCTGTTTCACCATAGCTGTACATTGCATGCCTTGGTATAATAGACATGCCATAATATGTATTTTTATATGCAGTCACATTTTTTTCCAAAGATTTATTGTTTATTTTGATAACTTATTGATATAATTGAGGGTGAGACACCCTTTACCTTTCAAACTAGGCAATATATTTACACTCATATGGTGAATGGTTTTAAAGGTTTCCTAATTGATATTACATTCATTTTCAATAATATTTAGATGCTCGGCTCCTCTCCCATAAGATTCCTTTGTAAATTGTACTAAAGTCGTTTTGATGAAAATAATGCTTGAAAAATTCTGACATATTGCTTCTATTTAATAAGACCTCTAAATACCACCATTTCTTAAGTTTGTCCGTTTTTACTTTCTCAGTACCAGTAATTGACTTAAGATAAGACTTCAATTTTCGGGATAGCAGGTTGCGTTGGGTGTGACCAAATACCATAAACATAAATCATTTTCAAAAAAAAAATACATTTTACTAGATATATATTAAATTGTATATATGTATTTTTATATGCAGTATTTATCTCTCATATTTTTCAATTCTACTTTAAAAATTTGAAGTGTGCCAAATTGAATGTTCATATTTACATATCTGATAATTAAGATTTTTGCATTTTATGTATTCATAATAATGTAAACCCCTTGCTTTACCTGTCACCTTAAATTGATAAGTATGTTTCTGCTTTTATTTTCACCTATTATATTACAGGTTGCATAATAGCACGTCATTAATTTTATAAACCAGCGTGTCATTTTTCTTAATTTTGCAGGAAGGCTGATTGAAAGTTTATTGCTACATGTCTTGTAAGAATATAGCATAATAACTACAATAGATTTTTTTTTGATGTGAACTGTTGTGTCAGGTCTCGTCTGTCATACTGATATTCAAAATGAAATAAAATCTGCTAAGAGACAAAGGCCCGGTTGCACAAACGCGGATTAAAGAACACTGAATTCATGACGTTGCTAGACAGCGACCGCAGATTAAACCCAGATTAACTTAAAGGGATTTCCATTTGTACTAGCGGTTATAACCAGCGGTTACAAATTTATGACAGCGGTTGATAAATTTCTGACAGCGGTTACTAATCTCCCTTTAAACCGTGACGTAATTTGATTTACAAATGGAAAGCATCAGTTACAATAAAAAGTAAAGGAAAAGTGAGGTTATTGCTTACATATCCAACGGATGGGAAGTATTGTACTCGTATAGCGAAAACAATTTTCAAAAATTTTTATTTGTTCAATCGTTTTAAAATGCATGTCTAGGTATATTACATTTATCACAGTACACTTATTGATCATAATACGTTCTTGCGCACAAGACAGATGCAGTGGGAAGAAATTGCTTTCTCATTCTAACTAATATGTATATTCCGTTCCGGAGTCGTGTTCTCTCCCATTTCTACCGAAAAACGCTGTATTTGTTTGCAAGGATATTTTACAAGACAGTTGGATTAGGAGATCGCTTTCTCGTTCTAAGTCGTCGCACAGCGCAGCTTGGAAACTTGGAATCCACTTATATGCTGTACAGAAAATAGAGTTGTGTTAAATACCTAGCAGTCAGTAGTCATTTAGTATGTGTGTTTTGTAATCAAAAACTGCTTCACCATCGTCACAGTATAGGGAAACCAGCAGGCGCACTCCGCCCAAAATCGTAAATGCGCTCGAAGCTGTCAGTGTCAGATTTTTCAAATTATTATTGGAGTAGAATGATGAAGAAATGCGATAGAGAAATAAAAAAAGGATAGATACACTAACCGCTCGTTGGAACCGATCTCCGAGGCCGGTTACAGAATTTAAGTAACCAGGTTAGTCCGATGATGTCATAGTTTGAACCAGCGCTAAATGGAAAATGAGCGGTTACTCCAGCGGTTGAACCAAAAGGCGAACCGCTACAAATGGATATCGCTTTTTGATTCGCATTTGTGTAACCGGCTCAAAGGGTATATTTTCCTGTGACACATGTCTGATCAGTCATAAAGTGGAAATGTATTTTATAGTATTTGTACGAATCAAAACTTGATCTAAACAATATTTAATTTAAACAAAGTGTCTTAAGGCCAGATTTTACAATATTTTAGTGTATCTTTAGAAACCTGTCAATATTCTTCTGTACTGATACAGTTTTAAATATTTGAGGTGAACAAAAAATCAGTATCTAAAATTGATTTCTCTTAAAATATATGTGCATTTTAAAATGCTCTTATTTTAGCCGCACATGGGAAATTTCATCAAAGGATAACCAGAAGTTGCAGTTTTCATTTTGTCAGCAGACAGCATACCTTCTTTATCCAAATAAAACATCAACTATTTTGGCTACAAAATTTAGCCAGGGTAAGTTAAAATTTTTGATAGTACGACTGCATTAAATATTGTTTTTTTTTCAGATACTGATGAATATGGTTTGCCTGTATTGAAATCTACAGGGGGAACAAAATGCAATGTTGACGAATATTACAATGTCTTTATCACTTTTGAGTGTCTCCCATCAACAAAGGTAAATTGTTGGCAATGATTCGTTTAAAGCTTTTATACACTTAGACCTTCGCTTTCACAGTTATAATAGTTTGTCACTCAAATACCCACCAGCCTACTTTGTGTAAAACAAAACCAAATCTGGGATAAGTTAATAAACACACATACAATTAACAGGATCAGAAAACTTTATTATTCTCGTCATAAAAACACCTACTGCACAAAATGAGCTCTGTTTTCTTACTATTGGAGAGGAAAAAAACAATTAGTAATAAAACAAAATTGAAATTCTATTAATTGCTGCACTCCCGCACTAGGACGCTGAGGGAAAAAGAGTGCAAAGAAACCGTTAAATGGAATCAAAGGTGCATTCATTGTGAAACATCCTGAATCAATTAGGTAGCTTGGAAACAAGCTGATTGAACTTATGTGCTTTGTCTCACTTGATTTATCAGATAACTCTGACGATCGTTTCGACCTAGAACGGTCATTCTCAAAGAGATAACAGCGTTATACTAAACTCAGATGTGCAGAATTTTGTTTGTATCCCCTTTTTTACAGGGGTTGTAAAATACAGTTGTAAAATCTCTCGCCTGGGTTTGAAGGTCGACTTTATAATTTCGGCAATATCTAAGGCGTACTGGACGTGGGAATTTCTATTTGTGTATTTGCCGAATGTTTTTTCTGATGCTGAGCTTTTTTAATTTCCAAAAGTTCTAAAAGGTTCAGTTTTTTACCTTTCCTTTCGCAATGCAAAATTTTGACGTCGTTTTCATCTAAGTGATGGTTATTTTTTATGCAATGGTCAGCAAAACCTGTTGTGCTTTTGTTTGAATTTATATTCGAAACGTGTACTTTAATTCTGTTTTTAATAGCTCTACCTGATTGTCCTATGTATATCATGTCACATTGCATGCATTTTATTTGGTAAATGCCGTTTTTGTTCAATTTATTGGATTTTGGCTTATTGTTAACTAGAAGACCTCCTAAATTGCACTTATTAACCTCTATTGCTTTTATTCCGAGTCTATTCAGCCTATTTTTAACACAAACACTAACTCCTTTGACATAATTTACTGCTGCAAAAATATGTTCTTTTTCATTGATGTTAGCATTGTACAGCATTCTTTGTATTCTAATTTTATTTTGCTTTTTAAGTATTTGGTCCACAATTTTTGTGTCGTATCCATTGTTAAAGGCTATTT
Source organism: Rhyzopertha dominica (assembly GCA_025024175.1). Lineage (NCBI taxonomy): Eukaryota > Metazoa > Arthropoda > Insecta > Coleoptera > Bostrichidae > Rhyzopertha > Rhyzopertha dominica. Next base: position 43,532,134 of record QCXZ01000137.1, on the reverse strand, counting down.
GTTTAATTGTCGTCAATTCTTTTTCGAAACTTTCTTTTCTAAGTGGTATATTTATTAGTCTGTTTATTAAACTATAAAACACGGAATGCTTAATCTGTAACGATTGATTTGAAGAAGCCGGGTTTGTAACATCTGACTGTGTTGGTTTTCTATAAATTTCAAAGTCTATTTTACTATTTTTTACCGACATTGATAAGTCCAGAAAATGAAGAACTCCATCCTTTTCATTTCTAGGGTAAATTGAATCTTTTTATTTATTGTATTTAAGAATTTTAAGAATACATCCAACTGCCTATCAGTTTCCATCCAAATACAAAAAATATCATCAACATATCTAGTCCAGAATAATACATTTTTAATAATTTCATTTTTCTTTGCAAAAAGCTTTTCATCGAAATTTGACATGAAAATTTCGGCCAAAACTGGAGATAAAGGTGAACTCATTGGCAGTCCATCGTCTTGTTTGTAGAATGTGTTATTGAACGTAAAATAACTGATCTATGCAAATTTCCACAATATTCAATAGTTCAGTTTTTTCTGTGTTTGACAGGTTTTGTATTTGGACAGGAACTGACAGGCAGTTGGATGTATTCTTAAAATTCTTAAATACAATAAATAAAAAGATTCAATTTACCCTAGAAAAAGAAAAGAATGGAGTTCTTCATTTTCTGGACTTATCAATGTCGGTAAAAAATAGTAAAATAGACTTTGAAATTTATAGAAAACCAACACAGTTAGATGTTACAATCCCGGCTTCTTCAAATCAATCGTTACAGATTAAGCATTCCGTACAGTAGTTCCTCCAACCCCGAATCCTTAGGCCCGGTTGCACAAATGCGGATCAAAGTTAATCGACGGTAAATGCATCGCAACCTCATGAAATCGGCGTTCTGATTGGTGTTGCTATAGCAATGACCGCAGATTAACTTTAATCTGCGCGTTTGTGCAACTGGGTCTTAGACATGCTGGACATTCCACAAAGAAATATTTCTGATCAGGCTTGTGACTTTATCTAGCGATCTCACAAAAATGACTAAAAACAAAATTACTGTGACCTTCCATCTAAAGAGGAAGATTTAAAAATGCTATGGGATTATTACAATATTCCATAAGTACTGGTTGATCAAAATACCATGAACACCCATTTCACAGCATAATGTTCAGCTTGCTAGTAGTGAAATTTGTTTTAAACCACTATTAACATCTGAAGCTGGATTTTGAATTCCTTTTAAACTTAAGGTAAAAGGGGTAGGGATATATATGCTTAAAATTCAGGAATCCAAAATATTCTAGCACAGAATATTATGGCACTAATTCTTTAGTTGGCAATTATAATGCTAAATAAAATTATGGTAGTTTAATATACAAAAATAAAAGCTTACAGAATACCCTATACAAAGACGCTTTATTGCATTTATTCATTGTTCAGTACTTTTTTCTTCAATTACTGTGATTTTTTTAAAATTTATTAATTTTAAATATAAAAAGAGCGTAGGTAATTTACAACTTTATGTTGTGCCCCTTGTCTCAGCTGTTACTATATTCTGAGGTGTTCCTATACTTATAAAATGCTTTTCTATTCAAGGTACAATGTTTCTTTTTTTCTGTTCATGTTCATAAAAAATCTGTTGACACTATCAGTAGAAAACTGAGAGGCTGACAAAGCCACCTAACCACCTTAATAGGAACTGTTTCCTAAAGAATGACCTGCATCTGCCAATTTGGCATGCACTTTCATAGATCACCTGGACAACAGATCGACATGGTGCTGTATTTTTTCCATGCAACCGTCTGTTTTAGATCTAAACTGCAATGTTAAGCTGTATGGTTCTATCTGCAGTAAGTTGTGGTGCATTCAGCATAGCACAGACTTATTTAACATTTTAGCACTAATAAAGCAAGATGCAATATTTATATAACTTTTCATAGTTTGAATTTTCATTTTCAAATTAGCGTGTTGATTCTTGAATCTTTTTATTTCTTACCATTGTTAAATTAATATTAACATAAAAAATAAATGGTTGCAGTTAATTGCATTTGGAAGCTGTATAAATCATGCAATACAGATTATCTTGAGCCTATCAGGTTGGTGTAGTTAGTAGAGTTAAGTAAAGACTGACATATTTGTCTGATTTAACCAGGGTCTCTTGCATAAGATGCTACACAGACACCATTTTATTCTGATGGCTGCTTAAGATCTACAGTATGTTTTTCTGTTTGTTATCCTTTTGTGAAGTTTTTTAGTTACTGATTTTTATTTTTTTTGTACCATCTTATTCTTTAAATGGAAGCTAAAACCATCTTAGACATCCTCAAGCCTATTGGAAAATAGATGATCAGCCCAATAGAACAGTAATCTACCAATTGATTGCAAGCACCTTACAAGGTGTAAAAGGTTTGAGATCAGCTGTCTTTGTCAGGCACACTTTTCTGTTTTTCGGTTATTCGTAATTTTTAATTTACGTTACCTAACATCGCTTTCTTTGTGCTTTCTTTTTATATTTTAATTAAAATTGTTTATTTTAACTTTTTTATGATCAGATTGTGTCTTCTGCATTTATTTTACAATGTGTTGGGAATTTGTTCCTTAAACCTTAGGACTAAAGTTGACATCATCTGACTATGCAACCTCAATAGGCTGTTTTCCGCTTTGAAAAATGTAAATTTTTGACATAATGATATCAATTAAAATTTACAAAGTATGCAATATATCTTTCGTGCTACTTTCAAAAATGTTAAAATACCCAAGTGGAAGTAGCAAATCCTAATCCTTTCCTCTTTGTGTATATATCCTGGTATGGTATTTTTCAAAGGGAGTTGTAAAATGTAATAAATTACATGTAGTAGTTTTACTAGATTTGTCTTTGTCATTTTTTGTTGAATTAGAGAGTATATTTTGCAGAGATTAGTATATGTGTTTAAGCCATCTATCAGAAAAAAAGACAGTAATATCCAGAATTTTTATATATTTTTTTCATATAAGAAGCACAATTTTTATGATTTTGGTTCTAACTTGTGCAGTATTTTTTTAATTAAGGGCTGGAAACTCAGATCCTAATTAACACTTTAATGGTGGTGCTAACTGGAATGGAGTTAACCCATGGTTCATAATATATGAAATGAAAAAGTATAATAAATAACAAAAACTGAAACATTACCAAGTGTTATAATTATTATATTATTGAAAACATATTGCCAGCTTTGACCAGGGTTTGAACCTGGGACCTATTGAACACTAGTCAAATGCTCTAACTACTTTAAATTTTATAATCTTCCTAACAATGTTATAAATAAAACAAGATCACTTGTGTTTTGTATTTCAGTTGTTTCTTACCGGTGTAATTCATAATATTTTTTTTTGCAGACTGTACCAGTTATGAGTAATGAAGAAAACCCCTGTGAATATCATATTAAAGTCATGAAACCAGACTGTGTTGTTCCTTGTACATTTAGAGAAAATGATAAGTTGATTGATTTACGACCGACCCTTAGATCAACAACGAATACAATTCATGTTAGATTTGAAAACGAATATTTTGGTTTGAGTTTGTGTGGTGCTCCTACCATTTGCAGAAATAGAACCATTGGAGCATGTAAGGTTAATAATTCACAAATAATACCGCTTTTACATGTGGAGACAAAACATCTTGTGTATAATGCTGATGAAAACCAACTAGCCATTAAAGGGTATTATCGCTATGGAACACAAAAACATGGTAAGTGTGTAAATTTGGTGTTTTGCTTATTGATAATATTGTATATTACACTTGATTATAAATTGTCATCAGAGATAATTATAATTGGAGATAGTACAATAAAGGCCCATGTGGAGCTTGGGGTTTGTGTAAGACTGTAATAGTTTTCACTGGAGGACTGGATCATCATTAGGTGACCTTTTATATAGGTATAGAACTGTACCACTTCTGTATATAAGTATGTACTTTCTGAACGTGCCTCAACCGTTCTGCATTTCCGGATCCTCTCCACACTTTTATTCAACAGGAATCAGGATGAAATCCAAACCTGGACTCATCAGTAAACAAAACTGAAGTCCAAGAATTTTTATCCCACTCTAACCGAGGACAAGGATGTTCTCTTGTGTGAGGTGGACATCTGAGTGGTCGTCTAGAAATAGTGGGCTTCTTGTAGTCAATTCCCTATGGTACCTCTGGTAGCGATTATTTTATAGGCTCGCTGTAACTCGGTAACTAACTCAGGTGCTGTTATTGTAAGATGTAAGGTGTCTTCTGGCAGTTGCAACCAAAAATCTTATCCTGAGCTGCTGTTGTACTGCATTCATGTCTTGGATGTTGTTCAGCTGGAATTCCATTTTATTCAAATTGCCACCACAATCGACTGATGACACTTTGCTCAGCAACTTCAACTTACCGTTTGTATGCCTGAAGAAGGCCTACTGCTCGATTTATATTGTCTGTAGCTAAATGTTTCCGTTCCATACTAAGATGTGTTATCGATAAAGGCAAAAGCACTATTTGCAATGTAGTCTGTAAGTACGCTCACTGTAGACTGTATAAAATCAATTTGACAGCTAATTCTGTTTTTAAATTCATAGCAAGGTACCTAACACACTGTTATTTCAGCTCATCACCATTTTTGTGTCAAATCTATTGCAGAATATTAGTTAGACAAACTGTTAGTAGATAGCAACACTAATCCAAAGTAGGTCACCGAAACGTCAACATTTTGATTTTTAAATATTTCCTAGTTTTGTTTTAAGGAGTTTACATATAATTACACCAAACATGTTGGCTCATTTGTTCAACTTTGTTTTTTTGCTTCGTTACTTTGTTCACTTTAGTATTAGTTTGGTTGTGTTTTCTGCAGTGACTGTCTACTGATGATCCTAATGAAACTAGAATCCAGGGAGTGTTAGTGCCTTGACCACATATGCGAGCATCATTGGATGTTTTATCGTTCGCATCACGTAGAAGAATAAGAAATCGATTACATACTTTATTTCAAACTATTGCTGATTATTGCTTGTTGTTCGGTTAAGACATTGTCATGATTTCACTAACAGTAGAGCCCCCAAAGGTTGCCTTTGTTCCTCGTTGGTAAATATATATAGAGAGAGGTAAAATAATTTATTGAGTGAACTCAAAGGGCTATCGACCGAAGTCTTTTCACCCATTCAGTTTTAAATATTACAATGTATATATTAATAATAGTTAATTAATTAATTAATAATAGTTAATTAAATAATTAATAATAATGCATGTACATAGTGGATATGTTACGACTGTGATTTAAACTTAAACTTGGTCAGCTTCATCCTTCAGAAAGGTGTATAGGGGCTTCTCGGGGAACCTTCTGCATCTTCGGGGCAAATTTGGTATAGGGACTATTTGGTGCTCAACCAGTGGTAGTATCCTTTCTGATGAAGTCTTTGAATTGGGAGAGGATAGGTTGGATCTTCGTTTGTTCATAGAGGAGATTATTTGAGGGATTGTATATAGGATTCGTAGGGTGTCTAACTTTTGTTAATTTCCTAAGGGTTGTTCGTTCTGCTGTCTCGATGTTGTGGAGTGCTGGTCTTCTCCATGTTTTTGTACACTATGTGTCCATGTTCAACAAATGGTCTGCATATCATTTTGTGAATATGTGTGGCGGTTTCCAGACTGATTCCTTTGTTTTTATATGTCAACGAGCGAAAGTGCATGGCTCTTGCTATGACCCGACCCTTAGCCTGTTTGGTATGTTGGTTAAAATTAACTTTACTGTACCGAGTGATCCCAGGATATCTAGCACTTGACCGTGGATTAACTGTGTGGTTGGATTTGCTGATCGTGGGTGATGTATCTTTAAGGGCCTGATGGAAAATAACCATTTTACGCTTTTGCGGGTTAACTTATAGCCTCCATTTATTGAGCCAATGTGTGATCATGTCCGTGCTTTGTTGTACAGAGTCTCTACCTCTACTTAAATTTTTCCTGTGACATACAATTGTGGTATCATCCGTAAACTGAAGTACATATGTATGGCAGTTAGGTTGCTCCAGTAAATTGTCCAATACCATGTCATAACCGTATATATTGTAGAGCCATGTTGACAGTGGCTACCCCTGCGGCAGTCCTTGCTCTGGAATAATAGGTGAAGATATCATGCCATTTATTCGAACACTGATTTGCCTGTTTTCCAGCAATATTTTAACCATCCACATCAAATAGCCTGGGCAGTTCACCACAAACAACTTATAGAGACGACCCTTGTGCCATACTGCATCAAATGCCTTTTTTATATTTAAAAATATAGCAGCAGATTTCCAGCCTGCAATAGAGCATGCCTGCACATTTGACGCCATATGTTCCTTGCTTGAATCCATATTGGTGGTATGGGATTCTGTTTCCTATATTGTGTTGCAAGCTATTTTTTATGATCTTTTCAAAAATTTTTTCTGATAGTAAGGAGCATTGGCCTATAGTTCTATGGGCTGGAGTGGTCTTGTCCAGGTTTTGGGATCGTTATTGCGATGCCTTGCTTCCAGCTATTAGGGAAGTATGAATTTTGTAAGCAGAAATTGCAGATTTTAAGTATTTCCTTATGGGTTTCTTCAGAGTTGTCGGAGAAAGTTTCTGTTGATACGGTCATATCCTTGCGATGTGTTATTACCTGCTGCAAGGACTTCATCATATTTCTCTTCTGTGATATCAGGAATTTCAGATGGTGTATTGTTTGGTGTAAAATAGTCATTATACCACGTTGAAGGTCAATATATAATTTACTTAAAACTTTAAATACTTACAGGAGTAAGTTGGTTTATAGTCTATGCATTTGTTTTTCCTTTTTACATGTCATTTTGAAGTAAAAATGAGACAACTTATTCAGTTTTGACCACTGATAGTAATAAATGGGTTCGCTATGCAATTTACAAGCTATACCCAATTTTATTGTCAATACAAATATCCCTAGACTTTTCTTGTGTATGTATGTGTTCAGTGAAGGTACGTAATGTGATGTAGTTTGCTAGTGGAATTTTTAATTAAGCATGTCAAATTATTGCTCGTATTATTTCTCAGGTTTGTGTTTTCATTATGGGTATTTGTTATTATTATTGCATAGGATCTGGTGCTGAGAGCCCATCGCAGTGAAGCTTCGACTCATTGTGCTTCCAGTACCTCCTAGGAGGTGTGGTACTCCATTAATCCTGTATTGTTAATAAATTTTAGGATACTGTCGAAGAGTGCTTGTGCAGTATCCTCAGGTTCCTTAAATGAAATGTTGCCTTTTCTCAATAAGTCTTGGATATTCACATAGAATATGACAGAGTTTCATCCTCCAWGCACTTCCGACATGTAAATCATTTGCTTTAACAATAGGGTATTATACAGTATSAAAAAACTTACAGTTACTTATGAAATTTGGATTCTGAAGACCATTTAAAAAGTGCTGGTGCAATAAACTAAGAAAAAAAAAGTCAGCAATTTTTCATTACAGGAAAAATAAATAATGACATATTTAAAAAGTTCAGGCGCAAGTTGCAACAGGATCCCAATAATTTAAAGTGCGAAGACGGCTTTTATCTCACCACTATTTGGTACCCAATCGCCCGATGGCTATCCCCACCATCACAATCTCCCACCCATGCCGTCCAAGCATCCCCACCCCCCTCGTAGCGCCAGCTAGAACGATATCTATTGTTTTCATCCTCTTTCTTCCTTGGGATTTCGTTCAGCTCGGACATGTTTCTCCCGTTAGGTTAGCACGATAATCCATACTCCTTATCCCTGTCCTGATGATGCCCCTTACAAGTGCTGGCGAAACGTCGAACTTATTCCAACATGAGGCACGGTCTAACCCCAAAAGACTAAGATTTCAGTGATTATTCTTATCCAGGAACGTTAACAGCTGAGCTGTGTAGCTTTGTAGCAATAGTATTTTATGTTTCATAGGAAGTTGGTCATGTCTGATTTCAGATCGTTACAATGTACAAATAACATTGAAATGTAATTGGACTACTAACATTGGAGAAGCCAAGTATATAAATGGCACAGCATACAAGTTCATTGTGGAATCGTCATATGGTTGTGTTAAATTTCCCATGAATTGCAAGGTGAGAAGCTAATTGTTTTTTTATTTTTTCTTTTATTTTATTTAAACCATTTAGAGAGTATTTAGTTTTATTTTTAGTTATATCTCTGCACAATAATTGTTATACCTAAATTTCAGTTAGATGCTAGCTCTGTCATTTTACAAGTATCTTTAGGAGAGTTTAAAATATAATGAGTATTAAAATAAATATATTTTGCAATTGACATTTACATTTGTAAATTACATTTGTAAATATATATATATATATTTTCTTTTCAATTGATATTGCAAGGCTTTTGGTCATTCATAGCGGTAACATCATTACCATCCTATTATATAAATAATATGTATACCCTCCCATGTTCAATAATATGTATTTTGTTATTGGGTTTCAACTCATGGCGCAAGTAAAAAATATGCCAGTGTTTACAAAATATAAGTTGCCCCATAAAGAAAACACCTTTTTAATTGCTTACCACATCTGTTCTAGTAAGTTGCCMGTGCTGAACATTGCATGATGTGTATCTGTTTTTCGTTATTTGTGGTCATGCAGTATGGAATAACGTATGATTATAATCTGTTTTCTCCATTTGCGAACGGTCTCTGCACAAGCAACACTCACCACACATTTAATGTTTTCACTACATATGACAATGCATTGTTTGATCGTGAAGTGCTTCATAATTCAATCATACAGAAAACAGATGATGATCATGCGCTATTCGGCATTATGAAAATCATTGCTGCAAAAGTTGTCTTTTTAATGGGTTGCCCTATAGATACAGCTAGTTGCAAGAATGGTAACAATAAACTGTAAGAATTTAGTAATGGCTCATATTTTTATATGCTGTAGTACTTAGGTTATACATGAGTCAATACCAAGGAGGAAGAATAACAGGAGGGAGCGTCGGTTTGAAAAACTGGTCGTGCGCACCAAGAGGTTCAAAGCAATAAAAGGTGTTTCGCGACTACGATTACGGCCTGTGGTTGTTGAAAACAAGCATCGTGTGTCAGCGGTTTGTAGAGAATCCCGATTCCCAACTGCGCAAGTCGTAACAGAGTAATAAAAGGTGTCTGGCGTGGTGCAAAATATTTTACATTGGGCTTACGGCTGCGCTCCCTCCTGCTATTCTTCCTCCTTGGTCAATACCCACTCCCAAAAATATAATCTTTGTAGGTATCAGTGGTGGATTGTGATTATTATGAATGAGGAGGCTAGGTATAATGTGGAACCTTACACTATATCAGTTAAGTTCAAACTAATACAATAAGTATTTAATAAAAATATATGCAATTTACCACATTGTCAGGAAAAAGATAGTAATGATTCTAAATGGAATTATAATGGATAATTTAGGACGCTTAACAAAACTGGAAGGCCAAAGTACGTAAAACTAGTTAGTCAATTTAATTTTTTAGTTGTATGGTGGATCATTTTACATACATGTAGTGTACCTTTTTATGCATCACTGGATAAGAAATGTTAATTTTTTTTATACCCATATGTTGCATGCTGGTACAAAATTTAAAATACTGAACTTGTTTAGTTTGTAACTTTAATTTTAGGCTAATTATATAATTATGTGCTTTGAGTTAACAGTATTGGAATTAATTTATTACTTGGTGTAGGTTACATTGGATAATTCGTGAGGTGTCAAGTATATTACAACATGTAAGCCAATAAATATCACAACTTGCAGAGCACCAAAGTAGATACCTGTATTACAAAAACACAAACTGTCAATTGTTATTTGTCACTTGTCTGATTGTCACTCTCAGATTTGCCGTGCCACTCTCTGGTGTCAATACAATTATTAACAAAGACGAGGTTTTATGAAAATTCTTGATCAGCAACAAACAACACTTGCATCACTTTGAAATAATGATTGCATAGATATACGCCAGTTTACTGTATACTATAGAAGCATGACGGATATTAGCTTCCATTGTATTTGTGGTAGCATAACTGCAGGCGTACTATAAGAAATTAACTTCGCTTGCTGGTAATCAACTGGTAATTTAGCCACAATATACAAACAAATAGTTGAAAAATAATAGGAAATAACACAGACTTAAATTTAGAGGAGACCTAGCCTCCCTTTCCTACTCTGACATGCCGCCACTGGTAGGTACTAGAAGCGGATATTATATAAATTTTGACAGTATGTTTATTAATATCAAATATAGTTCAGATGTGAAATATGTAAAATTTATATTTTTTGCATACAATAAGTTTACTTTAGTAAAGAGAAAAACTTTTGAAAAGTGAAAGATTGTATTTTTGTTCCAGGGATATTTTCCCTTCCTGAAAGTATTGGTTATAAGTTTTACAATAATAATAATACTGTTGATTTTCAAAGCAAAATAAAAAGTTCAAGCAAATTTTAAATAACTAATCAGTAATTGCTATTGGAAAAGGATGAGCATAGGATGCAACCAAATCACTGCTGCTGCAGCACAGTAACTGATGCAGCCTTGTGGTATATCCAGATATCTTGCTTTTGTTTTTTTAAATATTTTTCTTTGTGCACCTCATGTAGAATTTAAGAACTTAACATTTAAAGTTGTACCTGTAAAATGTATAGCATAAGCTTACAGATAGACATCGTCAACACATTGTAAATTATTATTATTCTTTAAAATTGTTTTGTAGTTTTGTATGATGTATGATGTTAATGAATGTATTGCAGCTAGCCGATGTTTATAATGGGAAATATGACCTCACAGGCTTATATAAAATCAAGGATTATTGGGATATCCGTAACAAGTTGAATAAACGACTGTTGATGAATATGTGTGGTGGGTTGAATCTGCCACCTGGAAATCCGTGTTCTGGTAAGTTACTAATAGGATTAAAGGTTTGTTAATGAGTCAGAAAGCACTACCTATTATAAGGGTGTATGTTTTAAATCTTTTATTATTTATTGGAACTTGTGATACTTCTATCTTTTGTTTGTTAGCTATGCTTATATCTTCCAAACATGACAGCAAATTTGAGTGACAATTCACACAAATTAAATTGAAGCAATAACAGGCTTTTTTAACTACTTCGACAGTGAGGGTTCCTTGTGTTGTAGTAATCTTTGGAATGTCTTTTTGTGACATCTGGTGCCAATTTTTCTCACTAAATAGAATTCGTCCTTCAATGGCGCAATGGTAAAAGATGATTGATGGTTTAGAAATTGTGGAAAAGACATAATATTCAATAATTGCTAATGATATTAATCAAGACTACAAATGCCACAAGAAAGCTAAAATTTTAGCTAGTGTTTTGTATTATTTCCAAGACGACTAGTTGGTTAAAATGTGCAATTTATTTCTCGGTTGCAAGAGTTAATACCTAACCTACCAAAATTTAATATTTTCTTCAAGAGTGTGTTATTTACGGCCATATTACAAATCACTGCATTTTTAAAAGCAGAAGAATTTATTGACAGTATCACTGACTTTGACTTAAGTCAAACTATGAGGAGCACGGAAAATCCAAAACAAAACACACCATTAGGTAAGTTAACTTTTGGAGCAAACTGCTTAAATGCTTTAAAACGGTCTGTGTAATATTGTGTTGGAGTGGTTATTTATTTGTACTTTAATGATATTATCTTTGTAATCTGTGTGTAAAATTTCGGTGGTACCTTGTACATTCCATTGGCCTGGGTGTCTGGTGTTTACTTATTAAGTGGTTTACATAATTTGAGTCAGTTTTTTCCTTGGGGATATGATTATGTGTTCCTGGAATTTGCTTCTTAGCTTCTACCCATTTGTCCTTTGCAGTACACGTTGCCTGCCCGACATTTTAGTTTGTAGACACCTATTTTCTTGTATTTGTCATATGTTTCTTTGTGGTTTCTGATTTTGTGTATGAGTTAGTTATTGGTTTTAATATTTATACAGTAGAGCTTCCATAACTCAAATCTCCAAGAAACCGAAAGTCGAATTCGCTTTAGACAAAATTTGAATTGCAGTAAAATACTTTAAATTAAGACTTTTTAAGTTTATTATAAAAAAACTATTACATACATATTATAGTATGCATAACAATATACCAATGTTGTATGCATAAGAAAATGCAATAGATAAAACAAAAAATATGTATGTACATATGTATCAAGAAAATTGTTTGAAAAAATTGGTAATTGTTTTTTGTTTAAATATTGATCATTTCTCTTTTGCTATAAAATTTTCTACCACATTTAACGAGCCTATGTACTGTATTAGGAATATTTTCTGTTCATAAGCGAAATTTATTAGGGTTTGGCTAGCAAAAAACTCTTGGTTAAATGTACATATTGAAACGCTTTGTGTTTATTTCAATAATAATTTCTGCAGTAGTTTAGTTATATATTTTTAATAAATGGTGCTTTATGGGTTGGCTACCAGATAGTCGAGTGGTTCGGTCTAAATCTGATTTGTATCAGTGGAATTTGAAGCGTGTTTTTGTGGCGTTTCTTGCTCAAAATTTTTATATGTGGGATGCAAGGCATTTGTAGCGTGATATTCCGAGGAACACATTCTTCATTATCTATTGTGATTGCTAAATAATTACCCCTGCTATGATGGGATATAATTCAGAAAGTGTTCAGTTATAACAGGCCAGAGAATAGTAGTTATTGTCTTGGTTTATCCTGGTACCATATCTCGAGAGTGAGGAGCAGTAGAAATTTTGAATCACTCCATGTGCTTGTGCGATTTCACATGTTGAACAAAAACCCTGATCGTTGCGGTTGGGTAATCCATACTGTCATTTCATAATTACCTATTACCTTTCTCATTAGAAGTAAGATTTTTCAAAAAACTATMTAAAATGTCTTTGTCTGATATCTTGTCCGTTTGATTTAAAGTAGTATCCTGCCTTTTGAAACAATTGACAATAGTTTGTAATTTTATAACGAGATTTTATATTTTATTTAGATCTTCAATTGCATCATGTAGCGATACAGTTGTAGGAGTTGCTTCATCCGTATGGAGCAAAACTATCATTAGGATTTTTTTTCTGTAATAATGATTCAGATTTTTTATGATTGCTTGGTACATTGGTTGTAAAACATGGGTCAGATTGGGAGGAAAATATTCCAGTTTAATATTTTTTAGTTTTGTTTGTTCATCCTCAGTTGTCAACAAACAGTAGAATTTTCCTATTTTGAGTTTTCCTACTTTTTGGGCCAGTTTTCATAGATTTCACTTGTAATCCACGTTGTACTCATAAGAGAGATCTAAAAGTTGATAGCAATKATTTGGTGTGTCGCCGATCGTGAGCTAATCACAAGCTGTATTAATATTTGGGCTTATATACGTTGCCAGCATATTCCCTTTTCCTTATACATTTATCTTCTTGTTTTTTTTTCGTTGATTTGTTGTTATTGTAAGAGATTTTTTGTTTGTTTTTTCTCAAAGAACGCCTGAAAAGACGAAAGTAGTTTTTATTATTTTGCTGGTTAGTTGTTCGTTCTACTTGTTCCTACTACGGTATGTATTTGTTTTTTAAGCTTCCTTAATGCTATGTGAGTTTTCTAGATATTACTATCGTGCTTGAAACAAGTCGATACAATTACATTTTGCCCTATTTTTGAACATGCCCATTTCTCTGCGTGATACCCTCTTAAACATAAACAACTTGCTATCTCCGGTCCAGGCTATTTCCCAGAATCGGAGCCTTTTTGCCGTCTTTATACCTGTTAAGGGTCTGCTATTTGCCCTCCGACACCGTAAGAGTCAAAATTTTGTATGATGCTGCTACATTTATTCTAAAGGAAAAAAACATATCTGATATTGAATTTGGGAAATTGTTATTGTTTACGAGACAAATTATGTTCCTGTTAAATGCAATTATACTAAAACTTAGCTGCTTATCAAAACACCGGCTATTGTTGGCGTGATCGGTGTTGAATCCCTCTACTCTCTTTTCTTGCTGGCCAGCCCAACTAACGACACACGGCACATTGGTACACCCAATCGTCATTCACTTCTAATTAATGTGTGCCGATTGTAGTCTTTTTTAATCACAAATTAAAACAAACACTCAGATCTTAGGTAGTCACTTCATAGCGCTCAAAAACACGTCCTCTCGGGTCGAATGCCACCACTCGAGTCCACATTTTATTCCTAGTTTTAGAGAAAAAAAATTATTTTTTAACAATATTGGTGGCATGGTAACAACCAAAGAGTAGTGGAAAATACAGTTAACAGAATTTATATGGGGTATTCAGTTTTAAATTGGTGCACCAAACTTACATTTCTTTATATATACAGAACTACCAATTTTTTATTGCAAACTTGGGTTTTATCTGAAATTTCAACTAAAAGATTATTAATACAGGAAGAGCAATAAAGTTATCACTGTCACCGATTTCACATCTTTATTTACGATGTACACAATACTATAATACATTAATAATAACCCTTAATTGTTCATTGAACAAAAGATAAATTAAAATTAAAATACCTACATAGCATAAATATAGAGCCCAGCTTCAGAAAAGGCTAAGAACGCTTCAGTTTTGTTTATCACACACTTCAATGAGCCGTAGTACATATCGCAAACTGCAGAAATAATATTACAGTTGTGACAAGCAAAATTACTGGGCGAATACAACACAACGTTTGTATTACTTTTTTATAGCAAAAATGACTTGCCAACATATGTACACTAACTTGTGGTACAAGAATATCAAGATGTTTCAACAGTTAAAGGTACATCTATTTTAGAAAGCAGAAGTTTATTGAAGCCAACTTTCGACAGATTTCCAAAGGTTGAATATTGAAACGCAATAGTAGTAGGCAGTGATCAACACCTCCAGGCGGATATACACCATGAACTGCAAAAACTAGAAACTTAAAGAATTTCATTTGTATTCTCTCAGCTATTAATATAGCATTTCTGCATAGGAGACCACACCAGCGAGCAATATTCAATTTTTGTCCGTACTAGACTGATATACAATGACAGTAAACGCCGACTACGATTTTTAAAGTCCCTACAATTGTGATAAATCCAGCCAAAGGCTTTTAGGCAGAGGCAGAAGCATTTTGTATATGCTCAGCAAATACAAGTCGCGAGTCAAATAACACACCGAGATCACGAATAGTGTCTCGTCGAGGTAACTCTTGGTTGCTTATTTTGTAGCTGAACTTTACAGAGCGTTTCTTATTGCAAAAAGTTATAACATTGCATTTAGAAGTATTTAAAGATACTGTGACACCATTCATCTACTTTTTTATGTTTTGCTGTAGTAGCAAATAATATGTAGATACGAAGAAATAAAAATAATGCATGCATTATACATAAGGTACCTCTGTCTATAATATCTACAAAATCTTTAGAAAACTGAGAATTCCCTTCTTCTGGAAAATTGCTTTATAACTCCAATATACATATAAATGCAGTGAGAGGAACTCGGTAAGCAATTACCAAACTAAGTATTTTCAGTAAAATATTCGAGTCAGTGATTCAAAACAGATTATTTAATGCACTTAAAAACAATATTGTACCTGAAGAACACGGTTTCTATGCAGAACGGTCACTTGAATCAAATTTAGTAACCTATTCAGAGTACATTATAGAACTGCGGGACTATCAAATACAAGTCGATGCAGTTTATACAGATTTGAACCAAGCATTTGACTAAATTAATCATAACATCCTGATTACAAAACGAATTAATATAGGGGTGTGTGGTAATTTATTACGGTGGTTGACTTCTTACATTTTTAATAGAACTGAAATAGTTCATATTAATAATACTTCCTCCCTTCCTTATTGTGCTATCTTATTTAGGACCATTACTCTTTCTAATTTACATAAAGGATATTATACATTTCCGTTTTTGTAACATTCATATTTAGCAGTTTCTTAGTAATATCTAATAGCGCTAAAATTAAGGTAGAACCTTGTATGTACATGTCAGACATTAACAAATTCTTCAGATTCTCATTTATGCAACACCTAACATTTCGTACTTTGATTACTATATTGTCTCACACAGCTTCATTTTATAAATGCTTGTAGTTTTTAACATATAAGTATGCTTCAATTGGGAAATCAAAATAGCTATACATTTTCAACAAGCAAGTGTTAATTATTAGATGTTCTATATAACTTATGCATGTTAGATTTATACCTTTGGACTGCGGCTCATTTTGGTGCAAAATTTTGGTACATCATGTTTATTATGAAGATTTCGACTGTGAAGTCGTATTATCATTTCCCACAGTCTAAACACTGCCGTTGCTTGCTTACATCCAACTATAAAACTGTACTTAAAGTTGCTCATGAACAACATAAAATTTCAGCACCGAATGATGTGAATTGTTTACACTTTTGCATTATTTCTATTATTTCTTATTATTTTATCATGTTATATATTTTTTAAATTAATTTATATCTTTATTTTCTAAAAAGAAGATAGTTAGTCAAGTTTACATGTCACTATCCATATGAAGTGACAGTTTCGGCCGACCAAGTTTACATTTAGGATTATTGCCAATTACACAGCTACAGAAATGCCAGACATCCGTCTACCACAGGTATTGTTCGCTGTAGATGCGATGTCTTTGAAGGCCGGATGCAGGGCGGCCCTAATTTTTTGAGGTTATAAATGAAGTTGGGATTTGCATATTTTAACTACAGCAGCCATCCATCCTTCGGATTTGAGTGTTCTGGTACCTGTATAGTTCCCCCTTAACATCTTTGAATACATAGTAAAGTTACAGAAAAACACAAAGACAACATCATTAACGTACAAATAAATAATTAGAAACAATATTCTCCACACTGCTACATTTACGCCTACTACAAAACTGTATAGCATAAATATAAGGTGACCAACCGTCCGGATTTAGCCCGGACAGGTTTGTATTTTTGTTTATAAGTCCGTATGTAATATGGCATCCGGATTTGTCCGGGTTTTCAAAATTTTGTTTGGATTTGTCCGGTTTTTTAGGATTTGGCTAAAAAGTGTGCAAAATATGTGCACAATATGGTATTTTACTTTTTCATTGTTGTCAGTCTTCTCATGCTTCAAGCTTCATGCAGTCAGGCGTTGCTAACTTCTTAGTTTCATCTGTCACATTAATGTCAACCACAGATATCTAATCTATTATGTATAAGGCTAATTGTTAGGGCATGCGCGAGAAAATATTGTAACGACCCGTAAGTCGCCATATTGCTCGTTCGTAGGGCAGTAACTCCCTGGTTTGACAAAGTGAATGACGATTGGTGAGATGTGCGGCAGGTCCTGCTGTTTGTTGTGACGTCATGAAGTTTCCGTATAATTATCTTTACTGCGCATGCGTCTGACCCTATCTGTCCGAGGATCATATATCACAAAATCTTATTAGTATTATATTAAACTTCTAGGTATTTAGTTCTGTGGTGTTAGCGCACAATTGGGTAGCCGGCATAACCTAATGCCTGACCATTCCTCTTTACTTTATCCTATATTACAAATAGCACTGTGGAGGCGTCCGGATTTTCTGGTTTGGAAAGTTGGTCACTTTACATAAATACGATCGCTCACCAGCTCCATATCGCAGATAGCTAAAGATGCTGAAAGGTAAAACATGTCCTTTTGGCCAAAAATACAGTGCATTGCTCTGGTAATTGAATGTTAGGTATTTAAGAAAATGTGCTCAGCTCAGCAAAAAAAATTTCGTTTTTTATACTCTAAACCAGTGAAAATTCCATAGTTCAGTTTAAAAGTTATTTCGATCGTATATAGGTATTACAATCATCATTCTTTAACAGTTTTCTGGAATATGGAATTATGAAAGAAAATGTTGACTTGGTCTTGTATAAGGATAAGTGGGAAATGATGATCAGCTGTTATGAATGTCACATGTAAAATTTTATATGCTGTTTATACATGTTAAATGATTCTATTATTGTTTTTCTTGTTGCAGAAACTGATGCTCAGGTATGTGAAATTTATGGAAATCAACAATATCAAAGCAAGGGTTCACTATATAAGAAACCCACAGTTCAAAGTGGACACCTACAATTTAAATTCACAGGTGAGTAATTTAAAATTGCTGTTGATAATTTATCAGTTTACATAATAAATACTTAGCAGTTTCACTTATTTTGAAATAGGATTAAATGTTTATATGCGTCAAAAAACTAGCATGGATATATCAACATGTTTTCTAGGTACTCACATACTAGGCATTTTAATTCAACTTTTTGTTACAAAATACCATTAAGTGAACTTGCAAAAGTAAGAATTAACATCAATAAATTATAAATTAACACTTGCTTGATAGTTATCATATTCTTTATTTATGATTATTGATTTATGTTAATACAGTCAACTGAGCCAGCTGGCTGCCATTTCATTATGTTCACTTATTGATAATTATTACTTTTTAATTATTTTTCTGTTATATTTTAATTTGTTGGATGGTATTGTACAATTTGATGTCCATCGTGCATATGCTGTTTTATTACTGTGACTTTAATTGCCCGAGGATGGAGCATTAATTAGAGCTCAGAAACAGAGGGCCAATTAAATAAAGTATTTTTTTCTTTACATTATTACTTTATAAACATGTTGTACTAATTTCAAAACAAATGTTTGTTTTATCATTTGCGGATATTTGCATAGAATGGTAAGTAGTGATGTGGCAAAATATTCATCAACAGGGAGTATGTTAATCACAAACAAAATAAAACAAGCATTATAGTTTAACAAGAAATGTTGGAATTTTATTATTTCACGTATCACATGAAAGTATACAATAGAAGATGGACGGACCGACTGTGATGAATTAAGACACTAGGTTATGGGAATATTAGTCACTAGTTAATTAATAATAGTAATATTATCAATAATAATAATAATAATAATAATACCTATATATGTAATAAAAACCTACAAGTTTGGCAGAGCAATCAAAAACAATGGAAACTAGTTATACAGAATTAAAATATATCAGAATTGATATTTATATATGGGGTGACTACTAGTGTAGAATTTTGAAAAAAACTGATTTCGATATAATTTAGTTGTGGGTAAGTTCAATAAAAACATGTTATGCAGTTTAGAAGGATGTTATTTAAATATTAAATTTATAAATTAACATTTTTGTCAAATCATAACCTGTTTGATAAATCACACCTTACTTGGAAGAAATTCAACCAGAATTGGCTATTTCAGCTTTTTTTTTGTTATACATTCCGAACGATCCAACTGTAATGCGATTGCATGTTTTTTTAATTTCTTTCAATATTGCATATAACTTGAGATATTAATTAATAAAAATTGAAGAATTCAGATGAAACGTCGTAAGTGAAATATCTGATTGTACCGTGGTAAAAAGAGAGGGATAAACAACAATCAGAGTAAGTATCAACATCGCGTACAGCTGACCACTGACAGTACAGTGACAGCTGAGCCGAATCACCTGTAAACACGTTTTTATGTGTTGTGTTTGTTTTCTTTTGTTTATCGTTCGTTGTTCTTGCGTTAATTAAGTATCATCAAACACAACAAATCCAACACCGGCACAAGATGATAACGTATACAAAACCACGTGTGTTTAAAATCAGTTTGTCTGACGCCTGACATCCGACCGTGATTTGACAGCTACAAAAGAATGCAAAGTAACACTTTTGTCAAGTTGCGTATTTCAGTTTTCAGTTAAGTTGTCACATCCCTTGGCGATTTAAAATAGTTTAACTTTGACTTGAATATTCACATACTTAAATACATTTTTTATACTAACCAATGTAGGGAATTATTTGCATATGTTACAATGGGGTTGTAGACCATATTTTTTTATTGCACAATATGAATCTACATAAAAAATAATAGACCCCAGTTTATTAATTTTTTTCCAAATCGCTTAGATAAACGTAATAAAAAATGGTAAAGTTTAAATATTTGAATGTGTGACGTAGGTTGACCCTGCCGCTTGTGATTGGCAGCAGCTGTGTGTTGTTGCCAGGGCACAATAATTTTCAGCGTTCTAGTTGCCTATGCGTGTTTTTCGCTGTGAACTGCCGATGTGCCGACGAACGGAGGAAGAGCGTCAGTCATAACCTCTCAGTAACTCTTGTGTTTTATTGCTTTTGTTTATCGATCACGATTATATTGTTCAAAACGCGGACGAAATGGCTGCTGAAAAGAAATGTTTTGTGCCAACATGCGCAAATACTAGTATTATTGCTCTAGAGAAGAAATTTTTAATTGTACCCGAAGAAAAATCGAGACGAAAATTGTGGTGTGATGCAGTAGGTGCAGCACTAACAGCAAGTCACTTGTGTTAAAGAAAATAGAGGCAAAAACATAAAATATAAATCTTCCTCGCAAAACCAAGCCAAACGCAAATGTAAACAGATCTGTCTATCTGTACAGTGTTGTCACTACCGCTAAAATTTTTAAGACGGGGTAATCTCTTGATATACAAGGGAATTTATTATTTATTTTACATAAATAGTTATTAGTTTCCTACATATTATGCTATAACGTTAAAAATTTCGTTGTCGAGTTCATCGTTTTCCTTCCAAAAATATGTTTCGTTGCTTTTTACTTGGTTTAAGATAATAATATCTGCATCATCTGACAGTCTGTGTGAGACGTGAGACATTGGTAAAATTTTGGATTGGTAGGTAAAAAAAAGCAGGAAATATAATATTTTCCAGGCAAGAAATACAGTAATCACCGAGTCACCTAACATAAATAAATCGATTGTAGATACTTCATATCTAAGTTTCCCATATTTATACGCTAAAGTGAAACAGTTAATATTACTTAAAAACCTTCTTATTCCTTTTGAAATATCCCCTAACCGCTAAAACGTATATTTTTTTTTATCCGCTTAGTTGGCAACACTGAACAGATGTCTCTTTGAGTCTCTTGAGTCAAACGCGAAATCATGGTAGGTTTACCGTGGTGAAATGCGATCCCACCACACTTCCCACTCTAGCCGGGTCAAGTGACGTTGCTAACAATATTTGAATTTGGCGGAAAACTTTAGAGGGCGAAAATAAGACAATATAACATTAGAAATATTTTTTTTGTTGCTAGTATCTCACTTCATTGGGTCTAGGAAAACCTACAAATGTGTTGCAATAACGATTTGTGATCGAAGGCTACAACCCCATTAGTAACGAAACCATATTGAATTCCGTAATTATTACTTCACTGAAATACCTAATTAAGTTCTCAGGTTGCGGCAAGTTCTCAGAGAGTACTCCACCAGTTTGTGTTTGACTGTCGTGTAAAACAAATCCTTTTGTTCACCTTCTACAACTGGTGCACTACGCCACTGCACATTTTGCTGTCATAATAATGATGACCAGTCACTACCAGCTAATACGCTTCAAAACCTATAGAAACCCAACAGTTAATGATAATGTTCACCCAAGATAAACGTCAGTTTTGCATTTTGCACCTAAATTGTAGTCATGCGCAGTAGATACACAAAATCTGTCACCTAGGCACATCATACACCACCGTTCTCACCATGCTTAAAGTTAACTTTTAAAACTCAGGTTTATAATGAATACCTATAGCGACTTTATATTTGGCAGACAGTCACTATAACCTGAGGAAGAACTAATTACGATAACACTATGATGAAGCATTTATCAAACTATCAACATTAGGACAGATTTTAGCACCCAACCTCCAAATTTTTACTGTTGTAGTCTCAGACATTCACATGGTTTATAACACGTTTCTAATATGGCACAGTTACATGAAACTTTCGTAATGCTTTAGCTGTTTATTCCTTAGAATTTTTTATCATTTTATCTTTTATTTGTTAATCATTTTGACGCTTACAATTTCCAAGCATGGCAATAGGGATGTTGACTGTATTCAAATAAAAACATAATTTGAATGTAAAGTGGTAGTTTCTATGATGTTAATATTGAAAATCACAATATTTTTCCTTATTTTTACGTAACTTTATTAATATTTTACAAATAAAATGTAATTAAATCACCCTCAAGTCACGTGACAATGAACACCAATAAGAGTACATGACGTCACTTGTTCCTATACAGTAGAGTTGGGCAGTCCGGGATCCGCAGAGGATCCGGTTCCACCGGATCCAAGCGACTTACGGACCCGATCCAGTGGGTCCGACAGGAAGTGAACGAAGTGAATGTGTAACAAATTACATGTTTGGCGCTGTTTCTTCGGTGGAACCAGTGCAGTGGATCCGAAAGGCGTAGACTTAGTTGGGCTTTAGTATTATGCATTCAGTACGTTATGATTGCATCCAACTGCAATTTCATTTGTTCACATTGCTTTACTTTAATCATATTACACACAACTATAAAAAGATCCCAGTTTAGATGAATGTGAGTTGAAATGAAATGCCAAATGTATTTATAAAAACTACATTTTTTTTTTAAATTTCATAGCAGTTCAGTGCATTGTAAATTTTGGATCGGATTTTTTAATATGTAGGTATGTAAACAGACAACAATGTAAAAAGATTTAATGCTTGTGCCTATACAAAACGAAACATTTTTACGCAAGTTACATTTTTATTTGAAGATTAAACACTTTGAAAAAATTAAGTATTCATTCGAAAGAGACAATCGAATAAAATAAACCACGCAAGTAAATCTCACTGCTGAAAGTCGGAGCTAATAAAACTGGATCCGGAGCCGGACCGATTCAGCGGGTGAATGCGGATCCAACGCCTCCACTTGCTCTACCATACATCGTTTACGCTGTCAATAGGCTTCATTGTTTGGATAAAAATAATTTTGCAATTATCAATAATTTCTTCAAGGTTCGCCTTGAAAAAGTTTGAAAGGTGCTCTTATATCATGGAAAGTGGATTTCTTAAGGCAAATAGTTCAAATTTGCCGAAAATTGACTGTTTTACAGTGGTCACCTTCTTCGCAACATATAAGTAACTTCTGTTCTGCTGAATTCAGAAGTGTGAAGACGTCCATGTAAGTAATATACCAATATTTGTTAGTTCTGTAACCAAATTGTAAATTACAGTAATAATAAATTTTTGATTACGTCGCTACAAGCGCCGGATCCATGAGGGCAAGCTGGAGCCACATTTTCCTGCCATTTGCCGAACGTGGAACATGAAGAAATAGCTTGTTAGGTGTTCTGATTGTAGTAGATGCACACTGAGATACCGCACAACACTGATAAAACTTAGAATTCATGTTATACTGCAATAAATGCGAAAAAACCTTAAATCGCCTTATTAATTTAACCGCGTTTGGGAACAAGTGACTGTAGTAGATGCACACTGAGATAACGCACAACACTGATAAAACTTAGAATTCATGTTATACTGCAATAAATGCGAAAAAGCCTTAAATCGCCTTATTAATTTAACCGCGTTTGGGAACAAGTGACGTACGTCACAGCTGTCACCGTGACAAGGTATTGGTGTTTTGAAGCGAAATTTGAAATGGAATTTAAAGACATGATTTTTAAAGCTTTTAAACAGTTTAAAAAAATAATAATTAATATTCGAGGCTGTATAGGGTATATATGCACAATTTAAAACACTTTCCCAAAAATAGTCAACATCCCTATTTACAATGACATCTGTTGGTCAGTTTTAATACAGAGATAGTTGCTTGCATTACAGTGATCTTTAAATTGTTTAATTAAATTTCTTCTTTGATGTCAAAATATGTTGTCGGAAAAACATGTAATATTTCATAATTATGCATGCTCATACTCCAATTCTGGACTGGTTTGTAAACTGTTTGGAATTTCTTGTTTGAAGGAGTTTTTAAGTTGCTCAAAATATACACAATGTCTATAGTATGCTATCCCATGCTTCTAGCTCTAACTGTACATTTGGCACTGTCTTTGTGTATTGTCCTCTGTGACTAAAATGTTTGATTACAGATGGAGCAGTCTGTGAAGCAAACAAATCAAAATTACTGGAATCTCATGTGGACTTTCTTTGTTCTTTTAATGAAAGTGGGCCTACTTTGGTTTCCGATTCAAATTGCACTACTTATATAAAATGGGAAACACCTGTGGCTTGTCCATATTATGTAAGTGCAATGTCATAGAATTGGAAAAATGATTTAAAATATCAGTACGTCGATATTTTTGAAGAAACATATTTTTAATAGATGTACATTTATTTATATACTTTTGTATCTTATTATTTGTAGGAATACGTTGGGAATGAATGCATTATGAGGGATATGTTTGGTACGAGGGATCTTAATGCATTATACAATACTTCAGATTATGTTCATAAATTAGATGTGGACTCTTATATCAGATACAATTTGTGTGGACCTCTGATTGAACCATGTGGTGGTTTTAGCAACGTTAGTGTTTGTTTAGTCTATAGGAATAGGCAATACATATTAGGTAGGTATTCAACAAATATTAAAACTTGAAAATATGTTGAGAAATTTTAAGGATGGCTGAATACCACATTGGAAAATAAAAATGGAATATTACAATCTCACATGAAAGGTGGCCGATGTTCAGATAATACCAAAAGTGAAATTTCTTTTTTCTTTTACTGTGTTTATGCAAGTTCTGCACAGAGAAGAGACCTGCAAATAGTAAGTATATAGACTTCTGTAAAAAAAACACTGCAAATTGAATCAATACTTTCAAGATCAAATTGTCTAAATGACATTTGCACTTTTATTTCTTATATTAAATGATCAATAAGGAGGTTTTGAGCATTTTTTGTCTCTATACAACAACAAACGGTTCTCATAATATTAGCAAAAATCCATAAATTTTTAAAATAGTTTTTTTTTGTTAATAACTCTAAAATTATTAACTTAATAAAAAATTGCAACAGTGCTTTTCGATCAGAAATTTGATTTTCTATATAATAGCAAAATTTTAAAATAATCATGTGGACAGGGTCCAAAATCCAGTTTTTTGAAAATATTTCGAAGATGTCAATTTTTTGGAAATTTTATTTTTAAACAGAAATTTTATTTCCTATCTAATGGTATTTTCACTTTTTAAATATATTAAGTATTTTCGGAGATATTTAAGAAAAACTGACGGTTGTTTGCTAATATCTTCTAAACAGTTTGCTGCACCAAAAATTTATAGGAACGAATGATACTTGCAATTACACCACTAATCACATACTAAAAGGAAAAGAAAATTAAAAAAATTAAAATTTGCAAAAATGGTAGTTACCCTCTCCCCCCTTCCCTATACCCTACTTACCCCATAAATAATAGGTCCCTTTGGGTAGTTAAAGTTAAAGTTGCAAAAGTTATCGTGTTCACACACGAACCAACAGACACAGAAATTTTTTTGCATAACTTTTGTTTTGGACATTTTCGACCATTTTTGAGTGACTGGCTAATAAAAATTGTTGGAAATTCTTTTTGCGATATAATGCTTCCCATCCGTTAGATGTGGAAGTAATAGTTAATACAAATATGATAGGGAAGCTGTGAGCATAGGGTGTAACCTTTTCTGCAGCTACTGATGCCGATTGCTGCTCCTTGTAGACGGGCACGGACCATGGGTCGTTTTTTTTTTAAATGATTTTACGGGCGCCACGCAGTTGTGAATTTACGCTCTTGGTAAAACTGCGAAACCAAGCGTTTATAAATTAGAAGATTGAAACTAATTGAATGGTATATATTGACAAAAACAATGACTAGAATTACAAGGCTAGATTCCCGAAATAGTACTATTTGGGTTCACATTGTAAATGGACAATGACTATTTTAAATATTATGTGATATGTGAAATTGTTAAGTATATTTAAGAAAATATTTGGCCTGCTAGACGGGTTGCCCTCGGGGTTAGTTCCGGGAATTACTTTTGCTTTAAGTGAGTCCGCTGTGCTGATCTCTAGTCCCTGCCTGCTCCTGTGTTTCAACGTCTCTACGATTTCTTATGATTACCAGGACCTTTCAGTAAAAATTTTGTTGATAACAGCAAAAACTTCCAGGTGATAGACTTCTTGGTAATAAAGAAAAAATCCTGTAAGCGCCAAAGGGTGTCTTTGTGAAAATTATCTTTAACAAAATGCTAAACTCACCTCTTCTTGAGGGTTTTTCTTTCTAAAAAATGATAGATATCCAAAAGGTAACTATTACGACAGCTATGATAGATCCTGTAGGTTACTTATTACAAATCCTGCTGAAACACTTTCCAGGCAACTTACTTGATGGAGACGCTGACACAAAGGAAAATTTTTACTGTTTTAACGTCAAGAATTTTGAATGCGATTAACAATCGTACGTACATGAGGCTGGCCAAGCTCTGCCTTCCGGCCGTTGCTCTCAATGCAAAAAAACTTCGCAAGAAAGCTCGAAGCTTCACATCCCAGAGACAACTGTTGATAATTGAGTAAATTATCAGTACTTGCATTGCAGGTCTCTGTGTATTAGAACGTTTATTGTTACAAATGCAGCTTAAGGCATTTATCATGCCAACACTTATCTTTAGATGGAAATTAATGAACAATTTAATATTGGTATTTTGTTTCTTATGTTCGAGATGTATAACTAAAATAATAAAATAATTATATTAAATATTCTGATAAATTAGTGATTAGTAACCTTTTAACTATTTGCATTGCTATCTCACTAAGTTAAAACTTTCATAGTAATTGCAAGTGCAAGAAAAGAGTGTAGTAGCTGCTCAGTGACAATTAATGTTAATGAATTTTACTGATCAATAATTTGAATTTTCGTTGGCATTATTAGTTTAAATGTAACCTCTGTTTATGCCTAAAAGACTTATTGCTGCAGTATAACAAGTATTTAATTAAAAGTCATCAAGTCCTTTATGATTTGTTTTACCTTTATTATTGAACAGGAGCTTTCAGAGACATATATGCTGTCTTGAAGTGGAGTAATTCACAACCATCACAAACATCCAAACGAGTCTAAGACTGCTATTTTTTTTTTGTTTTGATGTGGGTTTGATAATTTCTAAATGACAGCAACAATATACACGAAGTGTTCTTTTCATAATTGTCATAATTGGGTATTATCACTTTTTTTGAAAATTACGTAAAATGAATCTTGAAGTGCATATATATCACACKCCATGTTAAAAAAGAAAAAAATTATTTGTAGGTAGAGAATTTCAGGTCTGAAATTCGAATCTTAAAAGTCACCGCCAAAACGCTTCTATCCAAGGTTATTCAACTTGTGACGTCAAGTGTCATGTAAACATTACCAAGGAGCGTGCTGTTTAATGGTGTAGTATCATTCTTGTATTGGAAAAGCTTTTGTGTGGTGTTTATTGAAATGATGCTGTAAGAGGTCGCACCAAAAAATGATTTGTGTAGTTTTACAGGCATCTATTAAGTATGAAAAACTAAACAAGAGTTGTTTTGTACATGGTTATAAAAGTACTTCAGTCAGCACAGCTAACAAAATATTTTTGTAACCGTTCCTAGTGATTATCAACGTATAAAAATGTTGTTTAAGGCCCCTAGACGTGAATACCATCTTAATTCTTACTGTAAGTTTTATTATTCTTTTTGGGGTTATAAGTGATTACGATCCATTTTTTCAAATTTATAAGCTGTCACAGCTGTTTTGTGGATTAGATGCTACCTATTAATAAGCAATTTAATTTAATAAAATATAAATACATGGCAAATACCCAATTGACCTAGCAGTAGCTTTTGAATGATAACAAAACTGATGTGCTGGCTAGTAGCCATACAGACAGGGTCAGTAATAATTAAAAAAATAAATAAAGTGTTATAGCCAGCCTCAGTGATTCAGGGCGTACTGTGTCTGTTTCTGGATCATGAAGTTGCAGGTTACAGTCTCTCCTAGGTATATAATATATGTATGTTTTCAATAAATCATAATACATGTAATTAGCTGGCGTATTGCCATACAGGTAGAGTAATATTAAAAAATAATAATCTGTTATAATATTTAGGATATATATATCACTTCATTCTTACATGTATTATCAGCAGTTTATACTCACATTACCAGTGCTAGCCTCTATTTTAATAACCAAATAATTGTTGTTCACTTTGTAATCGATAAGAGTTTTAAAGAAGACGATTCATTTATCTTGTTTAAGTGTTGGTGTGGCTTAATACAACTTATATCTTGTAGGTTAAAGATAATTGCATCTTCAGAGTAAATGTGTATTCAACTGCAGCATGTATATCAAGTGATGCCATACCCTGCATTACCAGTGATGATAAAAAGGAATATGATCTTTCCTCCCTAATTAGAGATGACAAAAATTATATAGTGCACGATACAACAGGTTCCGAGGCGGTGTATCTTATAAATATATGTAGGCCTGTCATAACAACTTCTGGTGACTGGTGCCATTTAAATACCGGCTTCTGTATTAAAAACAATTCAGATCCAAATATTAGATCAAGGTATTCCAGTAATATATCTTCATTACATTATTGCTCCTAAAATTAATTGGTTTTACAGGTACACTTCTGCTGGTGAAATAGCTACCCCAATGATAAAAAATGAGCAGCTCATTATTGAAAATCAAGGTTCATATTGTGCTGCAGGAATGAATTACTTTTATTCCATCCATTTTGAATGTTCCAGACTGCAAGTAAGTATATGCTATAAATTTAACTTAACCTATACATAGAATGATAACTGATAATTTTTGGGGATTTTGGTTTGTGTAGATTCTGTTAAAAATATAAAGCTTTTACTTTAGTTACTCACAAACCAAATTCAAAAAGTATCAAATTAGTTCTACTAACCAAACTGAAGAGTTAGCTTGCACAGTAAATATTGGTTTCCTTTTACAACATTCAAATCTATATAAGAAATTTCAGAATGTTTAATTATAAGACGCTGTTGACACATAATCATAATAATAATGATAATAATAATAATAATAATAAAGATTTGTTCAGTTCAACAGAAAACAAATTTTCTTTTTAGGACACATATTAGATACAGATATATACATGATGATTGAATGAAAAAGTATGCATTACATAGCAAAATTAATTTGAAAATAACAATTTACTACAAGCAGAGATTAAAGGAGCCTTGTTATCAAATATGTCGAGGAAATTTTGATTTATATTATAACTATGACATGTACTAAATGACATGAATGATAGTGCTATGATGTGCGTGTAGTGTTAATGAAAAGGGTGTGTGAATTATCCTCTTCTAAGTACATAAAAAAGAACTTATTTCAAGACCTCTGAACGATAATGATTCCATGTATTACTTCATACAAGAATAATAAGCCCAAAATATTGACATCTTATATGAACTATGGATATAACATTGTTCAGGATATATTCCTTGCTTGTTGTAGTATACAAATTCCATACAACCTATCTATATGCATGTAGTAGAAAGATGACCATACTACAGAACAATATTCTAATTTGGTTTTTAATACACTCTTTACAACCTGATCAAGCGTTTGGCACTGCTGAAATCAGCAGTATTAAGCACAAAAAACCAAGCATCTTCAAGGCCTCCTGATATACAAATTACAACGACGAATAAATCTTGCATTCTGTTTTGGAAATATTCAAAAATAAATTAATAAAAGGCTGGCTAAGGAAAGAGTGACTGTATCAACAATTTTGCATTTTTCTAAGTTTCAAAAAAGATTTTCTGGTTTGCTCTATATTGACAACATTAGTTATTTTGGGAAAAAGAGTAAACACCAAAATGAAATGTTGAATAGCAAGTAAAGAAATAAAAGGGGGGGTTTTAAAGGTCAACAAAATTAATAGAGTACTAAGTTTTATCCTCATTATACCTGAAAATAGAATATGGCTAGATATAGTACAGATTAGTGTTGGGCGATACGTATCGATACTTCTAGGTATCGATACTTTTGCCTTCGATACCCGATATTTTGTATCGATACTTGTTGTTGCAATATTTTGTTGGATCAATACCAATCAGAGTGGTATCGAATCATTTATTTTCTACCAACCATATCCTCATTATCTTCCATTAAAATTGCGGCAAAAAAGGGGCAATGACCTTACTTAGTATAGCATTACATTTTTTATACCTACTCTGCCAAACCATATAGCGTGATTACGGTTTTGATAAAAAGTATATCCTTAATGCAATAGGAACTCTTCTTATAGAACAACATTGCAATAATGCAAATTGTGCTCGTATAAATAATTTATTGGAGGCTCTAATTTGTGTTTATAATTGGATTCTCATAAGAAATCGTGAACGTTAAAATGCCAGATTAAGTCTTAAAAATGGCTTACCTCTTATCAAGGTAATGTGCATGTGTACTTTTTTAATAGTAATACTGTTGCAACATAAAAAACCGCAGCAAATTGAATCAATACTTCCACATTCAATTGTCAAAATGACATTTACGTTTTTATTTCTTATACTATACGATTAGTAATTAGGTTTTGGACATTTTTTCTCTCTACGCATTTTTTCTAAGACAAACAGTGTAATAGCAAAAATATATAAATTTTTAAAATCAGTTTTTTCCAAATACCTAACTCGAAAATTATTAACTTAACAAAAAAATTACAAGAGTGCTATCTGATCAGAAATTTGATTTTCTATATTATTCAAAAATTTTAAAAAATCGTGCGTGCAGGGTCCAAAATAAAAATAACTTTTTTGGGAATATTGCGAAAACCTCAAAATTTTGGATAAATTTTTTAAGACACTTTTTGTCAGAAATTTTATTTCCTATTTTTGAATATATTAAATATATTCGGAGATATTTAGAAAAAACCGTTTTCTTTAAGTGACACTTTTTTGCTAATATCTTCTAAACAGTTTGCTGCACCGAAAATTTATAAGAACGAATAATACTTGCAGTTATACTACTAATCACATACTAAAACAAAAAAAATATAAAAAAATAAAAATTTGCAAAAAGGGTAGTTATTCCCCAATTTCGCCCCCGTCCCGATATCCTACTTGCCCCACAAACAATAGGTCTCTTTGGATAGATTTCAAGTATTAAGTCTTTCGAAAGTTATCGTGTTCACAAACAAAATCACAGACACACAGACAAGAAATTTGTTTTTGCTCAAATTTAGTTTTTTTTTGCGTTTCCGACCATTTTGAAGCGAATGAGACTAAAAATTTTTGAAATTTTTTTTCGCTGTACAATACATTCCATCCGTTGGATGTGGAAGTAAAATTAGGTGAATTTTATTTGTGTGGGTTGGATGTTCCATAAATTAATTCTCGTAATAAATCCCCAAATGCCGTCAAGCCTTTTTCATCAAATGTGTTTTTTCTCACCAGTGTTCACATAAATGCAAACAAACAATTCAGTTTAATAAAATTCACTTATTCATTTCGCTGTCCTTGCATGGAGAGAAATTATTGATATGTTTAACATGATGCACTAGTAACTGACGAAGCTGTAGAATAGAAAGGTTTTTAGAAACAGTGATGTAAATTATCTAAAAGAAGAAGTGTTTTAATTCACTTTATATCGATTTGCTGTTTCCTGGATCGATATTTATCAGATACTACGAATATTGATACTCATTTTGATGTATCGCCCAACACTAGTACACATGTCTTGTTAGGAGAAATCATGGTTGCTAGATGTTAGAAAAAGAGAGTATCAATCTTTTGTAGAAAAAACAAACAAGAGTGTTAAACAAATATGAAATTTTCGCTAATATTCAGTAAAATGTATATTTTTCCCTATTTAGTTTGATGATTTGCCACTAGGTGTCAGTCACTTTGAACTTCACAATTTTTGAAATGCATCACCATTTGTATTTAGGTGATAAATGTTCTATCTGTTTATCAGTCATTTCAACAGTTTTTTTTAGGAAGTGGCTATACAAAGCTCTTATTAAACTTTTATTGGATAAGACACCTTAACAAATGACACTTACGGTTTTCAAAGAAAGCTGTAGAATTTGAAACTGTGCTATGAGATGTTGGGGAAACACATTAGTTTAGGTATTGTCTGAATATCACAAGTCAGTCAATTTTATTTTGAATTAGGTAAAAAATTTCTACCATAAAGGGTTATTTTCATAGATCATCAGAATTATTAAATAATACTAATACTAAACTCAGATGTGCAGAATTTTGTCCATGTCTCTTATATTTACACTGGTTGTAAAATTTAGTTCTAAAAATCTTTGGCCTGGGTTTGAAGGTCGACTTTATAATTTCTGTAGTATCAAAGGCATATTGGATGTGAGAATGTTTTTTTGCGCATTTGCCAAATGTTTTTTCTGATTCTGTGCTTTTTTAATTTCCAAAGGTTCCAAACGGTCTAGTTTTTTCATTTTACTTTGCCACATAAGACTTTAATGTTGTTTTCATCTAAGCAATGATTATTTTTGATGCAATGATCAGCAAAACCTAAATTAAGAAAAATAGGCTTAATAGATTTAGAATGAAAGCAGTAGAGGTACATAAGTGAAATGTAGGGATGCCAAAAACCAGTACTTTAATCGAAAGTGGTATTTATCAAGTAAAATCATTTAGGACCACTATAAACAACACGTTTTGCTGACCAACTACTGCAAAAATAAGAGACATAGATAAATTCTGCATATTTTACATTAGTACTGTTTTGATGCTCTGAAAATGACCGCTTATGGCCGAAACGATCGTCATGGCTATCGCATAAATCTCATTAAACAAAGCACATTGAAAACAATTGGCTTGTTTCCAAGCTACCTAATTAAGAAAGTTTTGTCATAGTTAGGACATAGTTGGCAGATGGCGCGGTAACTAGTAGATTTGACTGATGTGTTCGTCACAGTGCTGTGTCGCTATTGGCAACCTTCCTTTGTCAATAGAAGACTAACTCTGAAACATGCAAAATTGTATATGTGTTGACTTTACAAAATTTTATTTATTTTTAAAATGGCGACATATCTATTGTTATAGTTAACACTTTTCGCTTAAATGCAATATCATATATTATGTAAGTAAACATAATGCAACATGCACTTGCCTTCAAATGGTCATATGATATAGGATGAGTTTCCAAAAGAAGAACTAAGCAACAGAATAAATAAACATGGAAACCACCTCCTTTAATTGTATGTCATTTACCTCTTCAATATTTTGTACTAGTTTAAAAAAATTAAATATTAATATACAGAATGATTTGGTTAGAAGACAATATTATTAAATCTGGCTGTTACATAGATAAATCTAAACTAAATTTACTAGCAATATGTACTTAAAAATGTTGTCCCAAATGTTTACGTTATTTTATTTACCTTATCTAAAATTCTGCTATCCTTGCACTTAGTTACTGCTTAACATTTTTATTATTTAATGTTATTTTTCTTGTAAAGTGTTTCGATGTTTTAATAAAAATGTTAGAGTTGTACTGAATTGTAGCTGTGATAACAGATCTGCGCCGAACCATAAATGAAGCAAAACCAAAATGGTATTTAACAATTTGGAAAACCCAAACCAAAGCACTAGTCAAAAGTGTTGGTATTGTATCCCATCGGTATGTAACAACTTTTAAAATTCAACATTCACATATCTGAGAAATATTAAAATTGTGTGCTATTGTGCAATGATATTCGTATTAAAATGAACTGATTGTCACAAAAAATAGGATTTTTTTAATGAGAAATTTGGAATAGCCCACAACCCATTTAGCACCTGAACATTTGAGGATTTATATGGTAGCACTACAGTGGAGCTAAATCTCTTTCTCACCCATCATGCAACCAGTTATCTTAAGAAAATTATTCACAGGCAACTTTAGATAATTACATGTAATTAAGGTGTTTTATAATCACTTAATTTAACTATTGATATTTTAAGTAAACATAATATAAATATAAATACATACATTAGCTTACCATTTAACTTAGTGTTTTTCTCATTATCTTGTTGAGATACATTTCTATCGAATCTGTGATTTTCAGAGGGTTTTTAAATATCAGGAACAAATTCTACTATAGTGAACATTATAGCATCATCGAAGAATATTCTGCATGATTTGAAATAAATATTCTAGGATAATCCCATTAACAAATATTGAATTCAATTCATAGATTCATAGGGTCATAGCATAGTGGTCAAAATAGTTTAGATATCAGTTCTATTTTTTGGAACTTTTATTCTGCAGGGAGTGAAGGGTCTGAGCATGGTAAAGTTTATTGTAAATGCAAATAATTAATTTGACGCTTTGGATTTATATGGTGTAAATTTTCAGAATATGACTGGTCAGCTTTTAAAATTGTTGAAACAAAAAAGCAAGTGGTTGACTTTAAATTGTAAGGTTGCCAATAATTTTTAAGGTACATTATATTGTGCAACACATATCTAGGCTAGCTTGCAATATTTTGTACCTGAAATGTTATTTGAAATTTTGGGCTATACAGGGTCCGCCACCTAAAACTCCCCAGGCTCGTATTTTCTTTATTTTTTACGTACAACCTTAAGTTATATGTCAAATTGTAGGTCTTTTTAAACTCTTTAAAAATACCTTGGTGGGCGTCCATATCATATTTTGTGTAAAGATATTTTTTGTAAATATTTTTTAACCTTACCTCGTATAATAAATATTGCTTCACAGTTGAATGCCGACTTTTGTCTTCTTCAATTTGTGTCATTACCATGTATGCATAATTTTTACTCCTTCTTAGTGAAAAACAAGAAAAACTAGTCGCCGCCATGTTCTTTAAATAGGGTTGTTCAGAATTTTTAAGTGTTAGTTTAGTAGCTTATTACGGTACAAATTGTGCCTACATACCCATCGCTGCACACAAAACCTAAAAATTTTAAGTAACTTTTAAATAAATCAAGAACAAAGTTCGTTCTAAAGAGAGAGAGGCTAGGAAATGAAACCCCGTGACGAGGCTAGTAGGCGATGTAGAAAACCAAACTAGCCTCATCGCAGGGTTTCGCTTTCTAGCCTCTCTCTCTTTAGAACGAACTTTGTACTTGATTTATTTAAAAGTTACTCAAAATTTTGGGGTTTTGTGTGCAGCGATGGGTATGTAGGCATAATTTGTACTATAATAAACTACTAAACTAACACTTAAAAAATTGTGAACGGCCCTATAACAGAACATGGCGGCGACTAGTTTTTCTTGTTTTTCACTAAGAAGGAGTAAAAATTACGTATACATGGTAATGACACAAATTGAAGAAGACAAAAATCGGCATCCGACTATGAAGCAATATTTATTATACGGTGTAAGGTTAAAAAATATTTACAAAAATTAACTTTATTTGCAAAATATCACAATATGCAAAAAAAATTTTGGACCCTCACTATGCTATTTTTAGAGTTCAAAAAGACCTACACTTTGACATATAACATAAGGTTGTACCTGAAAATACAAAGAAAATACGAGCCTGGGGAGTTTTAGGTGGCGGACCCTGTATATAGTATAAGACATTTTGAATTTCCACTAGTTATATACTTTATTTCAGTATGCTGCTATAAGATTTGAACACAAATGTAATTACTTCTTGCAGGAATGAATGATGTAAATGTCATTTGTTTTTTATGTACAGTGTAAAATCATTTTGGTAAAGAAAATTTTATTCATTTATTACTGTGAGAAAACTAATATTCTAAATACATAGTTAACTTTTCTAGACGTCAATAATGATAAACAGTAATATTGTGGATTATTAACATTATCGAAATTTGCAGGAACCCCTTTCGTTGCAGTCAAAGTCTCGATGTAGATATGATTTCATATGGCGTACTCCTCTTGCCTGTGGAAAGCAGTTGTCAAATAAGAGATCTGCAGCAACTTGTGTAGTAGAAAATGAGAGCTCGACAGATACGTAAGTGTTCTTATTAGAATATTACCATCTGAATAAAAATTATTGTTAAAAGTATAACTTAAACATTGAATATAAAGTTGAATATTATATGAGATGTCCAATTCCAATGTATAACTTCTTTGTCTCCAGTTTTCTCGTTGCCAAAAAGGAATCTTTAAAGCAATGCCAGATTAACAGGGTAAAATGAAAAGGGAGGGCAGTTTGTTTAAACTTTATGCACAGTAGTATGAGAATGCAAATACTACTTTATAAATTAAGTAGTATTCTTGGACTGGGCATCATATAATTACAATCTCACTTTAGGTAAATTCCTTTTGATTAAGCACAATGCATAAATGTTTCTGATCCTTTCTGTTTTTTGTGTGTGTTTTATTGCAATGTCTATGAGTCTGTTGGCTGTTTAGTGTGTGTGGGTAGAACACAGGTATGTATACCTAAGATTGTTTTCTCTGCTTCAGGTTAAATTTAGATGGAATTAAAAATAAAACTTTTACAGTACCTTATGGTTACAAAAGCAATCTGACATTTAATATTTGTGAAGACAGTTACAAGGAGTGTTTTACAGGTATGTGATGTGATGCAATCTTATCCTAATGTACAGGGTGTCCCATTTTCGTTGTAATTGTAGGGTATCTCGGTAACTGTTAATGCTAGAGGGTTGCAATTTTGACATTACTGTATGACTTTTTTGTTGTGTGTTGACCTGTACCATAGCCATTATTGAATTTTTTTTTGTTTTAGAGCTATAGCMAACTTTTGAATAATGTAACATTTCTTCACCTCTCAATATCTCGGTTGGGTATATAGATACAAAAAAACTGTAGACAGAAAAGAAGAAGTAATATAGTAATGTCGAAACCGCAACCCTCTAGCATTAATAGTTACCAAGATACCCTACAATTACAATGAAAATGGGACACTCTGTACAGACTGATTGTTAGACTAAGTGAGATGCCATATTCTGAAAAGGCTGGGTTTAAAAAATTAACAAACCACATATATTATATGGTTAATACTAAGCTTAAAAATATTTTAATTTCTACTAGAGACCCATTAGAACATTATCAGTTGTAATATCCAAGAGAGTGAGAATAAATTGAAATAATAACTCGATAGAAGTTGGAGAACTGTTGTTTGGCAACAGAACCAGAAAAGTTCTGGAAAATTATTTTATAATATAATCTCACCCTCGGGTGGTATTCGATGGATTGACAATGTGCTAAATCTATTCTTGTACATTTTCACAAATGATGACAAATGTCAAATTTGGCAAAAAAGCTTTGTCAATTAATAAAAATGAAGTACTACAAATTATTATAGCGATAAAGCTCTTGTGCTCTTATTCCCAGTATAATAGTGTGTTGGGATGAAATTAAAACTTTTTGTTGGTTTTTAGAAACGTCAAAAAGTAATCTTAATAATGAATTAGAAAAATATTACTATTACTGGTATAATAATTTACAATACAAGTAATTAAGTCTGTTGTAAAATTATATTTTACAGCTAAACTATTTAATCTAAGCACATAAAATTTTAGTGGTGGTCAAATATGCAAAAGGTATMAMATAACTTGTTTTGAGATTCATAAATATCGACGTAAATTCTAAAGTAAATCATTTAAACATTTAGTGACACATCTTGTTTTTTATTTGTGGCGCGTAATGTAGTTCATACAAGGATGACGTGTCTTCTATATTACATTAGWAGCTATTGCATATCCATTATCATTTAACTCGAATTACTTTGATTTATTAAGTGGTTATTTGAATGTAAATCAGTATGCAGGGTTAAATTTTAATGTTTTTCTCTTAAATAGTTGCTCTTAGTGGTATCGGTAAGGTGTTGGCAATTTGGAATTATTTTCATCACATTTATAAACAAGTTTGTATTCCTTAAGCTGAAAAATTCTCAGTACCAAATTTTATGAAAATACCTCAAAGTGATCTAAATATATTAAGGCAATTGCAATTTTAATTCTKTATGTTGAACCCTGTATTTTCATTAATATTGACTATGTATGTTATAAAAGATGAGTTTAGTTAAATCAGTCTATGTTTATGCAACTAATGTATAGTTCACAAAAAGTTTATCTGGGATTTATATACATAATATAGTACACATGGATTTCAGGACATCCAATAATTACATTTGTTTTTGCTGTGTTTCTAGTAAAGTATTTTTTTTTAGATTACTGCAAAATATACCACGCAAAAAGGCRAATATTAATAGAAGACAGAAACATTTATATTGAAGTTCCATTACACTATTCATGTAGAACTGGTTTAAATAGTACATTAAAAGTTTTATTGGAGTGTAACACCAAGGAATCCAAAGAAAAGCATGGAGACATTGGTACTTGTACATTTGCTGTTTTACCAAAAATTAAAGAAACTTGTGAAGAGAAGGTAAGTAATTCATGGATGTGGAAGAAGATACATTGCAAAATGTACCTCATTCTTTAAGTTTATTAAAGTACTCTAAGGCCCGGTTGCACCAACCTCCGGATTAGCTCGGGATCAGCTAATCCGCTGTTGATCTGACACTGGTGTTAACACTGTGCTAAGCCGCGGTCGGGTTGCACCAACATTTTTACCCGTGGATTAACTGATCCAGGGCTAAACCTGTCTCCATGGAAATAGACGTTTGGCAACGCAGCATTTTTAATCCCGCGAAACGTCAAACCGATGTACATATAAGCGTGCTTAGAAATTTGCGGGTTAGGATATGTGTTCCCGCTGTTATTATTGTAAATGTTTAGATAATTAAACATAACCCGAACGTAAACTACCTGTTCCTGGCTTATTTATATGATTGCATGGTAAGTACATACTTAGGTACGTCTACATAACGTATCACTAGGTTGTTGTATAGGATATGCTAAGAAGCTTCCACATTGTAAGAATCCTGATTACCAAAAGTGAACTGAATACTGAATGAATTGAAAATCAAACCAAATGAGAATTATTATCCGTGAAGCAATACGACAGCTATGGATTTACACATGGAACTCAACTTGTAGGAACAAATTATATGGTACGTACAGACATATGTATATACTTGATTCCATTCAAGAAGATGGTTGTAGTCTGTGAATAGTACCACAGATTACATAAGTTATTACTAAACAACTGATAAGTAGGTCACTACGTTTTAATACTTGATTTTTTAATTATACATGTTACATTTGTGTTACTGTGCATACGAAGTTGGTATTGTTTGTTACAAATTTATCTTCTGGTTGCAGATACAAGACTGTACTCGTGATGGACCGTGGATACATGTTACCGTTCAGATGCATGAAGGAATGAGTACATGGTGCTCAGTACAATATCGCACAACACGCTTCAGGAATAATTAGCATTTTTTGCAAACCATTCCAGTCTTTGCATGGACGCACTTTTTCAGTCAGTTTTGTGCTGGTCAATTAGATTGTACCTGAAATACAATAATATGTGTACTGCAATTGTATAATAAACATCGCTCTTAGTTATGTGGTTACTGTTTGCACATACTCTGTGTTAAAATCAATGTAATCAAATCGGTCGTATTAGGTAGAAATGGACTACAAACAGCAAATAACACCAGTTAGGTACCTGCTATTCTGATAATGTTCTACACATCCTTTACTGTCTTTTAGTAGTGTGTAGATCACGAAAATGGCCCTTAACAAGGCAAAGTACAGAACTTTCTGCAAGTATGTGAGCTGCCCTATGTATGTATATTCCACTGTCCACTTCTTCGAAATTTGTGGTTATGCTTCAGGCTCTAGCTAAAAGACTTGCACCTGAAAAACATGTATTTTAAACATCTAACGACCACCACCTATCTTTTGCCTGTGCTGATACATGTCACACAAAACTTATAAACAACAGTTTAAGCAAATTAAAATGGCGAAACGAATTAAAACATATGAGTGATCTTCACTACTCATTTTGAAATGTAGGTATGCTACCTACTGTAAATACGGATACTGAAGACATGTCTACTTGCTTAACCTATAAATACTGAACTGACGTGGTAAAACGCAAGTCACGACTAATGTTGAATTAAGTA
The DNA here is from genome assembly GCA_025024175.1 of Rhyzopertha dominica. Classification (NCBI taxonomy): domain Eukaryota; kingdom Metazoa; phylum Arthropoda; class Insecta; order Coleoptera; family Bostrichidae; genus Rhyzopertha; species Rhyzopertha dominica. The sequence continues at coordinate 43,492,359 of QCXZ01000137.1, read as the reverse complement.
CAAGCCATAGTTTAATTGTATAAGCAATATTAACACGAAATAATTCAGCAAGTAATTATTAGGGACAAGAAAGCCAGCGTATTCGGCCGCGGCACATAGGTTATGTTACGGACGTAATATATGGATATTACAGTGCTGTTTTCTACGGCTATGTAATTGGTATTTCTTACCTTTTAGCACAAAAAAACACCCAAATTTGTCACCAAATCACCATAAACTCTGCTTATTTTCCGAAATATGGGCATCCGCCATGTTTGATCCGCCGTTAATCCTGCGTCAGGCAGGATTAGCCAATCCACCTTTAATCCGACCCTCGGATCACGTTTTTATGGTTGGTGCAACCCGATTTTGACTTAATCCCGAGCTAATCCGCCGTTGATCCGACCCCGGTGTTACGTGATCCGACACCGGGATTAAGTGCGAAAAAATGCGTTGGTGCAACCGGCCGCGGATTAGCTGTGTGTGTGCTAGCACCGTGTTAAACCCGGATTAACGTTGGTGCAACCGGGCCTAAGGGTTGGTTTGATGAATCATGGTTGCTCCAACACCAGGTGATTAAGAGGGGCGTTTACCTAGAGCGAAGCGGGTCATTTTAAGCACCTACCGTTTTACATTTTACCGAGTTATTCGAAACTTTTTCGAAGTGAAATTGCGACATGGCAATGACAAAAGATGTAGCTACAACGTAGAGTTCGATTTTTTTCTGAATTTGGTACGGTAATGTAAATATTTGTTATATTTTGCTTAAAAATGCGAAATTTTTGGCGAGCTATTTCTCGAAAACTAAGGCACATAAACGAAAAATTCGAACTCCACGTTGTAGCTACATATTTCTTTGTACACTACCAAAAACATGAGTACGATAAATAAGTAAAAACATTCAAAAAATCTAAAACCGCAAACCCTTTCGTACGAGTCCGTCAAGAGAGCGGAATGCGAATGCCCATCCCCACCAGATCCGTCGCGTGGTATCCAAAGACCAGTGAGGCTAAGATACAAACCTGTCGGGAATTTTCGTACGGTATACGATTTATTCCGATATGACGGGATTTCTAAGCTTTTATGTCTAACTACACGTGACAAGTTTAATGTTAAAAGCTCTTTCACATTAATTTACTGTCTGCCGAAGCAATGGGGAATCGGAATGAAAATTATTATAAAAGTTCCTCCAGAAATCATAGTCGACATGCAGTTAGAATGAAATGTTATATAGTTCATATTTACAGAAATAAATGGGTTATTCTATATTTTGAATAACCTGATATAATATCATAGTAAGTTACTAATATCATGCTTACTTTTTTATGCACACGCTACAGTCAGCAATTTTCCGAATATTAGTTTACCCATCTGATCTTTGCGTGATTTCAACCTATCGGCTACCCTCTTACGTCCCATGTCCCGCTGGTAATACAGGTTGCATAGTTTACATTTTGCCCGATCGCTCCAAGTAAATGCCCCTCTTAACCAGTAGTTGCTATAGGCAGTACCATTGAAAAGACATTTAAAAAGCTAGGGTGTTGGATTAAAAACACCTTGCACCATTTCTAAACGAAATAACTTTARTTCTTGGATATTATTATAATATTGTATACTTCTGTCATCCAAGGCCTGTTTATTACCTCAAGTCTACAACCATCTGGCATTAAGGATCCTCCTTTTTGAACATCAAAATGGCATCCTCCCTTAAACCCTTTACACGACTGATTGGTTTTTTGTTCTTGCATAAGAAATTTATAAAATTTTGCATAAATACTTTTATTCACCCTTTATATATGCACCCTAATAATAATTAAGGTATTTTAGGGTTTATTATTTTCTCTAATTTTTTTTTTCAATTTAATATTACATAATTCGTTACTTAACAACAATTTAGTACATTCGCCAACGCAAAAAAACAAAATATTTATCCTGTCATCTCTGTTTAAACAAGAAAAGTGTTTATTTTTGGTGGTAACTAAATATTGGGATAGCATCAAGTAACTTCCAAAAAGTTGGCTATGGAAATAAAGCAGAATAATGAAATGTGTGATTCCTATAGATAGCGACAAGATAAATAGATTGGCATCTCTAATTAGGCTTTTTACAACACGTGACTTTCGGAGCGACTGCCAGGGGGCACATGTCAAAACGATGCAGCTTCTAGCGCGCTGTGACAGAAACCCCATTACTTAATGCCGTCAGTCACTAGAGCTGGGACATTCCATTCAATTCAAATCGTTCAATCAATCGCGTAGATTCGGATCATTCAAGTCGTTCATATGGATCGTGAATTGAAAGTGACAGCGGTGTCTCCTGTCTCGCCACAGCATATAAATATGCTGTCATGCTGTGTTCTCGTCGTGTGCTGTCGTCAGCCGTTAACCATGTACGACGCACGAACGACGCTGATTCATTAGCTGTGAGCCAAATCAAGGCATGAGTCACTCAATTTGAACGACTTGGTCATGAAGGACCCAACTCTATCAGCCACGCGTCCGTTTCCAGGGTTTCGCAGGCGCGTCCCATGCGTGCACTTTTTGCCCCCTGGACGCCATATTGGATGACGTAATCTTAAAAAGCCTAATAGWGATGGTAACCTATTTAGTGACTGTAGGGTAGGTTCATATAAAGTACCTGCAGTGTCACTGGGATAAACTACACATGAACCATGCAACATTGATAATTTAGGAAACTGCATTAAATAGTGCTGCAACAATATGCATGGTGCAGTAATTTATCTTTCTAATTTGCACGTAGTTTGTTGCATTGCTACCTTCAAACTGACTTGTCAGATAACTTCAAAAGGTGATGAAATGAATTCCCTACAAATTAGGCAAGAGATTACTTAAGAATAATCTACAATTATATGGATAATGGTAAACAAAACAAAAGCTGTTTGGTAAGCAGAAATAATTATAATGATCATAAATGTGCAATTTATAAATATGTAAATAAAACAGAAATGTTGGTAGATCACCTCATTTAGGTTGTTTTTCTCCAGGTAGTCAACATAACTCATCAAAATGCTTGTGACAAACCAGATAGCATCAATAAGTTATCTTTTTATCCAAATTTGTTTGTCAGTTTTAACGTGACATAAAAATCATCTGTCCTGTTCACTCTCACCGTGGGACTAGTTTCGCCATCTATATCCCTGGTGGGCAGACTGGCTTAGATAGCACTTGATGAACATTTTTCTTATTTAATTGGAAATAATGGGATAAACATTTCGTTTTTTGCATTGCTAACTGGGAGCAATTGTTGTTAATTAACTAACTATATGTAATGTTAAACTGACTTTAGCGTAAAATTCATTAATTGTTCCAATGTAATTTGATTGCTACCATATATTGTTACCTTATACTTGTAATATCAGAAATTTATTATTTATTGGTTCAACTCACAGGAATGAGAAAAATAAAACTTGTTTATATAACTCATAAATACTAAATTTGGCCAATAGCAATCACTGATTTTAAACAGTTACCATGTATAGGAAAATGGGTATACCCTTGATATGGCTTAACCCTTAGATAAGGAAAGATAGGCATACATAACTAAGCGTTTGGCCCATATACCGATAGCAAAAAATGAACCACTGCCATTTTATTGCACCTGATAGGATTTGTCAAACACCGTAAGTTATGCCCGATATTCGGCAAAATTAAAAGGCTTTGCTCAAACAAAAGCAATCCTGCAACATGGTTTTATGGGTAGCTTGTAGGTATAAAGGTTAAAGTGAAAAAACCAACACAAACAGAAATCAATTTACGGCATGCTTTCAGTGACGTTGGTCAGTTTTCCTTATTTCTGTTAACTAGATAGATACCTATACACATGCTAGTACGCCACTGCGGATCTCAGCCATTTAGTATCACTTTAGCTTATTACTGCAAGCGAACAATTGGTAGGTATCCTCAAAGGTTCGGCTTTTAACATGAAGCAATCTGATGGCACCGATTATAAAGAAGGAGTTATAAAAACAATTTGGAATTGTTCGACAAAGCTTCTCCAGAAAAATTTTTAATGAATATTGAAAGTAGCAACTAACTCGTTTTTCTTATATCTGTAAGCCGTGTGTAGTTTCACAATTTTTATTTCATAGAAGCAGCACGTTACTTCTGCTGCATACCTCACAAACAAATAATAAATGCATATTGCAGTTATAAATTATCAAGAAATAATTAAGTATGATTATTGTTTCTTCTGTGCTGTAGCCGATACTCCATCATTTACGTCTTTGTAGGAATATTACTGTAAAAATAACACTGATAACAGTACTTCTGATAGAATAGTTTTCTCAAATAAAGAAATCGAACAGACAAATGGACAGGTCTTGTTGTAAAACCTGTTATAATTCTTATATTTGTTTACAGGAAATTTAGTGTACACAAAGTTTTGATTAAGAACAATCAGTTTCAGATCCAGAGTGATGCTTCTGTTATGAAAAATATTACTTTGGAAAGAAGTTTGAAGGAAAGATATTTACCCAGCAATTGTTCTTCAGGATCAAAAATATTTAGGAAATATAACGTAACACGCTTAAAAGTGAGTATCTTTACCATTTCTAGAACTTGTAAGTTCATATTTGGTATTATTAAAGAAATTTTAAACCCTTGTATATATTGCTGCTGCATATGAAATGTTAATAAAAAATATATTAGATTCTAAATCTAAGGCACTAGTCACAGCTGTATAGTAAATGAATTATTCTTAAGGTAGACGAAAGTTTTTATTCATGTGCAGTAGCAAAATGCTATAGTAAATTTATTTATATTTCTTTAAATATTTCTGACTATACATGTTTCAGATACAAGGAAACTCTGGATTTACCTATTTCATAAATTATGCTGATGATTTTTTAAACTGTAGTGGAAGAATTTGCAGAAATAATGTAGCTATTGGCTTAACTTCAAGTTCATGCGTTCTTTTTCTACGTAATGACACAGATGGTGGTATTACAATTTCATCTGTTCAAGCGCATATATGTGATTCAGGTATGCATGGTATCACTATTAAACAAATGTTTTTAATTAACTATCTACATATTTTTTTAAAGTCAATATCTTTTATGGTATTTTTGATCCTATAAATAGCAGCAAAGTAGCTTTTTCTATGACCCCATCAATTTGCCGTATTCGAGGAATTTTGCGTACTAAATGCCGATGTGTGATATGCCTTTCTATTCAGTTTGATTATTAAAGCGGAACTCTGGTATTTTAACATTGTGCCATACCTAAATAGTTTGACCTGATAAATAGCTGCTAACTCACTATACACTATTCCAATATCCTGAATTGTTCGCTTTGTGAGAATCTATGTATGCTGTACTCTTTAGAATGAAGCTGTATATGTAACAGCAAGCTCAAAAAAATCTTATGGAAATCTATAAAATATGACATCATTTTAAACGTCTAAAACTTAAGATGCACATTATGACATATTTGATGAATATTTCCCTAAGATTCGGTATTCTATGGATATAAACATACTTTTAGAATAAAATTGAATCATGTGTTATATTAAGAGCTTCAAAAGAGAGAAGGTTTTGACGCCTGATCACATTCAACCTGTATAATATCTATTTCCTAATTCTTGTATTCAATTGCAGGATCTTACTACAGCAATATTTCAATAAAGTGCAGTCAAAGTTTACCTACTACAATGATAGCATATGAAAGCGACTGCAGTGTGAGCATTGTATACTATACTAAACATATATGTAAGAATGTTCCTGAAGAAAGCAGAACAACAAGTAAGTTCTTTTATATTTAATGACGAAAAAAAAGCACATGCATATTGTTATGTATTTTGCTGAGAAAGCTGTTCAGAATGACTTAACTTGACTGAACCTTTAAAAACACAGCATACTACAACTTATCTTGTATTGTTCTTTTCAATGATATTAAACAAATTGATGATAAAAATGTTTGGAGTATATGTTTTTAAGAAAAACTTTTACATTCTGGATGAGCTTATCACTAATGTATTTTATAATAATTTTGTTAAAGTGTTTTTTCAAAACTGTTTTATAAGACAACTCGTTTTGAATATAATTACTTTTTCCACTGTGTTAAGAGAAAATTCGCCAGCTCAAAATTTGAATGCCATTCTTTACAACACAACTGCTGCATCTCTGCTAAAATCATTAGAGCTATATACAAAGAAAACATTTGTCTCTTGTATGAAAAGAGCTAACAAACTAATTCATTTGATAAATTATTTTTTATTTCGTTAAACTTTCTGTTCATTTTGCAGTATTCGAAAAGTAACCCAAACAGGAAAAATTCAGCTTGATTTTTTTAAACATTATTTAATGATTTATTAATATTTGTAAAATTTGAGAACCGTTTCCAATGGTGTAGAGTTTATTGTGTAAAATAGAAAAAGTCTCCTTTTAGCATACATTGTTAGGAAACCGCTGCAAATTGAATCAATACTTCCACATCCAATTGTCAAAATGACATTTACGCTTAGTAATCTGATTTTGAGCATTTTGTGTCTTAACACATTTTTTCTATGACAAAGTCCTCGTGATATTAGCAAAAATATATAAATTTCAAAATCATTTTTATTTCAAATAACTCTAAAATCATCAACTTAACAAAAAAATTAGAAGAGTGCTTTCTGATCAGAAATTTGATTTTCTATATAATACTAAAATTTAAAAAAAATCGTACGAGCAGGGACCAAAATAGGTTTTTTGGAAATATTTCGAAAATGTCAAAATTTTGAATAAATTTTCTAAGACACTTTTTGTGAGAAATTTTATTTCCTATCTGATGGCATTTTCATTTTTTAAATATATTAAATATATTTGGAGATATTTAGGAAAAACCGTTTTCTTTAAGTGACCCTTTTTTGCTAATATCTTCTAAACGGTTTGCTGCACTGAAAATTTATAAGAGCGAATAATACTCGCAGTTATACTACTAATCACATACTATTAAATTAAAATTAAAATTTGCAAAAATGGTAGTTACCCTCCAATTTCGCCCACTTCCCGATATCCTACGTACCCCACAAGCAATAGGTCCATTGGGTAGTTGAGATTTATACGTTTGCCAAATTTCAAGTTCATATATTAAGTCTTTCGAAAGTTATCGTGTATACAAACAAAACCACAGACACACAGACAAGAAATTTGTTTTTGCTCAAATTTAGTTTTTTTTGCGTTTTCGAGCAAATTTAAAGCAAATGACCAAATAAAAAATTTTGAAGTTTTTTTTCGCGATACAATACTTCCCACCCGTTGGATGTGGAAGTAATATGAATATAAGATAATATTTTGTCGGATAGATCTCTGTCTCTTGAAAACACTGACAAAAAGTTAATAGTCTGATGTTTCGATTACACCTGTAGTCTTTGTCAAAGACGAAGAACCTCAAAATTTGCCTGACACAAGTTCAAACAAAATTTTGAAGAGACAGCGATCTATCCGACAAAATATTATCTTATATTATGGACGCTGAAAGCATTCACCCTCGTAATATGAATATATTTGATGTTTTTTTAAACCTTTACCAATTAACTTTTTGTTACAGGTTACGTAGTGATTTCACTAATATGTATCGTTTTGTTGTTAATTGTGATTGTCAGCTCCATCTGTGTGAGAAGGCACTGTTTGTCAAGAGTGAGAATTAACAAGCAGAAATTTGAAGTATGCTACTACAAAGTAAGTATTTATTAAATACTTTATTGTTTATTCCTGCATTTGCAGCTTGAAGTAAATATTTTTGTAGTTGGAATAGTTTTAATCATTAAATAAAACTAAACATTGAAGCATTACGTGGTGCAAAGTTTTCTGGACAAGCATAGCATTTGCTTAATTACTTAATTAATTCATTGATTACCTACGGTGCATGAGGTTGATCCACAGAAATACATAGTTACCTAGAAATTTAAAGCAATGATAAGATTTTGTGATAAATGATCCTCCTTGCTTATGCAGAGCCCGACATATGCGCAACAAAGATTATATGGGAATGTCCTGACAACAAACAACAAGACCTACCACACATCTAACCAATCGCCATTCATTCAGTCACACTTGTGAGTTACTGCACAGACTCGCTGCTCTACAAACGAGCAACATGATGACTTACTGATCATCACAAAATCTTTCTTGAGCGTGCCATAAGTCTTAGTTGTCTAGGTAATAAATAGGAAGTCTATGAGTTGATCCTAATAGGACTCTATAATATTGCATGGTTAAACCAAGTGTGTTAACTTATGTTTCATCAATGAAAATATTTTTTAATGTTTATTCTGATTTTCATTAAAGCTAGAAAATGATATTTATATTATTACATTTTTGAATTCCTTGTTGAAAATGAGGGCCATTTTGTTAAGCATACATGTTACCTACAGTCAGCTATTTCGGTGTTATTTCACACTTTTGAAAGAAAGATTGATATTTGCAGCATACTCAAAAATGGCTAATATCTCACAAAGTTAAACAGTTAATGACATGTGATTTTTGCTCTTCGACAGAGCATGAAAAAATTAGTTAAAATGTATACAAAGAAACATTTTTAAATTTATGTGTTAATTTATGATATTCGGAAAATTGGATCGTTGATAACTTGTTTTTCTTTTTAAGTAGATAGGTATAACTTTTCTTAGTTGAGCACACGTTCGTATTTTTTCTTTTTCGACTTTATTAATTCACATATGGGCTTATCCTTAGCAGTTTTTACTGAATAAGCAATCTTCTATTTTGCATTTTTTTGCTGTATCACAGTCTCCATATAACTGAAAAACAATGAAAAGGATGCAAAACAATTTATTTTACTGTTATGTAAATCATGTGCCATTCAACAAACTAAGACTAGGTGAAAAGAAAATCAAAAAGAAGCAATAACAAATATTTTAATTCAAAAGGTATTCGAAATTCTATCTGTATGGTTCCAAACACTACTCAAGTCCTTATCACGGAGATTGATGCACATTTAGTTAGGAAACACAGTTCTTATTCAGTTTTTCATTGCCTCTTGATGTCTTGTGTAGTAAGTTATTCAAATGCGAAATTTTTAACAAAATCCCACAGCAAAATCCATGATGGTAAAGTCCGGCGATTTTGCAGGGCATTAGATGAGACTTCTTTGATTGATCCAACAATGAGGATTATGATAATTTAAAAATTTTTGCATATGCCTAGCATTATGACAAATAACACCATTATGCTGATATTGCACGGAATGTTTTGTTATCAGGTTCATTTTCTAGTAATACTGTTATTCATTATTTAAGAATTGCAAATAGAGATTGCCATTTACATAACCATTGAAGAATTAAGTATGTATCATGAAATTATTTACAATTACAACTACAGATTGGCAAATGGATCTATAACAGCTAAAGGAATGCAGACAAAAAAAATCGATATTGCTAAGATGAACTGCATAAAAGCAATAGTAATGTTAATTTGAAAATCAATTTGTTACAATCACAAATAGTATTTAATCATGATCGTTACTTCTATTTTAATTTAGCAACTATTTACTATAGAATATTATAATAGCTAAAACATGTTCCTATGCAGCCTGAGCAGAACCTAATTAGTGGACATCCTTATATGTTTTGTTGCCATCTTAACATTGTTTGCGGGTTGATATAATTCAATGGCGGAGTGGTGTTGTTTGTTTGTCAATTTTTCTTAAAAAGAACAAATATACTTGCAGAAAGACGCTACATAGCGTCGGTAGGTAATATTATTATAGTTTATTTGAACAAATATATTATTCTTAAAATTTTATAAACCACTGCACGCTGCTGGGTATCAGATCAGCCATGTTTTATTACAACTGATGCCTTTCCCTCACCGACGTCCCATTGTTACAAATTCAATTGCCACACTGTAAGTAAATTCTGCTATGTATTTCTTTCAGATGTCATAGAATAGGTTGGCTTTTGTTTATGTAATTCATGTCAAATTAGCAAACCCTACTTCATTACTTTTCTACTACTGCTACTGCAATATAGCAGCAACGAAACTGCAAAATAGAAAATTGCTCATTCAGTAAAAATTGGTTATTATTGGTCAATATATATGTTAACAATACCGAAAGAGAAAAAAAATCTTCATCCGGACAAGTAACAAAATTGTATCCTTCTATTTAAAAAATCAAGCTATCAATGATCCAATTTTACATAAATAAAAAATTAAGATGTAAAAAATTTGAAGTTTTTATTTTGTATATTCTGACTATACAGGATGTTTCACGAATGATAATGACCCTGACGAAATTAAAAATGCAACCCAAAATACATTCTCATAGCCATGTGGTTATTTTACATAATGGTATTATTTTAAAAATAAATTGGGAATCCATGAGGGCTATGCGTTATGGTTCCTGTCACTATTTATTAAAAGTCAAAATGTATTCAAATGAAAAAACAGATATGATTTTGATTTATGGTGAATGCTGCCCGTTTATACAGACGTTTTCCAAATAGAAGAGCTCCTGCCGATACAATTTTCAAGACTTGAATTAACTTTAACGACAAACTGGCCACCACTGAAAAAGTCAAGAGTAAGAACAGCAACAGGCTCTGACAATGAAATTAAAGTATTGGAAATGATTGACGAAAATCCTCATATTAGTCAAAGGGTAGTCTCAAGAGCAACCGGTCTTCAGTACACTGAATAATTAAAGGCAATCAATTTCAACTGTACCACTTGCAATTGGTTCAGGCCTTAAAGGAGACAGATTACCCTAAAAGACTGGCTTTTTGTAACTTTTTTCGGGAACATCAAAATTCAAATGTGAGATTTTATGGCATTTGCTTCTCAGATGAAGCAAGATTTTCTAATAATGGTGGAGTTAACAAACATAGCATACATTATTATGCTAAATAAAATCCACGTTGGACTCGAGAAGGACATTTTCAAACTATCTACTTGACAAATGTCTGGTGCGGAATATTGGGGAATCAAATTGTTGGGCCTTATTTTTTTGCGATAGTTTAAACGGCAATACCTACTTATCTAAATTTTTTTAAGAAACAKTTTACCGGTACTTCTCCAAAATGTAAATTTACAAGTACGACAAGATCTATGGTTCCAACAAGATGGGGCACCTGCGCATTATCATAGAATAGTGCGAAATTATCTTGATTTGGTTTTGCCTAACCGATGTATAGGAAGAGCTTCAATTAATCCTTGGCCACCGAGAAACCCAGACCTTACGGCTTTGGATTTTTTCTGTGGGGAATGGTAAAAGAGCAAGTATACCAAACACCAATTGAAAGTGTAGAACATTTAGAAAATAAAATATGTGATGCATGTAGATCCATCATTCCAGAAATGTTAATGCATGTTAAATGATTGTTTTGTGCACGAATTCGAGTTTGTGAAAATAGCGGAGGGCGACATTTTGAGCATTTTTCACATTAATTTTATTGAATAAACATTTTTCAAAAATAAAATTTGTTTTACAATACCGAATTTACTTAAAGCAAATCATTGAAGTTTATGTCTAAATTTACGAATTTATACAGCTCTCGACATTTTATATTTATAAGACGATGAACAATTATCAATGTTACCTCTGCAAATGTATTTTGGGTTGCATTGCATGAAACATCCTGTATATTAGTAATTTTTGAGTACTTGTGCTCCAAAATTTTTCAAAAAATGTGTAATAATGCCTAAACAGTTGACTGTTGTAATACACACAAGAGAGAGTGGGGGAAATAGCACACGTAAGGCAAAGGCTTGTGATTATGGGCAAATAAAAAATAAAATACCGAAAGTCCTAAAAGTGCACAGTTTTCCAACTCATGGTATAATTATTGTGCGCACATGGTGGGAAATTGTTTGCATACATGGGGTAGCTGTACGCCATTAATTTTAGGCCATACATTAGCACAAATTGAACTAAGAACATATTTTATTCATTCAGTTCATCGTCATCACACAAATATTGCTGTTTCAATTCTGATTCATCCCTTGATTTCATTATCGCTGTATTAGTTTGTTTCCTTGTTTTCTTCTTCTTCCTTGTTTTTTCTTCACTGTGGTCATTTTTAATGTTTTTTTTTTAAWTTTTAATTAAATACCGTTGTCTGAATAATACAAGTCAGTCAACCTTACGGGGAAATAGGCAGAAAGTGTTGCCTTAGTTAAGACACGGTTTGTAGGTGGCGTTTTGGACATTGTGGTCGGTAGGTGGCGCGATAGCTACTAGATTTGGTTGGAATGTTTGTCACTCTGCTATACCCTTGTTGGTAATTCCTTCTGACAATAGATGGCTAACGCTAAAACGTTCGAAATTATATACTACATGCCTGCCAGTCCAACTCGCAAAGCAAAAAAAAAACAATAACAGGTGTTCCGCAATGTTTACGCAATATGCACTTTCTGTGACGAATTCAGATGTCCGATGCCTGATGCCTGTTGCGAGCGATGTTTTATATTCCCAATTGGTGCAGTTATTTCTCCGATTTTTAATAAAATTTAATATACGAGTACCTACTTAGAATGCACAATTTATTGTCTATTATTGTAGCCCGATATTTTTTCTAAAATACTTACATCGCTATTATTAATTTGAAAATAGCACATTTCACGTATTTAATAAATGGCGTTCAAGTAATCATGACATGTTACATTATGGATTACAATAATTTGTTTAAATATTCAGACAAAGTTTAAAATGTGCACTACTAAGCTAATAACATGAGTACTTTGATATATAGTCACATTTCATAACATATACAGGGTATCCTGCATTAAGTGGGCAACCTCTCGGAATCTGAAAACTGGTGTAAAAATAACACAGTCCAGTATAACTTTTTTGAAATAATAACGACTGCCTACTGAGATATTCACCCTTAAACATGGGGGAAGAGAAACAATTTTTCAAAAATATTTCTCAGACCGGTTGATATAATTTCATCAAATTACACATTAAAATAGTCGACCAACCAAAAAATGCTGCAACTTTTTAGCCAGTATACAGGGTGCATCTTGGAATCTTGATCTATTTAGTATTTACTGACTTTTGAACAAATCTGGTTTGTTGTTGTCACTTACCTATTTTGGAAGGGTACAACCATATTTTCTCTTATTTGAGGATAACTTATTTTGTCTCGTTTTTTTCGAAACTTCATTACTTACACTTGCTAATACAAAATTAGTTGATTATTAATTATTACTGATAACACTGGTCGACACGATTTTTGTAATACATTTCAGCCATTCGCTTTTACAATGATAATACTTCTTTAATAACAGAAAAAATATTTAAAAAGCCCTTGTATGACTACTTTTCAGTGAGGCCTGTAGACTCCTTTACATTGTCAGGTAGTAAATTTTGAGGGGTCATTTAAAAAAGAGGTGCATTTTAAAACAAATTATTCTCTTATTAAGTCTTTGCATTGATTGATTCTATCAAATACCTAATTATTCCAATACAGGAAACTTCGGTAAATTAGCGATAACACAGTGGTCGAAAAATCTGAAAAGCTTGCCAAATTTCGAAAGTGAATTAAAACAACTTTGATCAATCGACTTACAAAATAACAAAATGTATCCTACCAGTGGAATTTTGAAACTAGTAATATTTTATTTCCTCGACATATTTCTATAAATCTATACAATTTATATGGAATTTAATTTTAAATTGTACCATTCTACATGTGGTTTGTCTAATGCAGCAAGAAACCTGTATGTGTAACAACTTTTTTTGGAGCATTTTTAAGTTTAGATGGGTTCATTCTACTACAATATGCTATTCAGCTTTATGTTACAACAAAATATATGTTTTATTGGCCAGTGTAATTTACACTGCTAAAATTAATCATTAAACAATTCAGTTATAATGCATAAATCTGCATTCTGTAATTAAAATGCATAATATGCGTTAGGTAAGAATTATTATTTGTTGATTACTGTTTAGGTTCCGAATTTTTCCCATTTTCTATAGCATTTTACCAACTTTGTTTAATAAATAAACTATGAGGATGGATAACTTATATAAAAACTTCATATTATTTAGTAATCACCCAATATACAATTATTTTTCCGTTGATTTATATGTAACGGCAAGGGTGGGTTGCTATCTTATCTCGTAATTTTAGAGAAAAAAATCACCATTTTTGGGTTTCTTACTTCCAAGTGTATGTACCCAAAACCAACTTTATAAAAAATTGAAAACATTTAACCACTAATACCACCATCATCTTACAATAACAATCGGTATCGTTTGCGATAATTTTTAAGAACAGAAAATGAATAATGTTGCAATAGTCATATTACGGTTACACAAATATTGATGTATTAATAGTTCTATTGTTTGTATACGCATAGCATATACAAAAGAATTATGTATTGGACAATTTTACGATCTTTTCCCCCACTTGCCAGTGATGATTGATATCAAGAAAAGATAACATTGGTTTTAATATTTGCCATTTGCTTSTCAAATATTTTTATTAACTTTACGTAACTAACTCAGTTTCTATGTTATTTACMTATATCTCTYGAAGTAAACAAAGTGAAAAAATATATTATATTAAAATATAAATATACTTGTTTTATAATTAATTCACAAGCACATTTTTGTAATGGACATGTTGCTTGTCATTTACGTATCGACCGTTTCTAGTTTCAAAGTGCAAGCAATCACCAATCGCAGAATTAAAAGCATTCATGCCGCCTTCAGCTAGCTTGATTTATGTGACAGTTGACCTTGAGACTGTAAGCATCGCACCATAATTTCGTTCATTTCGGGCTATACCAGACATACGTTTTTCATTCATAATAATTGTATTGGTGGCGTTACAGAGAACTGCAAATAAGTTAATATCAGATAAGCTTCTGTCTAAACATACCAGGCGGCAGCACCGGACGGATGCTATTTCTTTCCGCCTAAATTAGCATTGTGGTTAACTGACTTGTAATATTCAGACAACGCTAATACCATAATTGTAAGCTGCCTGGCGTCTGCATAAGATGCAGCTATATGCTTCATGTACTCCAATGGTCATTTCGCTAGGTCTGTGTTAAGGGTTTTAGCAGTATTTTAGTCGCATAACATTTATTGTTAATAACTAGCTATTGCCTGTGGCTTTACTCTCACAGAACGAGATCATATATACCAAATTTTAAATACCAAAATAAAAATATTTTGAAACAAATACTGGATATCGAATGGGGCTGTAATTTCTGGCCAAATGTTGTAGGTATACATTATTTCGAAAACAATGTAAAGCCCATACTCATCCMCTTTTGCACCATCATGGAATGTATTTAAAAAAACCGTGAAACAGTGCATATATGTATGTGTTACTTTCTCACCAAAAGCCTAAATATAAAAATTCATCTTTTCTTGTTGTTATTACTTTTAGAATAATGGAACTCACATGCGAATGTTCATTCCCTTTTTCACACTTAAGGTTTGAAATTTCCAAAACAGTTAAAGAGGTGTGTATTAGTTTCTAAACAATAACTAAATATGTAGGTAATTTATATTAATTACTTCGTAAGTAATTCAACTTCTCTTAATTCATTCTTTTACAGGTAGAATTAAAAAAAAAACGATGAATTGCATACTTATTTTTTTTCTAATTGAAGCCCAAATAATGTTTCATGCTTTTAACTTCAATACTTCCATACAAAATTTCATACCCCGTTTTTAACTCTTGAGGGTGAAATTCATGAAAAGTTTCATCCATTAAGTTTAGAAAATGACAGACTTCCATATAATTTCATCCTCTATTTCAACCCCTCAGAGGCAGAATTTCTGAAAAAACAGAAACATGTTTTTATTACTTTCTAATTAAAAACCTAAAAATATCGTTTCATGCTTGTAGCTTAAAAAATGCCCTTTTTCCAAAAATCCTTCCTTAGTGGATGTTTACGATATTTATGAAAGTCGCTGCTAGCCAAATTTCGTGTATATAGCTCAGCAGTTAAGCTCGGCTATGATGAGTCCAGTCAGTGTTATTTTAAAGTATAGATCAAGGCATAAAACTAAAGTTTCACGCCTCTAGCTTCAAAATTGACGGATTTCCATGCAATTTTTCTACTTCTATACCAACTTTCATCCCTAATTTTAACCTTTTAAGGGTAAAGTTTACAAAAACGCTGGAATATGCGTTTATTTATTTCTAAAACTAAACCTAGAAATAAATTTTCATGTTTCTAGCTTCAAAAATGGCAGACTACCATTCAACCTTCTCCTCCCCAATGTCAGCTCCTTAGTAGCAGAATTTCTAAAAAAAAATTTAGTGGGTGTTTGCATTATGAAAGTATCAAATTTCTTGTGTCTACCTTCAGTAGTTTACGCTTGTCGATGATAGATTGGTCAGTCGGTCAGTCAGTCAGAATACGTTATTCTATTAGTATATTTAAAGAAAAAGCGAAGCAATGAACATTGAAAATTTTCGAGATGGTACAAAAGTTTTGTTTTATGAACTGTACAAAAAGTGTTGAATCTTATTTGTATGTTATCTTCTTGGAGCTAATTTCACATTTCTTTTCAACTTTCATTATTTTTAAGGGCTTTTCAGAGTTTTAACATAAGGACTGAAAGCATGAACTCCGGCTTATTCGTATATCAACTATTTACTTGGTTATTAACAAGAGGTAATTAAGTTTAAAAGAAAACAAGACCGTATGATGCTTCTATAGTGTAAATGCCTAGTGGTAAAAATGTGGCATAATCCATGGTACAAGCTTCCCGAGTACAATGAAAATTAAATTAGAAAAAACGTACTTCTTGAAGTACATACAATTCACTGTAAAAAAGTTTGACTCTTAAAGTTAATCTGGCAAAGGGGTTGACGCCACAATAAGTTCGATGAACATTAAATATATGTATATGTAAACGCTCTAAAAGCGATAAACTATGCAAAATGTGTATCGATGATGCTCTAGGATGGGAAAGTGTAAGGATGCCACAACATCGACCGAGTGTCTGGTATAAAGACTGTTTTGTATTGCTCAGCGCCTTCTTATGTTTCTGTGGTCACCCACACTCAAAAAATTAAATGTTTATCAGTCTGGCTCATCCGGGGGCAGAGTTATTTCAGACGGACGCTCTATGAAATGACGCTCTAAATATAATAGGATATATAGTTATAGTTAAAATTACAAAAAAGATCCAAGGCTTATCATCTCAGGGCCTTGGGCAGTAGCTAGTTGTACGATGGTAGGTGACTGTTTAAGGGTGGGGGCAGCAATCAAAAATCTGTTTTCCTATGGTTGCAGCTTCTAGTACTTAAGCTCTTTGGTGACCTTAGTTTTAGTACTGCCTTCATAGCTATAAAAATTTCATTTTCATTAAGCTTACACTGTTATCGTTGCAGGATCTTCAGAGTTGAGTTTTGCAAAATGTATGTTAGAAGCAGAGAAGACTGAATATGAGGGGGTTTATATAATACGCCTGTCGACTTACGCTATGGAGTATGGTTACATCGCCACATGGTCTAAACATCCGAAATTCGTCTGCATGTGAAAGAGAGTCAGTAACAAAGACAGATAATTAGTTTAGTGGGAAAGTGTTTATACATGTTAAGATAACATTATTTGTAAAAGATTCAACTGTCAGAAATGCCAAAGCTTACTTTGAATAAGGAAGAAATTACAGTAGACCAAAGGAAAAATGAGATCATAAAACGAGAAAGAACAGAAATTTGCTCAAATAAATACTTTACCAGCCACCCAAAAATGTTGGTGATGGAATGCATTAAAATGTTTAAGTACTAAATAAAAACACAGAGAAGTGCAATTCCAGTAGGCTGCTTATAATGTGTTTAGTGCTCCTAGATAGTATGCTCTTTTATGATAAAATTGAATATTAGGACCTCATCCTTGTTAAAAAAAAACAACAAAATAATTATAAAATGGTTTCCTAACAATCTAGTTGTCTGTCCTCATTTAATGCAGCAGACGGCATTTGTGAGATATTCTGTAGTTCGTCGGCTCACCTACCTATTATGCATCTGTGATTCACCCAAAATAATTTTTAAGTGTAACAGGGTATTCATTTAGAGCTATCATAGACTTACTATACTTCCATAAGAAATCTTACTTTTGGGTAATAAAATAATAAAAGCCACTGTTTTTGTTGTTGACTAGCATATGAAGATATAGTGTGATATCCCAAAAATTAATAGGACAATCTTTTAACTTGTTTTGACATTATGTCGCCACAATAGAGTTGTTCAGAGCCCTTCCAAACCAAAACCGATATGGCTGCTAGGTGACAAATGTCAAACCACAGCTGACAAAACATCTGTATGCAAAGTGACAAGATATTCTTTATTTAATATTATTTTAAAGAACACTAATATCATGCTGTTTAAGCATTCTTTTTTGTCCAAATTTTTCATATTTTATTCATTATATCATCACTAGCAATTTGATCTTTACCATGCAAAGTATTATGTTTTAGTTGGTTTTTCTGTTTTGCGTTCTTAACCGTTACGAAATGCAATCGTATTTTTTTTTAATATAGTGTTATTTATAAGCATTTGTATTAAGTTATTAGTTATTTTTTGTTATTGTTTCATAATAAAGAGAGTAAATAACCACTAATCTGTACAATTTCTATTTATCCTGATACAATACAGAGTACCTGTGACATCCGTTGTCCATCTGAACTTACATAGCGAAGAAAATCAGTTTACTTCTAGCTCTATATTCTTTTTAATACGTCATTAAAGACGGTGTCTCATATAGGTACTAACAAAACAACAAAATAGGTTAAGATGAAAAACTACAAGGTCAGGTTACTGCACTGCTTCTTCAGAAAGAAGAACATTGTAACTGGTCTGTACATTAAATTTTAATTTATTGTCAGATGCACTCATATTGGTTGTAGAAACCTACTGGCGCAAACAAAATGAAAATATTGCAAATGATTCTATTATAATTAAATTGCATGTCT
This sequence comes from Rhyzopertha dominica, assembly GCA_025024175.1. Classification (NCBI taxonomy): domain Eukaryota; kingdom Metazoa; phylum Arthropoda; class Insecta; order Coleoptera; family Bostrichidae; genus Rhyzopertha; species Rhyzopertha dominica. The sequence goes on along the minus strand of QCXZ01000137.1, from coordinate 43,473,478 downwards.
GTCTACACCTCAACCAACTGCAGATAGATCTATTTCACTGTCATTACAGCTCATCAGTGCAGTTTAGGTCTAGTGTAGACAGCACAACATAGAATACCAAAGCAATGGTATGATGCACTGATGAGCTGTAATGACAGCGAAATAGATCTATCTGCAGTTGGTTGAGGTGTAGACAGCACAGTATAGACATGCATTTTAATGTATGTCGGTTCTTGCTTGCTAGCAAAAAGTGCCGTGGGGGCCTGCTGTCAGATTGAAATATGCAGTTGCATGCCAATTTGTCAGGTTACAGGTCACTTCCTTTAGGAAGTATCCATTAAGGCAGCTAGGTGGCTTTGTCATCATGTCATCCTAAGTTCTTACTTATTCTATTATAAGTTTGTGTGCCAAGCAGAGGCTAGAAAATGCCTCCTTGCAACGAGGCTAGGTGTGTGATGTAGAAGTTAATAGGATATCATTAGTACTCTCTACTAGAAATATAAAATTATTTATTTTTAAGACATTAAAACATGCAACCCAGCGTATTAAATGGCTCAATTTCATTCGATTTCGTTGAAAATAGCAAATTTGATACTTATTCTACTATCCACTTTGGTTTTCTCTCATGCACTAGCCTCATTGCAGGGTATTATTTCTAGCCTCTCTCTTTAGAATGAAGTTGATTTATTTAAATGTTACTCAAAATTTTGGGGTTTTGTGTGCAGAGATGGGTATGTAGACATTATTTTCTACCATAAGAAGCTGTTAAAACCAATACTTAGAAAATCTTGAACAGCCCTATTCCGTATGTCATACGAAAAAGGATCTAAATTAATAGACTAATTAATATTGTTATAATGGGTGAAGGTGATATTAAGCCCGTGACCACGCGTTATTGAGGCTCCGAAATTAAATGCAAAATAAAGGACATTAGGAGCGTATTAATTTGGACGATTGTGAAACTGTAGAGTATAATCACGGAGAGACAATAAAATGGCGATACGGTGTTAAGAATCCACTATTAAATAACAATAATAATATAATAAGTGAACGTGTCTCTGAAGGCCTTGCGACGAGTTTCGGCGGATCGGAGCGTATCGCGGATATCGTACGGGAAATACAGTGCACAAACCTAGAAAAATAGCGCGCAAAATTTATACGACTTTTTAGCCAAACATAATAGCAAGAACAATGACCTCTCAAGAAAGAGTAATAAGAGCAACGACCTTTCAAGAAAGCGATGGTTTTACATTGAAGATTCTAAAAGAAAAGGGGATGAGGTAGTCAATGAACTAACAAACAGAAGTAGGAAGTCTCTGAGAACACCACCCAAGAAAAATGAGGATAAAGTGGACAACCTAACGGAAATGATGAAAATGCTTATATTGGAAGTACAAGAAATAAGGAAAAATCAAGAGGAATATAAAGAAGAAATAGCTAGAATGAAACAGGAAAACAAAGAGCTAAAGAGGAAAAATGAGAAATTAAAATCTGATATTGTACATCTGAGAAACACAGTTCAACAAATAGACAAAGATAGCAGAAACAATATAATTATAAACGGGATTGAGTTTAAGAGGGGCACTTACTTGGAGCGATCGGGCAGAAATGTAAACTATGCAACCCGTATTACCAGCGGGACATGGGACGTAAGAGGGTAGCCGATAGGTTGAAATCACGCAAAGATCGTACGAGCAACAGACGGGCTAAACTAATTAATATTCGGAAAATTGCTGACTGTAGGATGTGCATAAAAAAGTAACCATGATATTAATAACTTACTATGATATTATACCAGGTTATTCAAAATATGGAATAACCCATTTATTTCTGTAAATATGAACTGTACGAAAAGTCTATATAAACATGTGTCCGAAAATGTTTAATTTTTGATATACAGAGTGTTGAAGTTAAAAACAAGATTTCGATTTCTTTTATTTTTAACAGAACGGTTTTTTGAATCTTTACGAATTTTGGGAGAATGTTATAATAGATCACGGCTAATAATCTGGCATAAAACATTTTTTCATATCTGTAACAGAGGCGGCGTAGGGGGAGGGGCAGAGGGATTTCCTCTTTGAAAAAAAAGTTGTGTGTAAAATGTTAAAAAACTCGTTACTATTTTCAGAAAGAGCAACAAATAAGGTACAAAAAAGGATCTCTTATTGCATTACGCTAGAACGAACCGTTTTCGAGAAAATCGAGAAAATATGAATTCCTACAGATTGGCGCAAATAGACCAAAAATTAACTTTTTTTATTTTCCAAAGAAATTAACGTTTATGTGGCAACAACTTTTTGAAATTAATTGAACTATATCATTACAAATGATCAGACATAAGGATTGCCTCCATATCTAAACAGTGACGGCAATTTGGGGAGGGGGAGCAAGAAGTATTTTTTATAAAAAGATTGTTTCCACATTTTTAAATTGTTTCAAAAATTACGAAGATCAGTTAAAAATATTAAAAGAAGAAAAATTTACTTTTTATACTGCTAAGACAAGCCATTGTTGTAAAATTAAGAAATTGCATTTTTTAAAGATTTTTAATAACGCCAAATGCAAGTTGCATATTTAGCTTTAAGAAATAATTAGTTTAATTTAATTAATTAATTAATTTAATTTTTCTTTTTTATATTTTACTGGTCTTTATAATTACTGAAACGGTTTAAAAAATGTGGAAACAATATTTTTATAAAAAAGACTTCTTGCCCCCTCTCAATTACCGCCACTGTTTAGATATGGTGGTAATCATTGTGTCTGACCATTTATCATGATATAGTTAAATTAATTTCAAAAAATTGTTGCCATATAAACGTTAATTTCTTTGGAAAAATAATTTTGGTCTATTTACGCCAACCTGTAGGAATTCAGGTTTTGTCGATTTTTTCGAAAGCGGTTTGTTCTAACGAAATGCAATAAGAGGTCCTTTTTTGTACCTTATTTGTTGCACTTTCTGAAAATAGTGACGAGCTTTTTGACATCTCACACACAACTTTTTTTCAAAGAGAAAACCCTTGTGCCCCTCCCCCTACGCCGCCTCTGTTACAGATATGAATAAATGTTTTATGCCAGATTATTAGCCGTGATCTATTATAACATTCTCCCAAAATTCGTAAAGATTCAAAAAACCGTTCTGTTAAAAATAAAAGAAATCGAAATCTTGTTTTTAACTTCAACACTCTGTATATCAAAAATGAAACATTTTCGGACACATGTTTATATAGACTTTTCGTCATGATTTCACGTCAGGAATACGCACTAGAAATTATGACATCGAATTTAGAGACACCCTGTATAACATTTCATTCTAACTGCATGTCGACTATGATTTCTGGAGGAACTTTTATAATAATTTTCCTTCCGCCTCCCCATTGCTTCGGCAGACAGTAAATTAATGTGAAAGAGATTTTAACATTAAACTTGTGTCCCGTGTAATTACTAATTAGACATACAAGCTTAGAAATCAAGTCATATCGGAATAGATTGTATATCGCTCGATCATTCCCGACAGGATTGTATCTTAACCTCACTGCTCAGTGGATACCACGCGACGGACCTGGTGGGGATGGGCTTTCGCATTCCGCGACTCGTGCGAAAGGGTTTGCGGTTTTAGATTTTTTGAATGTTTTTACTCATTTATCGTGCTCATGTTTTTGGTACTGTACAAAGAAATATGTAGCTACAACGTGGAGTTCGAATTTTTCATTTATGTGCCGTAGTTTTCGAGAAATAGCTCGCCGAAAATACGCATTTTTAAGCAAAATATAACAAAAAAAAGTTTCGAATAACTCGGTAAAATGTAAAACGGTAGGTGCTTAAAATGACCCGCTTCGCTCTAGGTAAACGCCCCTCTTAATGAGGAGGACATGGAGAAAGGTTTAAACGAGTTATTAACAAAACAATTACAGGTCGAAGCTAAGGCAAAGGAAATATATAAATTGGGAACTACAGTGTATAAAGTGAAGTTAAAAAACTGGAAAGAAAAAGAGAGTATAATAAAAAATAAAAACAAACTTAAAAACTTCCGAAATGGAAAATATATATATATATATAAACCATGATTTAACCAAGACAGAATTGGAAATTCAAAGTCAATTGCGCACTATAGCAGCAGAAGAAAAGAGGAAAGGTAGAACAGTCAAAATAGGCTATCAGAAAATAATAGATGGAAATATGTGGACATGGGATAGAGAGGAAGGTAAAATAAAGGAAGATAATCAAAAAATCAAAAATAGAAAGACAAAAAACGAAAACTAAGGGAAGTGGTACAAAAGGAAATGACCCGGCACATACAAGGACATGAACTGGAAAATCCTAATTTAAACAAAATTGCAACAGGGAATATAAGAAGCATACAAAGAAAAGGAAAAGAAATAGTAAAGGAATTAAAAATGCAAGTGTGGATATGATGCTAGCTGTAATAAATCACAAAATAAATATATGGAAAATTGGAACATGGAATGTTAGAGGAATGAGCGTGAAAGAGAAAGAGCTAACTGAATCTGTAAAGGCAGGACTTGATATACTTGCACTTGCAGAAACTAAAAGAAAAGCAAGGTATGCTTGAACTAGATAGGGGGCACATACTGATATATAGTGGTGTAGAACAGCAGGAAAGGGCAAGAGGGGGAGTAGCTTGCATAATAAGAAAGGAATGGAATACTAAAATAAAGAAATGCATACATGAAAGGCTAATGACGCTAGAAATTAAAGTAGGAATAAATGATTACACCATCATAATCGGCTGCGGACCCAACGAAGATGCTACAGTGCAGACAAAAAATAAGTTTTGGGACAATGTATTGAGGGTAGTAGATGGGAGTAAAGGTATTAAAATAATTGTTGGGGACCTAAATGCGAGGGTCGGAAGAGCTGACAACTTTACTGAAGGCATTGTAGGCAAATATGGAGAAAATATAAGAAACGACAAGGGCGAGCGCCTCATAGAGTTCTGCAGAGAAAATAGAATGATGGTTGCCAACACATTCTACAAGCACAAAGACATACATAAGTATACAAGAGTGGTAAAAAGTAGAGGAGAAAAATCTATAATAGACTAKATAATTATAGAAAAGGAAAATAGATCTCTAATAAACGACGTTAGAGTTAAGAGAGGTCTGGAAATATATAGTGACCACTAWTTACTAGAATGCAAAATTAAAAGTTTAGAAAATACAGACAAAAGAGATAAAAATAAACAGCCAGTCATAAAGTACACGAAAATTAAAACGTACAAACTGAAAGACAGTGATTGTGCAGAAAAATACAAAGAAATTGTCAAACGAAATTGTGAAGAAGCTACAGAAAGTTTAGGACACTTAGATGTAGAAGAAAACTGGCAAATTTTTAAACAAATCTTGAGAAGCCCAGCTACAGCAACATATGGTACGTCCAGCATAAACGAGGCACGAAAATAGACAGAATGGTGGCGTGAGGAAATAAGAGAAAATGTCAAAGAAAAAAAGAAATTATGGCAGAGCTGTCTAAGGGAATAGTCTAAAGAAACATATTAAAAGTATAAGGAACAAAGAACAAAAGTGAAGTGTATGATATTACAAGCAAAGAAAACGTCATGGGAAAATTTTGGAAAAAGAATGGACTTTTGACTGCAAAGGAAACGTTAAATTGCTCTACAGAATACTGAAAAGTTTCAGAACGCAAAAGCAATTTAATTTAAATCACGTAAAGAGCAAAGAAGGCAAATTACTAGCAGATGAAAAACAGGTGATGGGTAGATGGAAAGAATATTTCCAAGATCTGTTAAATATAGAAAGGCAAGAAATAGAACAAGACGCACGAAGACAATACACTGCTATTGGAAGTATGTAGGAAAGCATGGGTTAATGGGAAAGTACCAGGCCACAAAAATAGGACCATCACAAAGTGGTTTCAGAAAAGGCCACAGTATTCAAGACCATATCTTTAGTCTTAAGCAAGTGATTGAAAAAGCTTATAGCCAAAATAAAGAAGTTTACATGTGTTTCATAGACTTAGAGAAGGCGTTCCATCGTGTTCCAGGGGATAAAATATGGGACATTTTGGCAAAGAGGGAAGTGTGTAAGAATCTTATTAGAGCAATAAAAAGTATGTATATTGATAATACAAACTATGTTAGCATAAAAGGGAGAGAGACTGATTGCTTTACAACTAACGATGGACTAAAATAAGTAGGGGTTTTCAGCCCACTGTTTTTTATAATTTTTATGGATGAAATAATTAGAGAGTGTAAGCCATTCATTAAAAAACTATTAGTAGGATACAGGAATCTGCAGCCAATATATATGACGGAGTATGCTTTTGCAAGACGATTTGGTGATATTTGCTCCAGGGGAGAATGAGAGAAAACATAATTTAAAGATTTGGAAGGGTGTGTTGGATAAATACAAAATGAGGATCAATTTAACAAAGTCAATAGTAATGGTACTGTCCCAAGGTGAGAAAGCTATCGACATTTCAATTGATAACACACCTTTAGTACAAATGAGCGAATTCAAGTATCTGGGAGTCATAATCCAAGAGAATGAATCCAGCGAAATGGAAATTAACCATCGAATAGGAAACATGCTTAAATTAAAAACTTGCCGAGGCAATGGCGGATGGCCGAACGCCTACCATACCAAAGTTTGTATCGCCACCTCTTTTTAATCCAAGCTCGGACGTCCCAGCCACATTTATTCGCCAATACGAACAATCCGCAGCTTGCAACGGATGGAACGACACGTACAAAATTAATTATCTTGGTACGTTTTTGACAGGAGCTGCCAACATATGGTACGATGGCTATATAGCCAGACCGAACAACAATCAGAAAGGATGGTGTTACCGTCCATACGGTAGCTTATAATATGATGTTCAGACCCGTTGCGCATGTTCATGTATATAAGTTAGCTTTGGAATAATTTTGACATTCTGTTAATAAATTTGTCATTGTACTTTTGTAATTAAACGTTATTGTTCTTCAAATATCAGGGAATGAGTCTATAGCCTTGATAGTTACAATAAAGCGTCACAGGATCACAACCTTAGTGCTTTATTGTCTTTGCTGGTCCTTCGAGAAGTTAAATATTGCTCCTGCAATACACCGTGTGGTGGAAGAATCTAATACTGTCTATCGACGAAGATCTGTCTGCCACATTTTCTGGTCCAATCGAGCCGGATTATTAGCGAGGTGATTCTACCTAGTTTTCTCAGTACGCTTGACAACAATCTGCGGAAGGTGTCTACAAGCTGTGGATCCAAAATAAACAGCTTTCTTGGCTTCTTGCTTAAACCTAGAGCCGAAGCCCTAACCTGGACATTGCTGGAGCTGGTGCTGCCTGTACAGCAGGACAACTTCGGTACGAAGTAACCAGCAAGTCAGGTACTGTCAACGCGCTACCCATACAGCGGGACATCAAGAAGAGGTAACTGGTAATTCAGGTACGAGAGCTTCTAGGAATTGGGAAAATCATCAGTTTCTAGTGTTATACATAGTCTTGTTCGGTTTCTATCAGCTATTCACAATGACGGAAGCAGAAGTCAAAACTCTTTTATCTAAAATAAAGATTGTTAAGGGTAGTATTACCAGAATTGAAAAATTCGCGTTAGTAGATCTTTCCGATGAAACTGATTGTAACCATACGATTAGCTAAATTAGATGAACTTTTTACTGACTACACTAATATTTATACTAGTTTAGAAATTATCAATGATGAATATTGCGACGATTTCGAAGAAATAGAAAATAAATATTATCGAATTAAAAGCAAACTAAATAAGTTCATTTCAAATTCAGATACACGACCTAATTCTAATAATAGCGACTCCTTATCCAGTCATAGTAGCAGCAGATACCGTGTTAAATTGCCGAAAATATCAATTCCAGATTTTAACGGTGATTACAATGATTGGATGGGTTTCAAAGACTTGTATATCAATTTAGTACACAGCAACAATGAACTTTCAAACATTGAGAAACTGTATTATCTCAAATCATGTTTAAAAGGCGAAGCTAGCCGACTTATTCAAAACATTGAGTCTACTAATGAAAACTACGAATCGGCCTGGTCCGAATTGTTAGACAGATACGACAATAAATTGGTAATGTCAAATAAGCATATAAAAGCTATTTTTGAGTTGCCCAAAATTAGCAAAGGTTCCAGCTCCAGTTTGAGGAAACTAGTCGGTGATTTTAACCAACATTTTAACTCTCTGGAAAATTTGAATTTGCCAAGTTTGCAAGACATCCTTTTCATTTACATACTATCACAGAAAATCGATTCAGACTCACTATGTGATTATCAATTACGCAAAAATACAACTGAAATTCCTACTTTATCTAATTTTTTAAATTATTTAAAGAATAGAGCTTCAGCCCTTGAGTTGAATTCCAAATCCGATATCTTCCCTGCCATCAAGATTGATAGGCGCGTATCTGCACACGACACTACACACAAAACAAACGATACCAATAAAAAGTTTACACAACGTTTACAATGTCCCTACTGTAACGGCGCTCATACTTTCTTCAGATGCTTTAAATTCATTAATCTTGATTCAAATGCAAGACGTGATTTTGCGAAACAAAAACATTTATGTTTTAACTGTCTGAAGGCCCACAATCGGGATTCCTGTTCTTCGGACGGAAAGTGCCACACCTATGATAAAAGTCATCATAGCCTTTGCATTCTAATGAGCCCCAGAAACCTAATCCTGGCACAAAAGCCTCCCCTCAGGAGCCTGCTTCGGTGGCGGTTTATAAAACAAACATAGTCGCTGCTTCGACTCCTACTTCAGGTACATCGTCTGCTGTGGACACTGTAGTTTTGGTGGCATCTGCTAAAAGTAATGAAATTATGTTGATGGCAACTGCGGTTATCAACATTGCATATAATGGCAAAAACTACCCCTGTCGCGTCATTTTAGATAACGCTAGCGAGCGTAATTTTGTTTCTAGCGAAATAGTGAAACGAATCGGTTTAAAGAGTAACTCATGCAGTTGGCACGTTGGTGGAGTAGGTGGCATATCCACTTTTGTAACAGAATCTGTTGAATTGAGATTAAACTCCAGAGTTACCAATTATGAAGTAGTCACAGAATTTGGGATACTTGATCGAATTTCTGATACTACTCCTAGGAATTCTTTTAGGAAAAGTTTAATACGCTGGCCTTCTTTTATAAAACTGGCCGATCCGACGTTTAATGAAAACGGTCCTGTTGACATGATAATTGGTTTAGAATTATTTTATCGTATTTTGCAAAAGGGTCGTATAGATTTAGGATTAGGAAAGCCAGTCCTTCAAGAAACTGTCTTTGGGTGGATCGTTGCTGGTCCTATTAATCTCCCTGAAAATACTAAGCGTGATAGAGTTAGTTGTTATTTTACAAGATCTGTTGTGGAAACTCCCGATGTAAACGAATCTCTCATGAAGTTTTGGAACATAGAAGAACTATCTCAAACTCGAATTCTCTCTCCATCTGAAAAACGGTGTGAGAAACTGTTCAGTGAGACTGTGACCCGCACTGACGACGGGCGTTATCAGGTAGACTTGCCTGTTATACAAGAAAAAATAGGTTCTTTGGGTGATTCGTACGGGCAAGCTCTTAGAAGTTTTTTATTACTTGAGAAGAGACTCCTACGCAATAACGATTTGTACGAGCAGTATCGCGACACCATCAATGAATACGTTTCTTTGGGTCATGCTCACTTAGTCCCTGTTCATCAAGTCAATTGTGATTGGCAGCACAGTTACTACATGCCTCACCACGCAGTTATTAAGGAAAGTAGTTCCACTACGAAACTAAGGGTGGTCTTTAACGCTAGCGCTCCAACATCTACCGGTGTATCCCTGAATGATGTAACGCTAGCAGGTCCTGTTGTTCAGCCTGACTTATTTGACGTAATAGTTCTATTTCGTACATATAAATATGCGCTAACGACCGACATCACAAAAATGTATCGACAGATTATTGTAAATCCAAATCAACAGCCACTTCAGCGTATATTATGGAGAAATTCCCCGAACGAACGTATTCGTTGCTTAGAGCTAAGCAGAGTCACGTTTGGCACACGCCCGGCGAGCTTTCTGGCTATTCATTCGTACTCTTTTACAACTTGTACAGGACGAAGGTTTTAAGTACCCCTTAGCCTCTCGTGCCTTGCAAGAAAATTGTTATGTTGACGATATAGTTACGGGAACCAATGATCATGAAACCGCTGTTAAGTTAAAAGATGAGTTAATAGATCTTCTGAATTTGGGAAAATTTGAACTGCTCAAATGGTGCTCAAATGATCCTTCCTTGCTAAATTCTATACCTCCTGACAAATTAGAGTCCTCATTCGTTTTCTTTGCTGACAAGGATTATGTCAAGGCCCTAGGTATAATTTGGTCTCCGTCATCAGACAGTTACAGCATAAACACTCCTGAAATAGTTGTATGTAAACATATTACAAAACGCTCTATTTTGGGTGGAATTTTTAGCATTTTTGACCCGCTAGGCTTTGTCAGTCCTGTAACCATCACTTAGTAATCATTCTATATGTAAACCAACCGATGATTTTCTTCAGAATATATTTACAAAGTTTTCTTCTTTCAGCAAGCTGCAAAGAGTACTTGTTTATGTACTCCGTTTTGTATACAATGTGCGTAATCCACAAAGTAAAAATACTGGATGTCCAACAATAGCTGAATTGCAGCAGACATTATTTTTTATTGTAAAATGTGTTCAACTTCAAGCGTTCTTTAAGGAAATTGCTACTTTGAAAATGCTGAAAGGAAATCCTAATAGTCAAGTGAGTTTGAAAACCACTCAATTACTCACACTTAACGCTTTTCTTGACGAAAATGATATTCTACGAGTAGGTGGTCGTTTGAGTCATTCTTCAGTTTCTCAAGCTCAAAAGCATCCGATGATACTACCTTACGGTCACTATATCACAGAAATCATTATCAAAAGAGAACATGAGCGTTTGTTACATGCTGGCATTCACGCTACATTATGTAATGTGAGACTAAAGTTTTCGGCGTGCTGTGGCAGCAGTAATTCATAGATGTGTTGTGTGTACAAGATTTCGAGCTATCACAGCCAATCAACTTATGTCTGATCTTCCTAAATTTAGAGTAACTAAATCTAAAAGATGTTTTGAACACACTGGATTAGATTATGCTGGACCCCTTGCTATCAAGCAATCAAGGATTAGACCTTCTATAATTACTAAAGCTTATATATGCATTTTTATCTGTATGACATCAAAGGCCTTACATTTAGAATTAGTTTCTGATTTGTCCACAAAAACTTTTCTCAATGCCTTGAAAAGGTTCATGTCGCGCCGCGGTAAACCGGTATGCATTTACAGTGACAATGGCACCAATTTCATTGGCGCGAGAAATGAATTACATAATTTGTMTAAATTATTAAATTCTTCAAACGACAGTATAAATAATGCAATGTCTGAAGAAGGTATAAAGTGGAAATTTATTCCACCTGCCTCACCTCATTGGGTGGAATCTGGGAAAGGTGTCAAATCTGTTAAGCATCATTTAAAACGCACACTGGGCAATACTACCCTAACATATGAAGAGCTAAACACCTTACTCGCTGAAATCGAAGCTATACTGAACTCTCGACCCCTATGTGCAATTGGGGATACTTGGGACGATACAGAAATATTGACTCCATCGCACTTTTTAATCGGAGCTAACATTCAAGCTGTTCCTGAAAGAGATGTAATTGACATTCCCGTTAATAGCTTATGTGCTTATAGACAAATCACGCATGTYAAACAGTGCTTCTGGAAAAGATGGAGCAAGGAATATCTTTCCACCTTACAGCAACGGAAAAACATACGACCAGGTTCGGTAGTACTAATAAAGGACGACAATTTACCGCCTTTAAAATGGTCTTTAGGGCTAGTGACGGAATCCTTACCGGGAAAAGACGGTTTAGTGCGCGTAGTTAAGGTAAAAACTAAAGGTGGCGTCTTTACTCGACCAATTACGAAACTATGCGTCTTGCCCACTAATTAGTTATCATTTTGTGCTACTTTTGTCTAAGTCTTTTCATTATGTTGAATTTGTACTTTTGTACTCTCATTATTTCTATTCTTCAGTCTTCAAATACATTTTTTTTTAATAATTTATCTTGAAATAATGTAGATATTTCAACGGTGGTGGGATGTTGCCGTCCATACGGTAGCTTATAATATGATGTTCAGACCCGTTGCGCATGTTCATGTATATAAGTTAGCTTTGGAATAATTTTGACATTTTGTTAATAATTTTGTCATTGTACTTTTGTAATTAAACGTTATTGTTCTTCAAATATCAGGGAATGAGTCTGTAGCCCTGATAATTACAATAAAGCATCACAGGATCACAACCTTAGTGCTTTATTGTCTTTGCTGGTCCTTCGAGAAGTTAAATATTGTTCCTGCAATACACCGTGTGGTGGAAGAATCTAATACTGTCTATCGACGAAGATCTGTCTGCCACAGATGGAAGGAAATGAAAGGAGATTTTATCAAAGAGTTTAGCAGTGGACAGCCTCTCCGGAAGCTAAAATTCCGACTGAACACCAGAAAACAGTCTGATAAAGAAGATATCAAACACTATTACTACGACTTGGTAACACTGGCGAACGAGGTCGATCCGAAGACGCCATTCGAAACTTTCCATGACCACTTCGAGACACATCACGCTGGACATGTTCAGCGGATACTGGCAGGTACAAATCAAAGAAGACTCAAAACAATACACAGCTTTTACAGTTCAAGGACACGGATTATACGAATTCAACGTACTTAGCTTCGGGCTATGCAATGCACCAGCTACATTCCAAAATTTGACAGACAAAGTTTTTCAAAGGATGAAATGGAAAGAAGTACTACTTTATCTGGATGACATTATTATTTTTTCAGAAACAGAATCGGAACACGTAGAAAAATTAACAAAAATTTTCAATCGGCTAAGAAAAGCAGGACTAACACTGCGACCGGAAAAATGCAAGTATATGAAAAAAGAAATTAAACTTTTGGGCTACATCGTAAGCGAAAAAGGGTTACTACCAGACGATACGAACATTGAGGCTGTTCGAAACTTCCCAACACCAAAAAACGTAAAGGACATCCAAAGTTTCATCGGGTTATGCAACTACTACAGAAAATTTATAAAAAAATTTCTCACAAATTGCAGCACCGCTAAATAAATTAATCAAGAAGGAAATCGAATTTATATGGGCCGAAGAACAAAACCATGCTTTCAATAGGCTGAAAGAAAAACTGACATCTCCACCAGTTCTACATCATTTCAACCCGAACGAAGGATGTGAACTCCGGGTAGATGCGAGCACATCAGGAATTGGAGCAGTATTATTGCAAAAAGATGAAGAAGAACAATTACATCCCATCGCATACATAAGTAGAAGCCTGACCAAAGCTGAGAAAAACTATACCATAACAGAATTGGAAGGATTGGCCGCAATATGGGCCTTGGGGTACCTAAGACACTTAATATATGGAAGACCGGTCCGTATTGTAACACATCACCACGCATTATGTTGGATAAAATCATTAAAAGATCCAATAGGCAGATTAGCGAGATGGTCGCTTAAACTTTCCGAATATGACTACACCATAGTGCACAAAAATGGTGTAGCTCATAAGGATGCGGACTGCCTGTCACGAAATCCAGTTATAAAGCCAGTCATACCCGAAATAGAGGAAATTGAAGAAATACCAACCTACCTGTTAGAAAACATAGATGTAGCCAAATTGCAAAACGAGGATCCGGAAATACATCAACTCATACAAGCCATCAATGACCCATTACAAGCAGCATCAATCGGCGTTGCTAAAAGAGCCAAGAATTTTCGCATAATCGATGGCGTTCTGTATAAAGTAAACACAAGTMCAGAAGGATTGGATAATCTTTTGGTAATTCCAAAAGCATTAATACACGAAATTATTTATTCCCATCATTCGGAGCCATTAGCGGGACACTTGGGTACCGCAAAAACATCGAATAAAATTAAAAACAGATTTTACTGGACTGTCAAGCAAGAAAGGGACAACAGAATAAAAAACCAGTTGCCCTATTACAACCAATACCAGTCGGCACACCGTTCGAAAAAGTGGGAATCGACATCCTGGGACCATTTAGAAAGAACAGGAAAGGGAAAACCGTAATCATAGTGGCCACAGACTACGCAACAAGATGGGCGGAAACAGAAGCACTACCAAATGGCAAAGCAGCACCCGTAGCAAGGTTTATTTTAGAAAGAATAATAACAAAGCATGGAGCACCACGTCACCTATTGAGTAACAAGGGAACAGTGTTTCAATCAGAACTAGTACAAGAACTACTAAAAATTATGGGAACAACAAGCACTTTCACTACGGCTTACCATCCAAGTTGCAATGGGCTCACAGAAAGACTTAACAAAACCTTGGCGGATATGATATCGATAACCAGACGGATTGGGACGAATATTTGCCGCACGTGACTTTCGCCTACAATACAGCTAAACAGGAAACTACAAGATATTCTCCCTTCATGTTGGTTTACGGAAGAGAACCGGTACTACCAACAGAAGCAAATCTAATGGAAAATACATAGAACATGGATGCATCGTAAATAAGGGAGAAAGCTTTAGCAGCAAGAAGGTTAGCGATTGAAAATATCAAGAAAAGGCCAGAAACTGATAAAAAGAGGTACGATAGCAAACATGGACACATTGAGTTTAAAGAGGGCGATCAGGTAAAGGTGTTTACTCCAGTGAGAAAGGTGGGAAGAAGTGAAAAATTGCTTCTAAGGTGGTTTGGACCATACTACATAACGAGAAAAGTATCGGATGTAGACTACGAAGTGCAAAAAGGACCTTCACAAAAGTGTAAAAAAGACATAGTGCACGTGAGCCGTATTCTACCATATTATGATCCATGGACACCCGTAGTAGTGCCGGAAAAATAAAAAGAACGTTGTGTAACATTAGTGATAAACAATGGACTATAAAGTTTATACATTACAAAACTTGACTAAAGTAAAGTGCGCGAAAACTAGCATTAGACATTTCTTTATCGTAGAATTTCAATATTGATACTTCGTGTAACATTGGGGAACGCTAACCACGTAGAAGTAAGTGCAGGGGCCTACTGGAAGCCCCTACCGGAGGTAATAACGTACGAAGCAACAATCCCAATCGCATACGAAATGGAATGGACAGAAGACAGCGTATCTATGGAACCGGTAACACATGTATGCGGAAACCCTAACCTGATCAACAAGGACAGCATCAGAGACGCTACCTGCAAGCTGGTGGAAAGAATGGACCGCTTAGAAGAAGCGTACACTGAAGAATTCATTACATTACAAAGAAGTTGGAACATCTTGACAACTATAAATACTACAGTAGAAGATAGAAGGAAGAGAGCATTAGACTTTATCGGAGACGGATTGGCATGGTGCTGTGGTRTGGCAACTCAGCGACAACTAGATTTACTCGCCATGAACAGCGAAGCAGTTCGCATCAAACTAAGTAAGGTTTCTAAAGGACTATCCAAGTCTTTGCAGGAACTAACGGATAATTCTGTAAAATTTGAGGAATATCAAAAAGAAGCCGCCAAAGCCTGGAAAAATACAGAACAAAGGATACATATGATAGAAAAACTAACTAATGACATCAGCTACAAATTCACGACCTTGGAAGAAAGGGACAGTTTGGAAATATTCTCATTAGCGGTACACCAGTTCAGTAACGTAAAAAAATGGTACATTTAACAAGGGCAATCAAGAAAGAAGCTACAATTACGGCGTGCAAACATCACCAAATACAATCAAGCATTTTGGACTTAGGACGATTGGACAACGAATTAAGAAGTTTTGAGCAAGGACTGGCCATCCCTGTTCAGGACATCTCAAAATTTTATGAGCTACCACTCAGCGAATGCACGTTCTCTGACAACAAATTGTACGTACACATAAAGATACCAATAACAAGAAGAAACCAGTACTGGGAACTCTACGAGCTTATAACAACTCCATTCGCTTGGTACAATCAAACATGCTCAATTCCACATCAGGTGCTATATCTCGCCGTATCAACTCACTTATACTCAAACAAAGACCACATTCGTCAAATTTCTGGAACTGGACTACATCAGTGCAAGYCGTATCATGACAAATTGTGTTACATTCTACGATTTTCCGCCGACTCATTACAGGGTCCCGAATGCGCGAAAAAACTTTATGAAGGAACGACAGTTGAAGAACTTAGCCACTATTGCCCGATTAACTGTCACAACAACATAACTAATAACTTAGAAAATGTTTTGATCCTAAATTACTAAAAGATAGTAGCCGGGGACGTGAATTGCCTAAATAATGTTATAACTGTCATGAGGTAGGTCACTTTGCAACATCTTGCCCAAAATGTGGCAAGTTTCATGATACTAAATGAGGCGCATAATATATCACCAGTGGTCAAAAATATTACAAAGATGTTATTGTAAATGGTAATATTCTGCGCGCTTTTATAGATCTTGGTAGTACTTGCAATACAATACGACAATCAGATGCTAACAAAATAGGTTTGAAATGTGACAAATCCCAGGCTAGTTCAATTGGAGGCTATGGAGGGGGAATTGTGACATCTCAAGGGATTGTTGAATTTGATTTGGAAATTGATAATCTAAAATTACATACGACGGCTGTTGTAGTACCGGATTTTGTACTCGCTACTCCCCCCTCGTCTTACAGAAGATTCCAGGATGCCACTGCCGGATGGCAAATACGAAGTCAAGGATGGCAACAATGGGATGCACTAAATCAGTAAAAGGCAAGTAACAGCTGGAATATCATCAATCATAAACATACCGAACCAAGGATGGAAACTTATGCCTCCAGCCGATGAATCCAATGCCAAATAATCCCACAGATTAAGGAAAAAATTCAACTTGAAAATCGACAGGACTACTTCACCACACCTTTAAGCAATGCAGAAGACTGAGAACAAAATAGATATGCACCAGTATGAGGGCAATTCAGTCAACGCAGCCAGAATCAAGAGCAGCTCTTGATAAGCTTACATCGAGGACATCACGTCTCAAAGACAACCAACGACGGTATGGGGTTTCGTACACATCATACGTGCTATGGGAGTCTGGATGCAGCCACCTACGCCGAGCCTGTGTCATCGTTTTGATAAACTGTAATTCTAAACCGCTATAGACTGACAAAGATACAGTGCCGGACTAAGTGAACTTAAGTATCAAACCGACAGTGCCGTACTTAGTGAACAGTGTGATAAGTGGGTGCGAAAAGCAAAAGACAATTTAAACAGACTATTAACAAGGACAGCCAATTGGGTCAAAATATGTAAACAAACCACAGACTTTTATTTTTTTTAGTAATTTTTGTTTAAGTTAGGTAGAAGCTGGAGGGCCAGCTTTTCGAAGCCGGGGGGACATGTCAAAAAGCAAATATTTTTCCAAATTCACTTTTATTATTCACAATAGGTAATCTCGTAACAACGAGCTAAATTCCATTTTTAACGTAATAGCTCAGCATTTTCACGTAAACGTAAGCATTTCTACGTTCATCGCACTTTCCTCGAACGCTAGCCTGATGCGCTGCCTCAGCAAAATTAGCGTCGAACAACCCTAGTAACGTATGGGCAGTTTGCCCTATAAATACTCGGTTTTTACAATTGTGAGGCATTCTTAGAACAGCCTTCGAAGGAAGTCATCTCTCTGGCCAAGAACTACCCTCCAGGACTATGTAAGTTGTCTTAATTGTAATTATCTACTTTATTGTTTTATGCATTATTCTCTGTTTTAATGTACACCTTAATTTAATGTTACTTAGTTCTAATAAATGTGTGTTAGATTCGACCTCTGTCGCATCACTCCTTCCAGTTCCCAGCCTTCTGTTTCAGGAATCTAGTGTGGTGTAGTGTTTGGTGCAGGTTAACCAGTGGACCGGGTCGCATCCTACTTCCAGAGCGCGACAATAAGATGGGATAGGATAAATATATAGTTACGTGTCTGAAAGCCCAGACGCCACCCCTAAGTGCATGGACTAGATAATAGGAACATTTAGATAACACCTACGTATTTAAGCCATAGGGAGTAAACATCCCTAACTCAGTATAATTCATGTGTTAGACTTGTTATGCTGCTGTTCATTTCTCTGTAACTTGTAATAAAAACTTTTTAAAAACACAAGTTCACGGAGAGATCATTTAACTGGCGCTGCGAACAGGATTGTGTCACGGTTCGCGAAAAGTTACCGGCGTGTTTCAACACCTTAGACGCAATCCACGACCCTGTGGGCAACTCGAGGAGAAGATCCTATTCGAAAAGTCGAGGGACAACCCCAAGAGCCGTACCCACACCACGTCTATCGGAGACGAGGAGGAAATTCATCGAGAGACCTTGGACTGGACCGGGATGAAACTCCTTCCACTAGTCCTGTAAGTCTTTTGAGTTGCTTTCGTGCAATTATTACTGATATTTAATGTCAGACTTTGACTCAGACGTAGAACTTGAATTAGTTGATAATTTAACCGACCTAATATCAAACAGTGCGTCCAGTAGTTCAAGCAAGTTTAAAGGTAAAAATTTAAAAGAACAACGCCCCAATCCGTATACTACAATGACTACTAACGGTCAAGTTACAAATCAAGTTGCGGCACCATCATTGATGCCGATTCAAATTAGCGAGCTTACAGCTCTTACAAATACGCTCCCAGAATTTTATCCGGGAGGAAATTTGTCAACCTTCGTAAACGCTGTAGATAATTTAATAAAATTTTTAGACAAAAAGTTAACGCTGAGCCAAGTCTACTTGTTTAATGTTTCTGTGCTAGCGAAAGTGAAAAATGAAGCCAGAGATTATTTAAATTTTCATAATGAAACTGAATGGTCAGGTATTAGAAGCGCGCTGTTAAGAAAATACGGTGACCAAAGAAATGAAGAAATTTTGCTCTCCGCTCTCAGGAGCACTACAAAAACAAAATGAGTTATTTAGAATATTACGATCGCGTCTTATTAGCGCAAAATGATCTGATGCAGTACGTGCAACTGCATGAGACAGATCAAAATATTATTGCATTCAAAAGACATTTTTATCAAAAACAAACGCTACAAGTATTTTGTTCCGGGCTTAATGACCCATATCATGAATATTTGATGCATTTTGATTTAGTTTCCCTAGAAGAAGCTCTTAATAAATGAATTTATGACAACAAAATTCAAGAACATAAATACATGAAATATTTAAGAAATAATAATGACAAGCATAGACCTAATGTGCAAAAGAATACTCAACCTGCTAGAAATACCTTTAGTGGTCCAAGTTTTGCATTTAATCCGCGACCTCCGCAAATGCAAAACATACCACCTATGCGTTATTTACAACCACAGACTAATAACCAACAAAAAAACGTTTGCAGGATCTGTCAATAAACTAATACCGCAATCTTCAAGATTACCTATGAATAAACAAAATTTTGGAACAAAACCGGGCTCGGCAATGTCAAGAAATACATTCAAACCGACACCAATGTCTGTTCAAACTTCCGTCCCAAACAATTTCAGACAAAACAATAATGTTTTCCAAAGCACGTCTAGACCAACATTTGTTTCGGAGGAATTGTTTAACAATGAAGTGGATGTAGAAATGTAGAAATGAATTCCCTATTTATTCCGAAGATAATTATGAAGTGCAGTACATGGAAACCCTCCAAAACGAGGCAGAAAATTTTCATGTAACCGCCTCGGACGAATGTCAAATTTAATAGACCTAAATAACATAGCCCGCCAGTCAAAACTTCCCTTTTTCTACCTTCCAAATTTAAATCTTAAGGTTTTAATAGATTCCGGCGCGACAGATTCAATTATTAATCCAAATGCAGCAGAAAAATTTATTAACTTTTACTATAAGGAACCTTTTTCAGTCACCAGTATGAACAGAACATCAATTTCTCAAGATAATATAAAATTTCCTTTACTAAAGGAACTAGGAATTAATAATTCCCCATTAAAATTGCGTGTAATTGACTGGCATAAACGTTTTGATGTACTAATAGGTACTAAAGATTTAGAAAAATTTAAAGCTCAAATTGACTATGATTTAAAAAATTTGAAACTAAATGAGATAAATATCCCTTTTTACTTAGAGTATAATAGTAAAGAAGTAAGCTTAGATAATATAAACGCTAAAGTATTAAAGATACCTGTAAATATAGAAAGTGGTGAGGTAATTCTACCCCCAATAAAACTTAAACATGATGTAATTACTCCTGAATGTATAGTTAAGGCTCACAATGGAATCTGTTCCATACCTAACCCCTTAGAAAATGAAAAAGTTAGTTTTCGCAAACGGGTGGAAACAGTTCCAGTTAATGTATACCAGGTAGAGACACCCGAAATAAAACAACAAAAATTCCCCAAAGTACATGAACTAATTAGGACCGATCATCTTAATTCCGAAGAAAAGAAAGCAATAATAGAGCTTTGTATTAAATTTAGAGACGTCTTCTACTACGAAAATACTGATTTAACATTCACCAATAAAGTCAAACACAAAATTAGAACTACAAGTGACAACACTGTATATGTAAAGTCATTCAGACACCCTAGAGCTATGCAGGAAGAAATACAAAATCAAATTCAGAAACTTTTGGACAATAAAATAATTAGACCGTCAATATCCCCCTACAGTGCCCCCGTTTGGATTGTACCAAAAAAGATGGATGCGAGTGGCAAAAGAAAATACAGAATGGTTATAGATTTTAGAAAATTAAATGAAATCACTGTTGAAGACAAATATCCATTACCACGAATTGACGAAATTCTGGATAATTTAGGCAAATGCGTTTATTTCACTACCCTGGATCTTGCACAGGGATTTCATCAGATAGAATTCTCCGAATCAATAGAGAAAACCGCGTTTACTGTTAATAATGGGCATTATGAGTACCTCAGAATGCCTTTTGGTTTAAAAAAACGCACCTGCCACATTTCAGAGAATGATGGACGAAGTTTTAAAAGATTACCTGTATAAGTTCTGTTTCGTGTATATGGATGACGTAATTTTTTCAAAATCACTTCAAGAACATCTATTACATATTCGGCAAATATTTAGCAGATTAAAAGAAGTCAACCTAAAAGTGCAATTAGATAAATCTGAATTCCTCTGTAGAGGTTGCGTTTCTAGGACACGTAATAACACCGGAAGGCATTAAACCAAACCCCTCTAAGATAGAGGCTATTCAGAAGTACCCCATCCCTAAAACGACAAAAGAGATAAAAGCATTCCTAGGTCTAATTGGCTACTATTGCAGGTTTATCGCAAATTTCGCTAACATAACATCACCCATGACTAAGTGCTTAAAAAAGGAAGCAAAAATATATACAAACGACCCTGATTACTTAGAGTGTTTCCACTTATGCAAAGATTTACTCGTTAATGCACCGATTTTAAAATACCCAGACTTTTCAAAGCCATTCAAACTAACTACGGATGCTTCTAACATAGCTATTGGTGGTGTACTTAGTCAAAATAATCAGCCCATAGGATATTACTCTAGAACTTTGAATTCCGCAGAACGCAACTATAGTACAATAGAAAAGGAATTACTTGCAATTTTAGATTCGACTAAACATTTCAGACCATACCTTTATGGTAGGCGTTTTACTATAGAGACTGATCATAACCCGCTTGTTTGGCTATCGAAAATCAAAGAACCTAACTCCAGACTAATCCGATGGAAACTAAAATTAGAGGAATTTGACTGAAATTGTTTATAAWAWAGGAAAAGAAAATAAAGTAATAAATAATAATAAAGTAAATAATGATGAAACAGAAACAAAAYCAGTATTACCCKAAATACATGAAACACCAGATATAACAGACGAAGAGCTTGAGCAGTTGATAAATCAAAATCCCACATACAATCCGACAGACGAAGAAATAGAGAAAATTATAAACGAAATTATAACCCCTGACCCAAATATCGTAATCGATTTAGACGATATTCTTCTACCTTCAAATCCTGAATCAGACGATAATACTGTACACTCTGTCCATAATGAAGATGACGGAAAAATAATTCCAATTACGGATCAACCTGTTAATAACTTTTCGAATAGAATAATTTTGATGTTTGGTAAATACTATGAAATACGTTTTAAGCAACCTTTTAAGAAAAACCATTATACAATACTTATCAGAAACACAAATTTACAAGGTGATATACAACAAATGTTCAAAGAAATATTTAGACCAAACATAACATATGCAATATTCTCAAAAGAGGAGGAACAGAAGGACATAATAACTAGCTATCATAGTGAAACACATACTGGAATCAATGAAACTTATTCAAAACTACGTTCAGAATACTTKTGGCCTAATATGAAAGATATGATAGTTCACGAAATTAACACTTGCGACCTTTGCTTACAAGCCAAATATGAGAGAAATCCCTATAATGTTAAGCTGGGAGGTCCATTGTTGGCAAAGAAACCATTTGACACTATTCACTTAGATACGTTTACTTTCCAAAACTGTAAATTCCTAACAATAATTGACTCTTTCTCAAAATACGCCCAAGCTTATTACGTAAAAGATGGCACAGGCATAACTATCTTAAATAAGTAAAGGCATTACTTTAGTCACCATAATTACCCAAAACGAATCGTCTGCGATGAAGGTCGTGAATTCTTCAATAGAACACTCAAAGAATATTGCAATATGCACAAAATAGAATTACACTTTACCACCGTAAACAACCCGAATTCAAATAGTCCCATAGAAAGACTTCATTCTACCTTAGTCGAAAAATTACGTATTTTACGACTTAAAAACCCTAAGGAAACTCCCCAAAATCAAATGATTACGGCAATCTTAATCTACAATCAATCAATTCATTCAGCCACTGGCTTTACTCCGTTTTCACTGCTGTATGGCCCATATGAACATGAAAATGATTTCGATGTAAATTTAACTATTTATGAAGAATATAACAATAGACGTAAACAGGAACTAATACCATTTCTCAAAGAAGTTTATGATAAAACTTTCTAGAAAGAACAAAAAGTCTTAGCACAAAGAAATGCAAATAGAGAACCGGAACCCGAAATTAACACAGATACTTCAGTTTTTGTTAAAAAGAATAAACCAGGAAAAACTGATCCCCTTTACCAGAAAATTAACGTAACTAATAGAAAGAAAACAAAAATTATAGGTAAATCGGCCAAAAACAAAATCACTAACTCGCATGTACGTAAAATAAAAAGATTAAGAAAAATCCCTTCGTTACAGGCTAATCGTGTGGACGACGCCATCCCGTCAACTTCACGTCAAACCAATTAACACAAATGGATATTTTAAAGAAGTTATAGGCGAAACAAAAATTTTCGATCACTTTCACAAATTTTATTTCTCCATAAATTTAACCCAACTCGAATGCGCTGTTCGGAAATTAGCACAAAATATGGTAATAATAGAACACAAGACAAGAAATGACACTCTTTTACGAAATCAATATCAAACATTAAAAAGAGAAATCGAAAGCTCAGAAAATATCCTGGAAAAGTTAACACATTTTAGAGGTAAAAGAGGCTTAGTAAACGTCTTAGGAAAAACTATAAAATTCATAACTGGAAATTTAGATAATGATGACCTGGCAAATATTAATCAGAACCTAGAAATACTGTCCAAAACACAAAAGCAGGAAATAAGTAGACTAAATGAATTGACATCATTTGCAGCTCACGTTACTCAGCGATACACTGAAGACATTTCAAAATTAAATCACAATATGGATGAGACTGCCAAAGCAATCAATTTAATTCAGTCAAAATTCGAAACCCTTCAAGTAATCAATCATGAAATTTTTAATGCAATAAGAGTCCGCGATTTCATTAATTGTATAGAACGCACAATTAATTTAGCAAAACTAGAGACACCGAATTTAGAACTATTTACCAGATCAGACCTTGCAGATATTAATCAACACTTAATGAGGGAATACGATGAAAATCAGATCTTATACACAAATAATACACACTTGTTTGAAGTATTGGACCACTCAAAAATATTATTGATGATAACAAATAAATCAGTAATAATGGTACTGAAGATACCGATCCTAAAACCCACATCGTTCATTTACTCCAGAATATATCCGATCCCAAATACCAAAAACAAAATTATACTATTACCTGCCAAATATTTCCTACAATCCAATCAGTCCGAATTATGGTCCAACGACTGCAGAAACCTCCACAATCAGTCTCTATGCCATAACACGCTGAAGAATGAAAAATGCTCATTGGAAAATTTAAATACGTGCCAGGCAGCTGAAACTACTAACGACTATCGAATAATTCAACAAATGGAAAACACAGCCCTAATGGTTAGTACAAAACAACCATTAGAACTCATAGAAAACTGCGAATACCAAGTGCAATACAATGTGCTCATATCCTCATCATGCAGCATAATTATAGAAAATACAATATTCAGAAAGCCAGGATTCAACAGAACCATAATCTTGCCAGAAGTAGAAGACATCACACTGACTCATCGGTACGAAGTTCTCCTAAAAGAAGAACATCTCCAGGACCTTCAGAAGCTCCAAGAAGAAGCCAGATTTATAAAATCCAAGTCAATAATTTTAATCCACTTGTACATTATATTCACTATTCTGTTACGGCTATAATCTTTGTTGTAATTGTAATTTGCATCATAGTGCTTTGTTATTTCAGGAACAATGTTTATAGAGATTTATGTAAGAAGCGAAATGTTGTTAATATTTCAGCAAAAGAATTTGTTCAACTTTATCCAAAATTGAGCGCGGACGCTCAAGACCAAGGGGAGAGGAGTTACGTGTCTGAAAGCCCAGACGCCACCCCTAAGTGCATGGACTAGATAATAGGAACATTTAGATAACACCTACGTATTTAAGCCATAGGGAGTAAACATCCCTAACTCAGTATAATTCATGTGTTAGACTTGTTATGCTGCTGTTCGTTTTTCTGTAACTTGTAATAAAAACTTTTTAAAAACACAAGTTCACGGAGAGATCATTTAACTATATTAAGTGTATACCTTACACCTTTAGAGGTAGATTTAAATGCATTTGCAGCTGCAGATTAGTATTAAATTTTTTTGTAAGAACATTAAATGTTAAAAGAATTGATAAGATAGTCTCTTGTGTGATTGAGCATACAATCTTTGGTTTTAATTATAATAGAAACATGACTCACAAAAGAACAAGTGCAGCTTTAAAATACCTATTCCTACAGAGCAATGGACAGTTGCAGAGGTGCAGGGTCGAGGCATTTAAAGGTGTGTAAAAGAGGGTACTGAGAGCACTGAACATTGCTGCGTGGCTCATCGCTTGCCCTGCTGGGGGCCTTGATTAGACCAACCATGCTCGCTCTCCATACGAATATGTTCCCAGCCGATTATAGACATTGCTAATGGACTTAGAATATGTCATGATGGTGTGCACTTTGTTATTATGTTCATTCAGTAAAGTGCTATGCAGTAACATTTGCTGGTTTAATAATTAATACTGTAATAGTGTCTTCAAAAAGGTGGATATAGCCTACAATCTTCATGCCACTGAAATGCTGGTACAAAACTGGGGCAAGATGATTAATGTATAACCACTAAGTTGAAGAATAGGTACATTGATATCTTAAGCACCAATGTTGTTAAAATACAAAATACTATAGAAATGTGCTGGGTGTATTTATCGTATCCAAAAATCTTATTTACCTAGTTTCTTTAAAAGTCCTGAGTACACTCTAGCATGTACTTCCACTCTGTGACCAATAAATGTGTGCTCGAGATTTCAACATAAATTGTTTAGACTTAACAGGTGGCCCATTTAAATTATTGCAAAATACCTTAGATTCAAATTGTCTGGTACAAACCGTGAAAATCTCTAGAAGATGTTGTTTGGAACTTTCACAATTTTGGATTGAATTTTATAGGTAGGTATATTCAGATGATATTCAAAGTTATGAATAAGCTGAATTATGCATCAGATCATCTTTCTGTATCCTTTAAATTGTCTGAGATATCAAATTTTAAGTGGATCGATAAACATTGCCCTAATATTGAATTTTATTTGATAGACACGCTCCATCCATTTAAGCCAATCAAGTACGTAAGTAATATTCCTAAGAGCAAATCTCGTTGACTAACTTAGAATTTGTGATCTCTATCCACAATAGGGCTTTTAACAGATTTAGTGGTATATCACAATGGATTGATCATAGCAGATGTTAGTTAATTAGTGTCTATCATAGAAAAAGCATTCATTGTCTATATTGTTGCGATTACGGGTTTGACAAATGCGGATTTCTACCTTGTGTTATTTACACACATTTTTATCGAAATACACAAAACACTATTATGACACTACTAATTCAGCAAACCACTATTCAGAACACTATAATGCACTCTCTAGTACTCAAAACACCGAAACACATGTTTCTCTCTGTTCGCTCGAATCTCGCTTGCTTCACTGCTTTTCAAAATCAGACTAGACTTTTCCGCTACAGGACACTTCCGCCATGCGCCAGGCCGCGCTTTATATAGGTTAGTTTCCCCCTACGCCATCTTTCTACATGTTTCTACACTTTTCCATATTTAAAGATCCTAGATATACAAGGTGTTCACGGTAACAGATTACAATAACTAACTTTTTTATTTGATCTCGTTTTGGGAAGTTTCATGAATTTTTGAAGTTTGTAGTGTTAACAAAAAAAATAATAGAACGACCCAATTTTCTATAATGCATTCGATTAAAGGCAAAAAAAACAAAAAGTTTTAATATCATAAAAAAACATTTCAGAAATACCTAAGTAAAATAACTAGCAAGGATAGTTTTTGGCAAGTGTCCCAAAGACTACTGATGTAATAACCCATCTATGTGGAGCGGTGTAGGTAAACGTTACAAACGAATATGGAATAGCCGAAATAGAATTTTATTATTATAACATAGATTATGTTATAATAATAAAATTCTATTTCGGCTATTTCATATTCATATTTCATAGATATCGCTGCCATCAGTCCGATTTGAAGGGTTCGGAGTCGTTTATCGTTTATTTCTGATAATTACTGGTTTTCTCTCTCCGCAGTAGGTTTGTAGCCCTGAAATGCTTTGGGATTCGATCTGTGTAATACAATCAAACACCGATCGTAAATTTTAGTAGTTTATACTATAAAATTTGCAATGGCAAAGTAATACAGTATCGACAGTTTTCAATAATGTAACAGCTTGGAGTTGAGTATCAAACTAAATGACACAGTTTAAATCAATTATAAAGTTTCAAGCGGTGCTGAGTGAGCAGGAGTAAACTAACTTATTGACTCACCTCGTATACGACGTCCGCTACTCCACATGTGGATTCCCAACTAACAAAGTTCCTCTGGACTGGACGAAGCGACGCACTTCACTTCACCTTTATAGCGATCTAACGCTACGTACGAAGTTGGAACGGGGATCAACTACCTATTTAACGATACTTCAAATCCGGCCGTTCAATATCGAAAAATGTAATAGAGAACTTCACACACTTACTTCCGAATTTAAATTTAGACGTGAGACCCGACTACAGATTTTTATGTGATTTCGATTCAAGACCAAAAAATGTGTCTCTCTCAGTTTTTGAAGAACTGACCTTCAGGGCGTGAAAACTTCTCTTTTGTCAATTAATTAGCCAATCGCATATGGCAAGCAATGGCCTTTTCCCACGCATCTCTGGCTTTTGTCCACCATTTTAGTGCAAAATAGCAGCGGTAAATTTTAATGTTTATGTAGAAGACGGGATCAAACCTATTTGGTTTCTATGGTTTTGCTTTCATCCACCATTTTAGTGCAAAAATATGGACAATGAATTGCGGCATTTTAGTGACTGTGTCTGGCTTAACCGAATCACGCCACCTATGCGGATGTTTAGTTTAAACTACCGGCAAGATCTAAGGGTTTTTAGTCTGGGTTTCCATCGACCTTCACTGAACTCATTGTTCTTCTGCAACTTTGTAGCAATCAGTTCCCACGTACACTCAGCGGCATGAAAAACGGAGCAGCTGAATTTTTTTCAAACAAATTAAAAATTTAGACGCTTTGTGATGTTTTATTATTATAATATCTTAAACAGAGACATACAAATATGTTTTAAGTATTCTTTAACAATTGAACTATTATTTGAACAAAAAATCGTTTTGCTACAAATTAATAAATGAGGACGAAAAAGCACAAATTGATGTTGTTGCAAAATGACGTTAAATTAATCAAAACTGAAACAATTTGGTATAAAAAACTGGAAAGTCGCATTTTAGAGGAGTAAAGCGAGGCATAAAAGGCGCTCATTTCCTCAGGAAAAAAATCGCGTAGAACCAAATGAAACCTACGTGGTTGTGTTCATTATATAATTTTCTACCAGAAATGGTGATTGACGACATTTTTGGCAGATGCAGAACTTTTTTATTTTCGGAAAACATAAAAACTGCGCCAATATCGGAATCATTGCGTTCTAACAAATATCACCTCATATCTGGAGAATTATTTCAGATATTGCATTCGTCTTTTTTTAAATGAAAGTAAAATCATGAGCGCTTCTAACAGTGTTAAAATAGTTTATAGAAGTTTAATACGTTTTGCAGGAAAATAAATATGTCGTTATACACTGCACGGCTACTGTTCTTAAAATTTATACTTATATGCAGGGAACAATATGTTGAGAGAGGTATAAAAAAGTTTTTGGCGAAAAAATTATCGTTATAGATACCATAGTTTTCATTTTATGAATTTATATTTCTCAACGGTTAGGTCACGCCGCTGCCAGGCTGCCACAGCGGTCCAGATAGCTCAAAAAGGTGGTCAAAATAAGCGTAATAAGTTGAAACCTATTCCAGAACTGATCCACCCACTCTAGTTTATGCATTATAATAAAAACAATAGTCGGCTATGACTTAAAGCAATCAAGATTCAAGAGAACTGTCAAAGTTTAATGTATTAGTTTGACGCGTATTGGTTACTACTTTGTAACTTAATGCTCATAAAAAGTTGACATTTGTGAAACTCTACGAGTTGTGCCTGGAATTATTATCAAAATGAACACCTCTATTATATAAAACCATATTTTATTTAAATATGAACCCTCGTTAGTTCTAAAATAAGGCAGACGTCTAAATTTTTCAAGTTTTGTATCATTACTGGCTATTGGCAACCTTTTTTTTCAATTCGCCCAGGTTGGCCATAATAATTCTTGATCAAAGGTATAGTAATGTGTGTCAAGTATAACTGTATAAAAACTATTTCTACCCTGCATTGCCCTTTTAACAGAAATTTTAATTTCAGGCTACCCCTGCTTGACTTATGCTGCTTTGTTTGATGTTTTAGTAACAAAGGCAATAGCACATCAAAAATATTCTGCTGTTACAGCATACATTTTAAATGTTATCAAGTGCGAGTTTGCCTAACAGTCATATCAAAATAATAACGGAAATGGCTAGATGTTTATGCAGACAATTTCAAAATAAATGGCAGTCGTGTAATAGGACGCTAAATACGAAGAATGGCTACAAAATAGTTTCAAGGTTTGCATATCACTGCATTCCTCCGCCTCCGCATCCATTTTATTTGGTCGTTCCTCTCCCTTACAATAAGAGCGTTCAAGAAGACGAGAAACGTCAAGAATTATAACCGAGACTAGCGGCCCCAGTCCAGAAGCACTAATCCATACCGCCAGCAGTAGTGCTGCAACAGCCTGTGGCAGCTGCAATTTTAAACCAAATTTTAAAATTTCCATTTTTACTTTCAGAACTAAGAGAGTCTCTTAGAA
Organism: Rhyzopertha dominica; assembly: GCA_025024175.1. Lineage (NCBI taxonomy): Eukaryota > Metazoa > Arthropoda > Insecta > Coleoptera > Bostrichidae > Rhyzopertha > Rhyzopertha dominica. Next base: position 43,443,648 of record QCXZ01000137.1, on the reverse strand, counting down.
GTCCTAACGCAATGCCTGTTCCCTGAAGAAGCCCTATGTTGTTCTACTTGATAACAATTTATCTAAAAGCCAATACATGAATATTCGTTTAGGAAGTAAAGAGAGAAGCGCCGATATATACCCTTCATACGGAACAATATTGGACTGGACGAAGAAATTCGTAATTTACAACAGTTAGATACTGCCCTGCCACAATCATGTCGATATTAATGATAGTGTTATGATGTTAACGGCCATGTTAGCAATACAAGTGTTCACAATAGTGTTAACACCGATGTTAAGGATTGTAACCTAACCTCCATGTTTAATATATGACACAGCAACCTTCGCTTGGATCATTCTCGTGTTTTGGCGTTGCTATTTTTATTAAAATAAAAATCACACAACTTGCACTTTGCAAAATGGCGAAGACAATAACAAAACATTGACGCGAGTGCGCCTGACACCTGATGAATCAGACAAATCTTGGTCAGCTGTTCCATTAACACACTGCACAGGTGCAGTAATACGGCAGAATCGCTTTCTGGTTGGTAGATGTTAACGCCGATGTTAAGAATTCTAGAGAATTTCTGACCCTTACCATCAACATATTACATTAACATTAACACTAATATCATTGTGAACACTCAATACAAGTCCCTATGTTCTGGTTCTTACCATTTTAACATTATCATTACCATTAACATGATTGTGGCAGGGCAGTAAAGTGTAGCAGGCGGAAAGATTCTACGTGCTAAATTTAATCTGTACATGACAATTGATGGTAAGATTCCTTAATGTTTTAACCGGTACAAAATCTTCCCAAGCTTGTGGCTCAACACCCAAACTATTACAAAGTACCTTTAATTTTACTTCACTACCCTACATGCTTGGATACGATTTTTTGAATGCATACTACACATTTCATACAGAATCCATATAAAAACGTGGCAAGTACGAGATGCAACACAAAAGGAATTATTTATTTATTTAAACAGCAGAAATTACAAATTCAAGTCAGATTTTGGAAACAAATGGGGCTTCATGTGGATGAACCAAAAAATAATGAATCTGGAAATATGATGGTAATATTATTCGTCGTGCCTTTAGTGAACTAAAATTATTTGGTCAAATAACTGATATTGATGAAGATTTAATTAGTTGATTTGGAAATATTTTCACTGCACTTTCCTGTCAATCTCTACTAAACAAATTATACAAGAGGGATGGAGAAATGCACGCACGAAAGGACAGTAGATGTCACAACCTAGAAGATATGTTTAATAGGGCTCTTGTCTTGACACATCTGATCCAATAATATCAAGTTTTGGTTTAATTAGAGGACTAAATAAAAAGGATCATTTACGTTGTCTACCTTCTGATGTAATTGCTCTAGTAGCTTTCATTTCAACCTCTGCTATCTAGTAGTTGTTTAATTTGTTGCTATTACTTAAAATAAATGCTTGGATTTGTTCTCTTTTCATTCACTGTTTTTTTATTGGAAACCCCTATTTGCAAACCAAGATCCTATGCCGCAATGTGTAAGGCAGTCGTTATCAGCTATCGGGCGCGATACACTCGTTAAGAAAAAATTCATAACATGAAAACCATGGTAGGTACGACGATAATTTTTTCGCCAAAAACTTTTTTACACCTCTTTCAACATGTCGTTCGCTCCATATAAGTATAAATTTTGAGAAACAAAAAAGTTTGTCGCGTGTTTGAAGTTTCAGTAGCCGTGCAGTGTATAACATTATTTTTTTCCTGCAAAACATATTAAACTTCTATAAACTATTTTAACACTGCTACAAGCGCTCATGTTTTTACTTTCATTAAGAAAAAAGATGAATAAGATATCTGAAATAGTTCTCCAGATATGAGGTGATATTTGTTAGAACGCAATGATTCCGATAATGGCGCAGTTTTTAGGTTTTCCGAAAATAAAAAAGTTCTGCATCGGCCAAAAATGTCGTCAATCACCACTTCTGGTAGAAAATTATATAATGAACACAATCATGTAGTGGTTCTACGGCAAGAAAAAGAAAAGTTATTATTTGTGACCGATTTTACTCCACTATTTATAATAACGCCCCAACGTGCTCGAATTAATGCATGTATTATCCTTGGCATTCCTAAAATCAAATGTCGAATGTTCTCTTGGGCAATACGTTCCCATTTCTCTAAAAGAGCTTGTTGCATCTGATTTAAAGTTGAAGGATCAAAAACACGACTTCGCATCCTTCATCCAAGCATGTCCCAAACATGTTCAATTGGGTTCACATCGCTGGCCACTCCATAACAGGAATGTTTAATTCGTTTAAGTACTGTTGTGTTATTCTCGCGGTGTGCGGTCTGGCATTATCATAGATCAGAAGAGTCATGTCCAATAAATTCAACATAGGAGACAAGATCTTGGAGAATTTCATCAATGTACCTGACAGCAGTTAAGGAGCTTCTTAGAAGGATATACAATTCTGTGTGTGCCTCCAGAGAAATTCCTGCCCACACCATAAGTGAGCCCCCTTGGTAACCTACCCCGAGACACAAGGTACATACATTCTGCAAAATGCTCTTGTTGTCTCACGACCATTTGGAGACAGCAGGCTAAATCTGGACTCATCGGTAAACAAAACGCGTCCCCATTCATTTTCACCCTGGTGCTCGTGATTTCTGGCAAACTGAAGTCGCGCAACACGATGACGCCTAAGAAGCTCTGGGCCTGTTGCAGGTCTACGACTGGTAAGATTGGCTTCTCCAAGTCTTCGTCTAACTGTCCGCTCGCTTACATTGGTATTTCGGGCGTGATGAAGTCGATTTCTGATCTCTACAGCCGTAGCACGACGATCTCGAAGACTTTGTAAGACGATAAACCGATCATCATGAGTTCTTCGTTGGGAACCAGTTCCAGGTCGTCTGGTGTAAGCTCCAGTTTCCAAGAAACGTGTAAAGATACGGTGCACAGTGCTATTGGATATGATACTGTTGGGCAACATATCGCTCAGTTCTTCCGTCTTGAAACAATGCAACAATAGCAGTCGCGGTTTCGGGATTAACAGCCATAACAAAACCACTTTAGAATGTGATTTACACCTGTCAGATTTCTCAAAACAATCAAAACAAAGCATTGTTACCGTGGCTTCATGGCCAACTATGCACTTTTAAGTGATAAGATCTGTGCAATTTTTGATTTTTGTGAGTTTTTATTTAAAAACATTTTTTTTCTTCAAATAAAGGTTAAATTGTTAGAAAATACTTAAAACATGTCATGTTTAAGACATAATAATAAAACATCACAAAACGTTAAAATTTTAAGTTTGTTTAAAAATATTCATCTGCTCCGTTTTTCGTGCCGGTGAGTGTATTATTAAAAAATGCAGTTCATGCATATCACCTTTATACTTTTTTGTCTAGACTAAACACCATATATACGAGGGAGGTTCACAACACTGACAACAGCTACTCATAACCTCATATCAAATTAAAGAGAATTGAATACTACAGTTACTTGTAAAACAATTGATATACCCTTCCTTTTGAAAAAGTTCGGATATCCATGATTATATTGTTGCAATTTCGGGCTCGAAAACTGCGGGTTTCTGACTTAATTCCTTTTATTTAGAACACTGACATCAAATACACTAAGTCTATACACAACGAGATCAAAACACTACTGTTTTAACACCACTAATTCACTAAACCACTAAACTGTACACACTTGCATTAAAAACATCTGGGCCTTTCGCTCGCTCAATAATCGCTATTCGAATTCACAGCTGCCCGCGCGTTGTTGATCTGTCAGGCTATTTATACCCTCAGAAAATTCCAGAATGGCATCTTCTAGTCGTAATCTAAACTTCGCGAAGGTTCGATTGATAGCATTTTCTGGAATCATGACATCTGTCATCTGTCTGTAGCTAGGATCACTACTTGCAGTGTCCTACTACAACGCACCTACACACCTGCGACTCCGATCCAGGGGTGGCTCTGATTTCGCAATACTACCCTCTCCTTGGAACTGGTCGTCCCGATCACTTAGTTCCATTCCTCGGGATCTCTGTGGTACTCGCTTAAATGATTTAAATGTACCACCTTCATCCTTGATCTTGGGCTGCGCTGGATTCTGTGGACTACGTCGTTAATCCTTTTTAGAGTAAGTAAGGTCCTTCCCAGGATGGCGACGATTTAGGCGAAAGTCCTTTCTTCCTTTGCGGGTTATAGGGCTGCACTAGATCTTCTTCATTAGACTGCCTGCGACTGGACCTCGCATCATAACGAGCTTTTGCACGATCACTCGCAATCTTGATTTTCTACCGCGCCAATCCGTGGGGTTCCAGAAGTGACTGTATAAAGTTTTTAACATAATCGGTTACTTTCTCTTCAGGTGCCCTAGTTGACTCAAATTCAAGATCACACGGTAGTTTCAGCTCCCCGTGGTCTTATGGATCGCAGCCCTATACGCCAATAGAAACAGAAGTAGGCGTTTATCCCAACCGGTCTGATGTCGCTCCACAATTTTTGAGAGGAACTGCTCTATTGTTCTGTTCGACCATTCCGTCAAGAGGATTTGTTCTGGTTTTTGAAATACCCAGCAAGCGATGGAGTTCCTGAAATACCATTGACTCGAAATTTCTCCCTTAATCCGAGTGCAACTTTAGCGGCACTCCAAATCTGCACACGAGAATATCGACAAGAACTTGTGCTACCGTCGAGGCTTCCTAATTCGGTATTGCGTAGGCGTTTAGCTACTTGCTGAAATAATCCATTGCAACAAGGGTGTATTTATTGTTGTCTGTTGTAGTGGAAAATGGTCCGGCGACGTCGATAGCAATCTTCTCGCAGGGTTCCCCCGCATTATACTGCCTCATCCATCCTTTTAGTCTTCTTGTTGGACTCTTAGTATTTGCGAAGGTTGCACACTTGCGTCAACATCTTTCTATATCGTTTCGATAGTGTACCCAGTAGAATGGTTTGCGAACTTTAGACGAACTCTTGTTTTCTCTTAGGTGGGTACCCGATGCTCCCCCGTGCACCCGTAGTACATACTCCTTGGGCACTACTAACTGCATGGCACTTGCTTCCCATCGGCTCTCTCCCACGCTCTCTTCAACAGTCCGTTCTCCACTCGCAAAGACTTTCACTGGGCCTACATCGCTTTTAGAGTCGGACTTTCCAGGGACACTTCCTCCCATCCAGGTCGTGGTCTGTTATCTTCCTTCCATTTAAGTGTGGACCAATATCGCTGTCCTCTTGCTGAGCCTTCCTGACGTTCTCAGCTGTCCACTCCTCGCTTTGCTCGATGGTGACTGCCCTTACATAAACWGTGCTCTAGCGCTCGTCCACTCGCTTGCAATGTTTGCATTCTCCACWCGGTCTGGCAATCATACTGCTGCAGTCCATCCATCTAGCGATTTGTCCCCTCTAGATTCCTTAGTCGCAAAAGCCAGGATAATTACAGCATGGATAGTCCTTATGAGGAATTCTCGTCCATATAGGTACTTGTGGAAATGGTATATGGACTTTACTATGGCCAGCAGTTCTTTCCTCGTGATGCAGTAGTTTCTCTCAGATTAAATGAAACTTTGTTGTAATACTTTTTCTTCGCCGTTCTGCATCTTGTTTAGCACAGCTCCGATGCTTGCATCCGTATTCAAAATGAATTTTCCGTGATATCGGGGGTATGCCAAGATCGGGCTACTGCATAACGCTGACTTCAATTTCCTAATAGCTTCCTCATGGAGCTGTTTGCATGTGTATAGGTCGTCTCAGGTTCTGTAAGTCGGTGCAACTTTTGTAAATCCCTCCACAAATCTCCTGTAGTAAGTGGAGATTCCCAGGAAACTTTTTAATTCGTGTTTATCTTGGGAACGTGACTAATCTCTTATTGCCTTAATCTTGTCCTCGCTGGTCTGGATCTCATCTGTCGAAACTGTGTGTCTAAGAAATTCCACTTTCTTCTAGAAAAATGCACACTTCTTTGGATTTCGTCAAGTGCTCTTCGAAGGTGCGCCTCATAACTATGACGTCATCCAGGTAGACTAGGCAGGTTTTCCTCGTCACTCCACGTAGTACCAACTCCATTAATCGTTCAAACGTAGCCGGAGCATTGCACAGTTGGAATGGCATCACCGTGAACTGATACAAACCGCAACGGGTGGTAAACGCGTCCTGTGGATGAATTTCCACTTGCCAGTATCCACTCTTCAAATCCAACGTCGAAAACCATGTAGATCCAGAAAGAGTGATCAATGTGTCGTCATTTCTGGGTAATGGATAGCTGTCCTTCTTTGTGACATCGTTCAGCTTGCGATAGTCAACACAAAATCGAAGTGACCCATCCTTTTTGGTGACTAGCACTACCGGTGAATACCAAGGACTATTGGATTCTTCAATTATGCCTTGTCCTTTCATATCCTTCACCATTTTCTCCACTTGCTCTTGTCTTGCTAAGGCTAGCCTTTTGGATGCTTGTCGAATAGGTTGCGCATCCCCGGTGTTGATTATGTGTTGGACTAAACTCTGTCCTTCCCAACGGTTAATTCTGTTCAGCGAACACTTGTTGGTTGCGTCGCAGAAACTCTCGTACTTTGTTTACTTCCTCCTTATTAAGGTATTTCAAAACGAACTTAACGCAGCTCCCAAGATCGCTCTCCATGGTGGCGTTCACTAGTTGTTCGCTGCTTGCTGTAATCCTTATGGTTTTACAAGCAAACAGTCTCACGGGTCTCGCATCACTGCTTGGAGTTGATTACACGAAGCTCTCATTGCCAAATTTCTGGATCGTATGCAAGTCCGTACTTCCCTATGAGATCCATTCCCATAATGCAATCGTCGTCGATATCAGCCACCAACGCTTTATGACGTATCTGAAGCTGTCCTAGTTCCACTTCCGCATCAGCTTCCCCAAATGCTGCAAATATTTCTCCTGACACCGTTCGTAGAAGGACCTCCTTCGACAGGGGTATCACGGCTGGTAATATGTTACTCTTCATTATGGAAATTATAGCTCCAGTATCCACGGTAGCTTGCACTTTCCTTCCGTTAATGCATGCTGTTATGGTGAGACTGCCTAGGTTGTTACGCCGGAGGAGGTTCACGGAGATGATCTTGGGGGCTTTGTCTAATTGCACAGTCGGTATGCGCCCCTTAACACCGACTGATTTTAGTTTTCCTGATGCTGTTCTTCTCGGGATCGCAGGATACGACATCCTGCACTTCTTCTTGAAATGACCGGGTTTCCCGCAGCGGTAGCAGGTTTGACGACTGACAGCCTTAAATGCGTCTATCAGCTCCTTCCTTCACATTACTCACAAGCTGCTTCATCACATTCTTCGACCTGTACCCCTCGTACATTGTACTGATTCCAGTTGGCAGCTAACGACTTATAAGCAGCCTCGATTTCCAAAACTTTTTGCTAGAGCCTCTCTCATCGTCGAGTAGGTGGTCAGCAACAGCGCATTCCTCACAGTATCATCCCTGACGCCGTCAATGAAACTTCTCGTCGTCATTTCTTCTAGAAGCTTAGGCGAGGCCGTTGGATATGCCATGTGCATATCGAAGTCCTGCAGAGTCTCGCGCACTTTTTTCTTTCGAGTTGTTAACTACGCACGAAACGGCTGTTCTCCGAAGTGTAGTAATTCCAATGCTGCTGTTAGCTTGCTCTAATCTTGTTTGTCGGCTGCAGGTAACGTGCGAAGTAAATCCAGTGCTGGAACACGCAGGGCAATCACCAAAGTCGTAGCTTTCTCTTGATCGTTCCAATTGTTTACGCCTCAAACTGCATCATGTAGGTCTCATACGGCGGTGGTAACACCTGTCTGCTCCCAGTTACTGGTGAAAACGTAGATCCCCGGCACATCCCTTTTTCCATGGCCAATATCAAAACCGAGATCGTCTCCTCTACGCGGTAAACTCTCTCTTCGAGTGCTGTATTAAAGGCTTAATAAGCCGAAACATGTAAGAAGATAAAAACTGAAACAATACCAAGTGTTATAATTATAACATTATTAATTTAGAAATTACTTAATAGCAACTGAAAATGGAAAAAAGCCAGAACTGCAATGTGCACAACTGCTTCAATATTTCAGGATTAGGAATTTCCTATATTCATTACAGTTGTATTTAAAACTGAGGAAAAGAATAAAATGGAACCGCTAATAACAAAATTTAGAGCATACTTCCAACCGAAAACAAATTTAGTGTCCGAACGCTACAAATTCTTACCTAATCAAACAACTCGTAGGCGAAAGTGTGCCACAGTATGCAACAGAGTTGTAAAACTGACAAAAAAATGTAAGTTAAGTGAATTGAAAGAAATTTTAATTATCCAGTGTGATGATATGTGGATTCATTTCTAATGATGTGTGTGGAAGATTATTAAAAGGTAACAAAATGGCATTAGATTGAGAAATCAGAATATGCTTATCAGTTAAGCAATAAAAAAACAGGTGATTGAAATGGCGGGAAAAAGTGAAGTGAGCGTAGTTCGAGTTCGTAAACAGAAGATAAGAATGGATGCCATTATTTGCACCACAGCAAAGTTCAAATTCTGCTAGGAGCTTCCAACCACTAAGACTTGCAACGCGCTTTTTGTCATCAACGCCATCGTCATCAACATCATTTCCACCGCAGTGAAACAAAGCATGCTCACGTAGTGGGTATCATTATCAACCAGGAAAGTGCAAAGCATTTGGCAAGATGTGTTTCGCTTGTGGAAATTACAATGATTTCAGCAAAATATGCCAAAACCAAAATGTGCATGCTGTAAGTTTACAGTATCAAAATGTTAATAATAACTCGTTCTAAAATGATGCGAATGATATTAATAATTATTGTAAAGAATGCAAAAATGAATTAGTTGTTAACAAACAGTATTTTTTAAACTGGAAATTAGTTTTGAACTACCTACTCGAGAGTTTAAATATTACTATAGATTTGATTAGTTTTTCTAACGATTTAATCCTTGCAATAGGAGAATGTAATTTATTGTGTTCTGTCAAAGCTACTGATTATTACTTATGATTTGTTGTGGTAAAACTTGAATCACGTTTAATTTTAGGTCTTGGAGCATGTGTTGAACTAGGTTTGGTATGAGAATAATATTGAGAAAAGTACTGTAGTTTGTTCTAATGCACATAAAATTGAAATTACAGGCTAGTATTCCACGTACCTAGGAAACTACCATTTCCGCAAGTTGATACACAAAATGTTTATTGTAGATGGATGGTAACAGCCAAGGTAAGTCGACTGACTAAATGGGTGAATGCGATTGTGTTGGTGAAAAGGCCTAATGAAAATATTGCCAGAAACCACCTCCCATTACCAGCTTTCGATGAAATTGTGATAAAATTTAAAAAATCCACAATTTTCAGCACATTTTTGGGCGTTTATTACAAATTCAGGTAACGCTGTTAACCGTAACAGACGTTTTTATTACTATTGTTCCAACAAGTGAATCAAATGATAATAAATAAACAACAAAAACAAGTGTCTGATAGGGATTCATTTTCTGAAATTTTTACTGATAACTTCGCACCATTAAATGTAACGAAAAGCGGGCGACATACATAAGTTCTCGAAAGACTTAATTATAATTAATTTTGTTTATACCTATGCATTATGTCATGATAGATTATATAATTTTTCAGTTACAATTATATTTCTGTTTAATTTCGAACTTTGCAATTGTTTGTCAATTTGTAAGAAAAGGGGGTGTCGTACCTATGTTGGATTCAACTGTGTTTACAGAGTTTCTTATTACCGTTTTCGTACTCACATGTGTATATTTTTGGGTCTAATAAAGAAATTGATTTGCACTGGCCTTTGTTTAAACACCACAACTACCACTTTTAGTTATTGACTTAAGTACAGTGTGTCATTGTGCGAAAAGAGAAAACATAATAGTAATTGACAAACTATATTGGTCTGTAATTTTGTTTATGACTAAAAGCATATAAAAATGTATATTATATAAAAACATATTTTTTAAAAAGAATCCCTTTACGTTGTAAATGTCAACACCTAAAAATGCTTTTGATTGTAAAAAAATATTTTAATTTTATTTCCTGGATAATCAATTTTTTTTATTTACCTACTACTTTTTAGGACGCCAACATAGAGGCATTATTTAGAAAAAATTATATATACTTTTTATTAAGTTATTAACAAGTGCTAATCGTAAAAACTGTTGGCGTTTAGAATAGTTTTATTCGAATTTAGAAAATATCGTGTAGCCCTGTTCCTCAATCTTAATAAAACGTCAACATATCGAAAAATATGTCATTTGCTCATGTGATAGTAATAATAATGCCATTTTAGCATATTCTTCGAAGGCTTACACTATGCAACTGTAAAGATGCTGAGTGACGACGGATTGACTGATGTGGACTTCTTATAACAGCATCTCGAGCAGCTTGGATATTGTCTGGTGTACGAATGATTCGTACACGGCCTATAGGGTTCTTTTTCATTGCCCAACCAGTTTCCTCGAAATTACGTGTTTCAATTGCATATGCTTGTGGAACACTATCGTGGCTTCCTAAATTAAAGTCGCGGAATTCCCTACGTGCTGCAAGCTCCACACTCATTGTTTTTGTAAAACGCTTTGATGGCATAAGCACGTTGCGCACTACTCGAGGTATCCATACTAAATGGCAGGATGTCGTTGACAAGCAGGCGTACGTTATTCACTGTTACCAAATAGTAACTGTTGCCAACACAACTTTCAAAATTTTACGTTTTTTTTAATCACTTTGTATATCGATATAATCAATATATCATAAATCGATGCATCGACTTTTCGATATATCGAATAAATACCGACATCTAAAATTATCGATATTCAATATCAAATTTTCAATATCGCGAAGCCCTGTTATATGTATAATATATTTGTTAATAGTCTATAAAGGAAGTCAAAGTTTATTTTGTTTGTTCTAAGTGCCTATTTTAAACCAATTTTGTTATAACTAATTGTTATATTTAGAATTTCGTCACAACAAATTATAATTTATCGTATTTAAAAATTTACTCGCAATACGTTTTTAAAGTTTAACAAACTAAATATCCACAAAAAATGAGAATKATTTTACTAGAAAAAATGATGGGTGTTGTTTATCTGTGTTTTTCTAGAGAAATGCCCTTTACGAATAATAATTTGGACATCTCATACACTCAAGCTTCACAACCTAGCATATCAAATGAAGAAGTTTACTAAATTAAACCCTTTGCTGGAACGGATTGCGTCTTTTAAAGCAAGTGAAATAGAGTGTCAGTATGCACCATAAGAATCATCCAAAATCTGGTTTTAAAATACTTTTCCAAATACAAGTATACTCGTAACCATATCAGTAACTAAAAACTACAAGTAGTTAATCACTAAACATTTAATGTAATTAAGAATGAGTACTTCCGTTTCAATATTGGTAAACTGCGGAAACAAATATGCTTCACAATTACAATAAATGCAGTGCAAGCAATACTTTCGATTACAGTAAGACAAGAAATTGAAGCTGGGTGAAAGTTTTAGTGGGGATCTCTGTGTATTCCCAACGAATTTACGGAGCAAGCGAATCCAGCACTGAACTTTACATCACATTTCGTCATTTAGTTCTCAATAACTTTCATTACGCCGCGCCGGTACCGTTTAATACGCTGTTTAAGTACTCGCCGTGAATAAAAAAAAATGCGGTTTTTGGCTTTGCGTGTAGTAATATATATTTACTTAAATGGTAATGTGCAGTGTTTCACCCACAATAAGAGTGGATCGGAGGTACCCAAAACTATGGACAAAACACCCCCAAATGTGGAAAGCGCAACATCTTTTTCAAATTTAAGTGCCGACACATGGGGCAATAATGAAACTTTTGTAACTTTAACAAAGCTGTTAGATTTTTACAACACGGATGGTCTTCAAAAACAATGGAACATTATAGAGCGAAATCTGAGTGCCGTTTGCATGGACGACGTTAACAAATACATCGCTGGACTGCAGCAAACGAAAATCTGGGCGCTTAAAAGTTAGTATACGTTTTGTGTTGAATTATATTTTAATTATTATTTATTTTAACTACTGATTGGGTACATAAATCCCTATTTCGTTGCAGATTGTACCTTTTTATTTTACTCTACCATTCATTACCACATAAAACATAATTCAAGAACAGCGTCGTTAATGTTGAATAACTTTTATCTAACAATATTTTGAAACAATACAAAAACTGATTATGTTTTTCTTATTTCTTCGCTAAATCAGTGAAATTTGGAAGATTAAGAAATAAGCAAGAAGTAATTATAGTAAGTTTTAAACGCAATATACTTCAAAATAAACCTTGACATCAAAAAGAAATTAATTAAATTCTTTTCGATAATAAAAAATGCATTGTCCATCTAAATATAATTACAATTACTAAGGAATCAATTAATAATTTTTCTAGTACCTATATTCGTATCTAGATTGTGAACAGTCCCTTTCAGATATCGTGTTTGCTACCTAAGAGGTTAAGTACTATTTATTTGAGGAATCTGTTTATTATTAATTATATAGTGCTATTTCCCTGAAACAAAGTATCCTTCGCATTCACCTCAAACGTTATAAGAAGGCCGTGGCAAACTATTGAGTAGCAGGTTACATTGACCGCCGCCGTATGACGTACAACTTTCTCCGGTTAGATGTTCATTGCATTATGAAGTGTTAACGTTTCAAATGCCACTTTTACTATTTCCTTGCTACGATAATATTCAAGTTTAACCAGCGAAGCTTATAAGAAACTAAAGTACGTGAACTCTATATTATGTACATAATGTTATGCTCCAAGTGCTTCACAATGTTTGCATGTTATTAGATGCACAACTATCATTTTACTATTAACACGTAGAAATTATAGTAGAAAATAAAAGTACAATCACAGAGCAATACTTTTGATTGCCCTTGTAATTTTACATGTATTCAAAGGTATCTGTGTAAGAAATAAGTGCTGAGATTTACTGCACGTTTCACTGCAACATTTACTAGAAAAAACTAACCGTATCTAACTCAAATGGTTTTATCCGATTGTCGGTAAATGTTTAGCAATGCATACAAAGAAACCATTTCTTGGTGCGTAAAGTATGAGATTATGACATAAAATACATGTTGCGTAACCTTGTTTTTACAGAAACAACATTATATTCAGGTTGAGATGATTCTAGAGTAATGTATTAAAGCAAACTGATGACATTTTGATGTTACCTTCTCACAAATATAAATATTCGCTGCGTCACATTTATTGCTTGTATATAAAATTTATTAAAGCGGTGAAATTTGCTGCAAAGCAAAACAGCATAATTTCCATAAAATAATCTGTTCTGATGATATGATACACACGATAAACATCCCATAAAAGTTTTACATAATACTGTAAATCCGCATGCACCACGGAAACAAAATTTCAAAATTTTATTAATTGCAAACTGCACTTTTGTTGCCCCTAACTTTACGGAAGTAGATTAATATATATAGTGCAATCCATTTATTTTAGCAGCTTGATTTGATTCGTTTTAGTATTTATTGATAACTTTAAGTATCGCTGAAAATTTCAAATTTCAGCTTGGTTCTGGAAAGTACGGAAACATTTCAATAAAAAAATACCCATAAATTTCGAACAGATGCTCTTTTGTATTAGCTTTCTTGTCAGACCGTCAGTTAATGACTAAATCAGATCAATTATTATTTTTTTTTAGGAGTTTTATCTCATTTTCTGTTAACTTAAACATTTGATTGCTTCACATTTCAGTAGAAATTTATAACTCTCGTTTTTCTGAATAAGTTGATAACCTACAAGTTGGCAAAACATAACGTTAAACAAATATAGTTTGACGCAGTTCAAGAAAAATGAGTTAAGCTATAACAATTAATTTTTTTATAGTACATATTATTAATGTCGATTTCATACCACTTTTACCTGAAGCATGATTTAGAAGTTATAAAAATAAAAAACCAAATCATAAACTTCATGGTTTCTATGTAGAACTGCTTCAAATAAAAGCTGTAGAAAGTCAACTTTAGCATAGTCTGAAATGAATTCATTTATTATAGGATGTGCCATTTTTAATAAGCTGAGTCAAGCTATAATATTTAGCGATATGCGTTGATGATTTTCTTGTCACAACTTTTGAATAAAACGTGGCAGTCCCCACTTATAGGGTATCAGCTTATCCAGAAATCGAAATCGCTTTCTGCAAAAAAGGGACGGTTGTTATTTAAAAAAGGTACCGATGACATCATATCTCAAAAACAATTTAGTAAATAAACAAATCGCATAAGAACCACAATAAATAATACAAGTCGATGTGTCCGAGAGGTCTTATTAAAAATTCACTTAAATTTTATAGAATTGTTTCCATAGGTACTTTTGATACAACCTTTACATATAAATGGATGGTTAGTAAGTATAACATGGTACTTGTTACGCACTTGTAGTATACCTAATTTTTATAAAAATCGACGCTTTATTTACATAATGTTAATTATTAAAGCCTTAATTATATTGTTAAAAAGTACTGTTTTGTTTGTGGTTTCGAGGGAAGGATACATAGTTTTTTAACTATAGTACAATAAAAATGGAGCAGATTGACAAGGATATAAAAAGCTTGGGCACTAGATAACTATAAAAAGCGATAAGCCTGTTAAATACTCTTAGCTCATTTCATGTTATTAAATCATCAAATACAGTTCATCTGCTTTCTCATTTTAATGACCTTGATTCACATAATACGTATTTTAGCAACATTCGTGTTGCAGTCTTTAAGGTAAGTAATACTGTACTTACAAAAATGTAAGCATTCGTTAAAAGGGTTTTAGGTTAATACGAGTATAAATGAAGCTATTTGACTTTAAAAAAAATCCCACAATGTTATAAAAGTATTTATTCCATCCTGATGGATACTACGCCAACGGTGCACATTTTCGTCAGGCATCATTATTTCATAAACGGGTAAAGCACCAAAAGTTTCAATAATTTTTTTTCAGTTATGCGTAGTTCTTATATCGGCATGACTGCGAATGCATTAAACACACTGCTTTAAACTAACTAAATTATAGGCAAAAATTATTACTGTTATAGTAGTAGTACAGCATTATGAACACAAGGAACATTCATCATTTGTTAAGTAACCGATAGTCATGATTGCTGACTTTAAGCAACAAAATCAATCAAACGTTTCTTTCCGTTTGATGCAATACACCATATATTTATTATACCTACCTTCCTGTAACGAACACTGTACTCTTGTTCTTCCTTATTTCCTGGAATTGCAGAGAGGCATCTTTCGAATGCATTCAAAGTAAATACTTTTATTAATGTCGTTATATTAGCTTACTGGTTGCTATACATATACACTGTAACAATGGTAAAATTGTTTTTGAGCTTATTAAAAAAGAGTTTGGAACTAATGGGCGAGACTTTTGCTTTTAAAGCCCGAAGAGTGTGCCATGGCGACCTTTTGCCACAAGGGTATCAAATACCAATGGAAGTAACTTTACCAATTTACACGATATAATTTCTACTGGATCCTATTTAAAATATTTTCTAATTTAAGTCACTTCCAGTACCGGAAATCGTATACAGTTATTTTATACAAAACACTTTTCTTATTATGGAATTTTTGGATTTTTCGTTAAATTTAAACAAATCATTACAGACTGTTTCTTTTGGCAACTTAACTTAGTTTGCAACATGCTGGAGAAGTTAGTTATCGTACCTACAATAATTTAGACGACGAAAAATAATCTTAAAGAATTTCATGGGATGGAAGGTCATTTCCTTCCATTACTTAAAATAAGTCAGGAGCTCCCTTAACAGTATTAGGTTGTACCTATTGCGATGATTGGATTTTGAGTTGGAGTTTTCCTTTAATAATGCTTCTAATGTTTATTATTTGGTGATTTTTTGCTGTGCTTCTCTAGGAATTATAGAATCCATAAAGCCATTGCGTACAGGTACTCCCAACATAACTTCATATGGACTTCTGTTATTTCCCTTTGAAAAGATTTGTTCTTTTTTACCTACCGAAACTAAATCGATGAGGCTAGTGCGTGATGTAGAAAACTAAACTAGCCTCTCTCTCTTTAGAACGAAATTTGTACTTGATTTATTTAAGTTACTCTAAATTTTAGGTTTTGTGTGCAGAGATGGGTATGTAGGCATAATCTGTGCGTAATAAGCTGTTAAACTAACACCTAAAAATAGTGAAGAGCCCTATTAACAGAATATGGCGACGAAGAATTTTTCTTGTTTTCCATTAACAAGGAGTAAAAAAATACACATACGTTGTAATGACATAAATTGAAGAAGACAAAAGTCGGCATCCAACTATGAAGCAATATTTATTATACGGGGTAAGGTAAAAAAAATTAGCTCTATGTGAAAAATATCATAAACGGCAAAAAATTGGACATATAACTTAGTTGTATCTAAAAAAATAATGAAAATACTAGCCTGGGGAGTTTTAGGATGCGGACCTGCTATATCTTACTGATAAGTTTTTTGTAAACACCATAAAATTCTGCTTAAAAATTCACGAAACTTTCTCATCTTAACCACTACGCTACGACGTCAAATAAAAAAGTTAGCTATTATAGACTGTTTCCTTAACATCATATATTTCAAAACCAAATGACTGTAGGGTAGTGGTACGTTAATACTTTTTTGTTTAATTCGACGGCCGTAATCGAATGTGCTATAAAAATGGGGTCGCTCATTGACTGATTGATTAAATTAACCAGCGTACGGTCAGCATTTCTGCCACTCTCGGATATACCGCCGAGCCGGCCGCCTATGCTGGGTTGGAGGGGTACATGCTGATTGCTAGTAGTGCGACTGCCTAGTGCTTGTTAAGGAAATATAAAGACTGGAATGGGAAGGTTATATAGGTACATTCATATTCTTTGGATGTTTTCTGCTGACATCATTGCCCTATTTCAGTCCCTTGATTAATTTTTTCTTCCTTGTCACTTCCAGGTATTATTATTCGTTCTTACATGACTTCTGAATTATCCTCTCTATAGTGGTTTTCAATGTAAAGCACGGTCTTCCTGTTTTTCACTACTCTCAGCTTAGTTCCCAGGTTTTCCTTAATATGTGGTCTGACTCTTTCCCTTAAATGTGTCCCTAGTATTTCATCACGTATGTCTGTGTTTTTTTTATGATCGTTCTGCCATTCAGGAGCTCCGCTGTTTCCGCACGCGTAGTATGTACTTGGTTGAAGGATATTTTGCCTTAGATTGTCATTTTGTTATTTCTTAAGTTATTTGCCTAAGCTCTTCCGTCGTTTAGGACTTGTACACCTACTATGCATTCTGTTTCCATCTTCAAGGATTTTACGTACCACTATTGTGTAATTTCTTGTATACACTTAACTAGGTACACGGAACTACTTTACTGTAGTGACAGCAACAATAATAATAGTAACGTAAACATAAATACATAACACTAGGACACATTGAAAATTAAACTCTTAGAAGTTTATGTAGTTATTCAGTTGTTTGTATCTTGTTTAGGTTGCTCTTTCATGATAATGTTGACGTTTGTTTGTGTGATTTCGTCTATGTGTAACCGATCCGTTTGCTGGCGCTCTAGATGGGATGATGTTCTACGGGAACATTCTTGTGCATTTTTGTACATATTAGAGATTTTTTACGGCCGTAGGCTTATTGCCATGACTTCCTTGTCTATAGACAAAATTATCGCACTAGGTATAGTAGTTAATTTTATCCCTTCTTTCCGGTGTTGACGCTAAGTTTTCAACTCAAACCTTTTTGTTCCAAGTTGTTTATCAGTGCTGGGATTGTTTTGAGTTGTATTTTGGTCGTAGACCTTGAACAGTTTCTTCCAAGCTGCTTCTAAACGTCCGGGGTGATTTAAAGATTTTCTTCTTATTTTTCCTATTCGATTTATGTGTTATTGCTGGACAACGTTCTCCCCATATATCTATTTCATGAGTCAATGTGCTGTTCTATTCTAGATTCAGTATGATTGTTTAACGCGGCACTCATCTTGGGTCATAGACGTATAATATCGTTCTAAACGGTTTCTCTTTTCCCTTAAATCTATTTTGTTTTCTCTTCCTGTTTCGTTGAGTTCTTGTAGCTTTACAGCACCCTTTTTCTTTTTTTCTATTATGTTTACTTGCAGGACGTCTAAAAAGACGAGGCTTGCATTTGTTATTTGTTGGTTAGTTGATCGTTCTAGTTGTTAAGACTATGGGTATCAGTGTTTATATATTTTTGATTTCTGATTTATTATTACTAGTGCTTCACTCCCTTAAACCGGTGCAAAATAAATTTACAAAGTAAGAAATGATGAAAGGCCTTTTGTTTGCACAGGCACCTATATGGAATGCATGAATATTCGGTTAGCTCTCATTTGGAACGCACTGTAACAGTGTATGCTATAGCTGACCTATTTTTAAACATTCCGATTCTACTGGCATTCTGGGGTACAAGGTTAAATTCCGTTGTAATGTATTCCTTCCCCCTACAGATTTATTTCGTGGTCTGTTTTATGTTTGTTTTCAAGGGCTTTTCTAGCTGGGCTAAGGGCGTGTGTACATGGGAGCGTTTTGTCACCAGCTTTGGGCTAAAGTTGGCCTGTTTATTTTCTTTCATTTAAATGCTGATTTGGTTATGCAGAAAACCGGCTATTGCTGATCATGCAACGATTTTGCTATTTTCTTATCTGGCTCTTGCTCCTTGTGTTTTTAGGCACTTTATCCGGTCCGGTGCATTCTCATCCCATCATATGGCGAATCGGTCTAGCACAGTCACACACAAAACAAAACACCTGTCCACGATCACATAGCTATGTAATAATATTCACAAGATACACCGTTTTCACTGTTTATTTTCAATAAAAATAATATTGCAATGCAAGCTCGCTGCGCATCCTTTTCACGTTCGAACCTTACCTGCTATAAAAATGCGGCCGTTCTATTTAAAGTAGCAAACTTGTAGTAGATAACTTGGTCAATTGATGTTCAATTGTTTTTTTGTATACACCACCAAATTCTCAAAAATTCATAAAACTTCCCCATTTAAGCCACTAGTCTATGACGTCAAATAAAAAGTTGGCTATTGTAAGACTGTTGCCGTGATCACCCTATGTGTTCAAAAATCTATATTGTCAACATTTTCATCACAAAAACGAACATGCGAGGAAATTTACCATACTATATTATACAAAATGTTCTTTTTATTCGCCAGCCGTTGTAGACGTGGAAAGGTCGGTTCCTGTAGTACAAGAAACTAGTCTCGTAATAATGTAAAATAATAATTTAATTTTGCCTTTTATTAAAATCTGGAAAACTAATGAAAGTACACTACAAATGATTTCAAAACGTTTACACATCACATAAGCGCTAATTGGGAAAGTTGTTATACAACACATTTAAAAGTGAAACCATTGTTTGCATACTTAGGTTTACTAATGATTTCATTTAGAGTAGTATGATCACTTGCAGTTGTGGCAATTATTTTTTTTGTTAGGTAATATATATTGACATTTAATGTTGGCTTATTCAGGATACTTATTTTAATAGCAATAATGGTAGATTGAACACATGTAATCGCAGCAATGTATACTGGAATCTGAAATGTAATTTTGTCAGCAGAATAAACCTACAATATTTAAAACAAAGGCACTATTGTTATTTTTAATAACGTTAATATTTCTTGTGTATTACGAATAGTAAGGGTTGGTTCCAGAAAAGTTTTATTTGAGTGGAAGGAGGTCTGACGATGAAATGTATAAGGGTCATATTTATTTTTTGTGTTTTCCTTTGGACTTTCTTAAATAGCAGGTATGTTTATAATATTCATTGCATTTTTCTTGATTAGGTAGGTACATGAAAAAGTGCTAAACTTTTGAGTAAAACTAGATTTTTTTGTGACCGAACGTTTTCTTATGTTACAGAATCATATAGTTTATTGCTATTATGCGAAAATCGCGTTAGCGTTCGAATTACTGAGCAAAACAGCCCTATTTGCGCCAAAAGAAACATTTCATTAGATTTGTTTGTATCTATATCATAAAAAAGGATTCAGACAGAGATATCAAAGCTGAAAACAAATTATGTAAACTACAAAAACATTTATTTTAGTTTAGGTTTGTTAGATCATAATGGAACATCACTTTCTGGTCCCTGTATTTTGTATAAATTACGTTATCAAAATGTTTATTGCTTTGTTTTAAATTAGCTCACCCTGATTTCTTCTCCATACCTACCTGCTACAAGAAAAAAAATATCTTCGTCATTGGCAATGTGTAAATGAGTTTTTGAATTAGATATCCGAGTTCTGTCTTTATTCATTGCGGTAGATAGTATATCAAAGGAATACGTTATATTGATATTGCGTAGGTATTTATTGCGCTTGTTAAGTTTTCAGTGTATTCATAGTTTGATTTTTGAAAACCTGATTCAAATTCACTTTAATATTTTTGTGCTCAGTTCGTTTGCTTTGTTTAAAAGCCAAATATTCGTAGATTTCATTTGCGCTCATATTATTCCCATCTTCTTCTGTTGTGTTTTTTATTGCATGTTTTGAACATTTCTTTTATATTTAGGTCGTTACTGAAGCTTTTTACGATAATATTCTTGTACTTGCTTAGACTTCAATATCGTGATGTAAAATAGGTTGTTAATTGTATGTAACGTTGTGTTGTTTTTTTATATGATGATCTTCTATATATAACAGACTTAAAAAATCTTTTTGGAAGATTCCTCTACAAATGCTTTTTTCTTGGGTAGCAACATTAGTGTCTGCTGTAAACTGGTTTAGGTTCTATCTAAAGAGACACATGTCGTTTGAGGAATACGATATATGTTTATTTCAAGTATGTGTCAAAGCCAACTGTGGGGTACAGAATCAAAGGCTTTTCTATATAACTGGGTTACAACGCAGTTAATTAGATATTGTTCTTTACATCTTTATATCCTTTGATACATCCATTCTTTTTCTTTGTTATTATGTGGTTTATGTGTTTATTATTGTTTGTTAGCAACATAATTACTTTATAATATAGCGTAGATAAGTAGAGATGAGTTAGTAGTTAGCAGGTTTGTCTGTTGGTTTTTCGGCTTTTTAGAGGTTCTTCTTTAAATAACAATTAAGGCAATTATCGTATCTAATGTGGTTTATGAGACGGGATATACGTTTAGCAAGCTGTATGTGTGTAGATGTGAGGTTTTTATACAAATATGATGTATACCATCTGGTCCTGGAACTTTCTAATTATGTTCATATCAATAATTATTGAGCACCTATCCAATATAACTGATTTTGTAGATTTTTACTGTTGTGAGTGTTATGGAGAGGATGCGATATAAATTTATTTTCTGATAATATTACTGGGATTATTATTATTCGTTTTTATTTCCTTTGTTACTTCTTTAAATATTTGTTGGATTCTGTTTCCTTATATATTATTGTTATACCTAGTTTATTGTTGTTTATTATTTGATCTGTTAAAATGTCTATTCCACTTTAGATTTATTTCGTTGTTTTCAAGTATACTCACAGGTTTACATTAATTTATGTTTTGGTACGCATTACTATTATTATTATTATTATTATTATTATTAAACAAAAGTAAGCTGCAATAGAATCACTATACCTACTATGATTCTCATTTTCTGATGTTATGTTATTTTCAGTGGACGATGCAAGTGGGCGGTATTCTACAGGATGGTTTTGGGGAAATCATTACTGGACTGGTTCACGAAATCTATGCGAAAATATTGGTTCTCCTCTAAGTTACGACAACGACACTATAGATGTAAGTATACTTAAGTCAGAAAATATAAAAAAGTTCTCACAGCGATCTATGTTTAATCGTATTTAAAGTTGTAAGAGGACTGAAATTGAACAAACTTACCTTTTGCTCGACAAACTCTCTGTTTTGTTAATTGCTGTGATATATATAGGTCCTTATATCAAACAATTATCCACTATACGTACCAGCGTTATTTCAAACTATAGGTTCGATAATATGGACACGTTACTTGATTATTGATGCTTATTTACAATATAAATAAAACGACTTGCGTTATATAAGAAAAATGGAGGAAACAATTGATATAAGGAATATTTTTCTACAATATTTTAACCTTAATGTATTTTCAGTGTCATGTATCACTTTTATAACCAGTCACATTAAAAACAGAATTATATAGTTCTTAGGCCCCAATTAATTTCAGTTTGCAAGTACATTATAGCTCAACGCTGATTTCTGATGTAGTTGTAATTATCTGATACACGATATTTAAAAGTTACATATCGCATGCTAAAAATGGTCAGGGGTATAACTAACCTACAACCGAGTGGAAACATTAATCAATTCCTTTTATTATATTAAAATGTTTACAATTAAAAATCTCTGGCATACACACAGTAGGATGGCGCCATATATTCATCATTACAACATAGAATATATGATAAATAAGTATAATAGTAGTAGTACTAAACTTCAAAGACCAGGATAATTATAAGTATTGAACAGCATGTTTCGTGTTACGCCTTTAAATGTGTTTCGTTCTTTTTCTAGAGAAACATACTTTTCCCACATTTCTTCTGTAACTCCTCTACCGTTCAAAATACGAAAAAAAAATTCTGTATATTTATAATGAAAAATAACTGCGTTTATTACACTAATTTTTATAAATCGCTAAATGCAGACATCTAACAACATTTGGTAAGGCCTTAAAGAAGTCGCATTTGATATTATTTAATATTTAATTTATTTTGAGGATGTGCTAAGACACAGACAGAACCACCTCGCATGTCATATATTTATTTTGTTTGTTTCTGTCATAATAAGATTACTCACTTTTCCATGTTTTCATGACTATTTTTTGCCGATTTTTATATATTTGTATTTTTTGAGCTGCTAACTATGTGGTACCGAGTGGGGGGGATGACTTTTTGCAGTCAAGGAAGCATAGTTAGATAGCTTGATTATTAATTTTCTATGTTACTTACACGTTAGTTTTTTTTTGTATAGTGAGCACATTATTGGCCTGGATTATTTGGCTTTTCAGTGTGGTTTTCTTAATATTACGAATTGTTTACTTGTTTTCTTAGTTGTTCTTGCACGGCGTCAAACCTTTTGTAGGATATGGCGGGGCTAGTTGAGCATAGGGGCTAGTTGGGCAATTGAAATATTTTAAAAACAAATCCAGATACGAATATACGTATATAAAGGGTGTCTCACAATGAATTTCGTTCTTCATTTTGAAATAGCGCAGGAACTGTTGGACGGACAGCTGCGCGCAAGCATGCGTCGAGGAGCAGCTTGTGTGGAATTTAGTGTGTTGCAATGGATCGCTACAGCGGAGATCAACGTGCCTTCTGTATTCGCACTTTTTATGAGTTCCATTCGTACGTGATAATGCGGCGACGTTTTCGAGTTCAGTATGGACTGCACGACATTCATGACACCCGAAGTGAAAATTTAATCAAGCACTGGATTAAAAAATTCGAGCAGAGTGGTTCCGCAATGCATTCGCGACCTGTTGGACGCCAACGAACAACACGCACCCTGCAAAACATCGAGCGTGTGCGGGTGAGCGTGCTGCGATATCCTAGGCATTCGATACGGAAACAAGCTGCAGTTTTAAATTTGCACCGGTGCAGTGTTCACCGCATTTTACGGAGAGACTTGCATTTCCATGCTTATAAAATTCAAATAGTACAATAATTGAACGAAGCGGACTACCCATTGCGAGTAACTTTTGCTAATGACATGTTTGCGCAATTTGATAATTTCGTTAACATTCTCTTC
This sequence comes from Rhyzopertha dominica, assembly GCA_025024175.1. NCBI lineage: Eukaryota > Metazoa > Arthropoda > Insecta > Coleoptera > Bostrichidae > Rhyzopertha > Rhyzopertha dominica. Next base: position 43,419,859 of record QCXZ01000137.1, on the reverse strand, counting down.
AGCGACGAAGCACATTTCCAGTTAGATGGATATGTTAACCGCCAAAATATGCGTTATTGGTCAGAAAACAACCCTCGTGAAAAACATCAGGAATGTCTCCATAGCCCCAAGGTGACCGTTTGGGCTGCAATTTCGTCAAGAGGCACCATCGGATCGTATTTTTCTGAGGATAACCATGGGCGCACAGTTACTGTGAATTCCGCAAGGTATGCCACAATAATTCGTGAATTTTTGGGTCCGGCTCTCCAACAGTGGGATGGATACAACAACCGCACATGGTTCCAACAAGATGGCGCCACCAGCCACACCGCACGTGTGGGATTGGACGCCGTCGGCGAATTGTTTCCAGACAGACTAATTTCAAGAAGGGGAATAATTAACTGGCGGACACGGAGTCCTGACTTAACCCCACCTGATTATTTCTTGTGGGGGTATCTTAAACAGCGTGTTTTCGTAAATCCTCCGGCTAATTTGCTGCAATTAAAGGCTCGAATCCGACAAGAATTTGCAGGTATTGAGCAGAATTTGTGCCGACGTGTTATAGCAAATTTGAGGTCTCGATTGGAAGAGTGCCAGCTTCGTAATGGCAGACATCTTGATGATGTAATTTTTCACGTATAAATTTTAAGAATTGTACTTTATTTAAAAAATAAAAAGTAATATGTAAATATAACAAGTAACCGCGTTTTACTTTTCTGTAATTTGAAATTCATTTTGAGACACCCTTTATACTGGCGGAAAGAAGGGTATGACGGAGCCGATCAAAAGCGCGATCGCCAGTTGTTGTCGCACGGCGAACAAATGAGATGTGCGGATGCTTTATCTTGTTATGAAAAAGTAAAAAATAAGTTCCTTGTAACTTTTGACTTAACATTTTACGAAAACAGCTGTTCAAAATCATGTAAGTGTTAAAATTTCAGGTATTCATTAAGGTCTCAATCAAAAATGGCCGCATAGTTGCAAGTCTTACTATTTTCACATAACGTTAGTTCCAGTTTGATAGGTCAAGTAGGCGCTACTTGGGTAGGCGTTGCTTCATTTGTCTCATTATATTTATCTTCTATGCAAAAGTATTTTTTTTCGAAAATGTCAGATTCTTCCATCTCCGCAGGACAAAATAAATCCTCTATATCTTCTAGAGTTCGGACGTGTTTCTCGCGTCAGGTTTGCACAATATTTCGTACACCTTATTCCTTTCCTGATGATGCCCCTTACAAGTGCGGGCGAAACGTCGACCTTATTCCTAAATCAGACGCGGTCTAACCCCAAAAGACTGAAATTCAATAAAATAGTTTCCTTTAAATACCTACCTTAAGTATTATTTACCCAAAAATAAAGGAACCCAAACTATAAAATAGCTTGTAACAGCAGCAGATTTCTCCAAACAAGTGTTCCTTTATTTCATCAAAACATTTCCTTGATCTAACAGCTGGCTGCTATTCAACAACTTTCTTGGCTATTGTAATAATCTTTTCGGTAATTCGGCTTGTGCAATACACATCCAGAGTTATTCAAGAAGGTACCATAACGACAGAATATTTTCTATTAAATAATGGTTAACATTTTTAATTGGGCTCCAATATTTTTATTAAATGAGATTAGTTTAATCTTTTTGTCATTATTGTACATACACACATATATATATATATATATATATATATATATATATATATATATATATATATATATATATATATATATAGGATTTAATAGACGGTTAGTATTTATCTTTGAATATATCAAAGGTATTTATAAAATAGGAATGTTTGTTGAAACAGATTTCAATATATATATATATATATAATGATAAATATAAAGTAACACACTTTATAATATAGATAACATAAAAATATTTAAACACATACATGGGCGTATCCAGCATTTGGTCTAGGGGAGGGCGAAGCAGGAACGTCCTGTAGAGTATAATTCGACATAAATGGAAATAATAAATATTTATAAGATATAGGTACCTAAGTTATAATTAATGTAGTATTTATTCCATGAGTAATCTTCGTGGATTTTCTGCAAGACGACTTAAAACATCTTCTGTGAAATAAAGACCCAAATTGTTTATATGTTTTCTATGTCTACTGATCATACAAAGCCCCTTTTTATTACTAATTCCGTTATTGATGACCTCAGGTGAGGCGCATTCAGTTGCATCGCTCTCGCGTAAAAAAAATGAGTTGATACATTTTATTTGGGAGACTAAAGATTCGTGATCCACATAATGTATAATGGTATCATACGAAGTACCAAAGGAACAAATTTCACCTTAAAAGTTCTACTAATAGGAGCACGATTTCTGATTCAGAATTAACACATATCAAAGACTAATGCATTAACCAATGCGCTTTTAGTACAGTTTCAACGTCTCACACCAGAAGCTTTAGAAATTTAAGCTGGGAGTTTATATGTATAGGTGCTAAATATACAATTGTAGTAATTTTTACTCGCCAGAGAAAGAGACTCGATGGATAACTAACATTATTAAAACTCAGAATGACAAATGCCTCAGCATTAGGCGTCAAGCTAACATTAGATGGCCAGTGCGTTGCTCTCAAAAATTAACCGACTACTTAATATTTTAACAAAATTAAGCTTCATTTAAATAAACTGAAATATATTTAATTGAACCAGGTTTTAATTCGTGGTGATAATGCTTTTACTGGATTCCTAAAACTTATATTAAATAAATTGACTTTCATAAACGTGAGTTCGGATGGATTTTTATTTTTTCGATTAACTGTTAAAACGTAATGTGAATTTAGAAATTTGGTACAAAAGCTGGAGTTATCACCGAATATATGACAGATTCTGATGTGATTCCAATAACAGTAGTTAGCTGATCAATCTTTATAGGAAAAGGTAGAAGAGCTAAAGTAAGCAGAAATCGTGTTATGACTCATCCTGACCAAGATAGTCTTTTAAAGCTACATCCACCCTAAGAAAACGATTCGTAACATCAAGAATGTTGCAGTTACAGCTTCAAAACGCACATGGCATCGATTAAGCTTGGAAATCATTTGACAACGATTTATTAGAGAAGGTCATTTGCAAGAGTCAAATATGAGTTCTGGGTGAAAATTGTGAAATACACTTGCCCATAAATTTTACTGTATTTACAATTTTGTAAATAAGACGATTTTTAGATGTACACAAATAATTAACCAGCTAAATGTATGGGAAATTGGAAGGGCCCAGAGTTGGCAACCCAGGTCCATATCCATATCAAGAATTAATATTAATTTAATCATCTAGGAGGTAACAACTTCAATTTTGATTTAAAAATATGGTAGAATAAAGATAAAGGATTTCTAGGAAGAGTTCCGTAGCAATGTGCTGACAGGAAAAAGCAGATTCGAAGAGAACAGCGTTATGTTTAGGTATATTTAACGTAACAGAAACAAAGTTAGCATTGTGACATCGCACTCAAAAAACCATTTTGTCTTAAATATTTTGGCTGACCGAAAAAGATAACAGCGTGTACTAAACCCAAAAGTGATATATCCATCTATCCCGCATTTCTTAGCCAGTTGTGATGCCTAATATAGGGTGTTATGTTATAAGTCTTAAAAGTGTACAAAGAAAGCAACGTACAACTTATATTTTTGAGAAAATTATTAAAACTAAAAAAATAACAAAAAAATATCTTTGCTAATAGTTGAGAAAACTATTTTCTAAATTGAGTTTAAAGAAATACATTTGGGTTTTCAGCAGTTCAAAATTTTATTTCGACTGTTCATTGTCTTTTTAAAAACAAAKTAGCAATTTTACGGGTAGCTTTTCTTGTCTATATGTGAGCCAGAAAACCATTACTTTAATGTTTCCAGTGTTGCAAAACTATTTATAAATGAAACGTGAATTGCTTATTGCTTTTTTCCGTTAATGTTTAGCATTTTTGTTCGCAAACTTTTATATAACTTCTGAAGTACATAATATTACGATGGCTCTGAGGGGCCAAGCAAAAATAAAAATAAAATATAATTTATATTTTATACATGTAAGTGAAAAGTTGTTAACTGGCAATTGCCAGATATTAACTGACGATTGCCAATTAATATCTGGCAATTGCCAGTTAACAACTTTTCACTTACATGTATAAAATATAAATTGTATTATATTTTTATTTTTGCTTGTCCCTTCAGACCCTCGTACATATTGGACAAGCGTAAACCGTTTTGTTTTTAAAACCAGTACCAGAATTTGACCGGATTTACCATTATTAAATATAAATCATTTCAGTGGAACTGTGAATGTGTACTAATAATCTCACATAAGTTCAATGTTAATTGCTTTTGCAGAGGTCACTTTTAACTGTTTAACTACGTATCTATAAGACACAAAAATTAATGGGAATCGTCTAGATGTTGCTCAATCATAGATAACTTTGTACTTTTGATTTTTTCCCACCAACATATGTTAACCAATAGCGATTTATTTGTGTTTTTAATTGTTATAACGTTTGCATTCACAGGTCTTCCTTTTACCACAAGAATACTTTGTGGCCTAGAAATGGGCGTAAATGATTCATTATTTGTTCTAAGCCTGTCAACTTTTAATGTTTTGTTTGCCAAAGTAAGCTGTTTTCATTATACATAAGTTCAGTTGCACACCAGCCTTCTTGTGGCGCACTTTTCAGTATTATTCAATTTAAAATCACGTTTATATTTGGGGTGTGTGAACTTATAAAATATGAAAATCAAAAGCAGATCAACAAGGTGGGGGTATAATGTGAACATTAAAACTGCTTAACCGTACGTAAACGAACAGGGAAATATGACGTCATCAGTAAATAGTTTTGGCGGAAATTATTACTTATGGTAGAATATAGTAATATGCACAAAAGTTATTTCAAAAAATAAAGAAAGATGAAATTCCGGATTGGCAACTTATATTTTTGAATTCTAATAACATAAATAAACTTCTTTTCAAAATTTAAGCATAAAGTGCTTTATACCTACCTATAGGTAACTACCAAAAGTTATTTAATGATTCAATGTCAGAAAACCTGCGACATTGTCAAAATAAACAAACAAACTTGACCTCAAACGATGACAAGTCATAGTCACGCAATAGGAATTATTTACTAGCAATAGAAATACTTCAAGTGGTACGTTAAATATTGGTAAATCCACTTGCTTCGATTGTGAACAATTTGAAATCTTATAGAACTTCTGTGGCCACTAAAAGTTATTTAAAAATGATGTATTTAAGTACAGATCTTGATATTTTATTAGTAGGTATCTGGTAATTTTATTCTCACGTGGACAGTCTATGAATTTTGTAGTTTAAAATCAACACTGAATCTTCAGCGTTAAAAATATATTAAAAGTTGCATATAGCTCTACTAAACTTGGCTAGGGTTGGCAGATGAGCGGAATTTTGCTGGATTGTCCAGATATTTTATAGGATGTCCTGAGTCCCCATTTTAAGTAGTAAACATTTCCCTAAGATAATAACGAAATGCCGTAATAGTTTCATTAATAAAAAAGAAACTGATGTGCTTTGTATTATTAATTATAGACAAAGGAGAGCTGTTTTGCTGTAGTAAAATCAGAATTATTAATATGATTGAATTTCACATAGGGTCTGAATTTATTTAGAGCACTACTGCGGCCATCAAAAATATATTTTATATAATAAATATATTAAAAAATAAACCAACCAAAATGGCAAGGATTACACTACTTAATTTTGTATACAGGGTCCGCCACTTAAAACTCCCCAGGCTCGTATTTTCGCTATCTTTTTAGGTACAACCTTAAGTTATATATAAAATTGTAGGTCTTTTTAAACTCTTTAAAAATAGAATATTGGGTGTCCAAAATTTTTTTTGCTAATTATCATATTTTGCAAACAAAGTTAATTTTTGTAAATATTTTTTAACCTTACCCCGTATAATAAATATTGCTTTATAGTTGGATGCCACCTTTTATTTTCTTCAATTTGTGTCTTTACCATGTATGCGTAATGTTTACTCCTTCTTAGTGAAAAACAAAAAACTATTCGCCGCCATTTTTGTTAATAGGGTTGTTCAGAATTTTTTAAGTGTTATTTTAGTAGCTTATTACGGTACAAGTTATGCCTACATACCCGTCGCTGCAAACAAAACCACGAAATTTGGAGTAACTTTTAAATAAATAAAGTACAAATTTCCTTCCACAGAAAGAGAGGCTAGGAAACGAAACCCTGCGATGAGGCTAGTGCCTCCAATTTTGGACACCAATATTATATTTTTAAAGAGTTTAAAAAGACCTACAATTTGACATATAACTGGGTCCGTTAAGTTAGCTCCGCCATGTTGAGCAATTTTTTTGAAAACATTGCTCCAGATTGCCCTGAGCTAGCTCCAACTAGCTCCACCTTACTTGAGTAGTTATAAGCTCAACATTTCGGGGAGTGCTAACTTAACGTTATCCTCGCCATGGCCTCAAATCTGTTTCAACACCTAGCTCCAGCTTGCCTAGAGCTAGCTCCAGCTAGCTCCACTAAAGAGAAAGCTAGCTCCACCTTACTTGAGTAGTTATAAGCTCATCATTTCGGAKMGTGCTAATTTAACGTTATCCTCGCCATGRCCTCAAATCTGTTTCAAAACCTAGCTCCGGCTTGCCCAGAGCTAGCTCCAGCTAGCTCCACTAAAGAGAAAGCTAGCTCCACCGTACTTGAGTAGTTATAAGCTCATCATTTCGGATAGTGCTAATTTAACGTTATCCTCGCCATGACCTCAAATCTGTTTCAAAACCTAGCTCCACTAAAGAGAAAGCTAGCTCCACCTTACTTGAGTAGTTATAAGCTCATCATTTCGGATAGTGCTAATTTAACGTTATCCTCGACATGGCCTCAAATTTGTTTCAAAACCTAGCTCCAGCTTGCTTAGAGCTAGCTCCAGCTAGCTCCACTAAAGAGAAATCTAGCTCCACCTTACTTGAGTAGTTATAAGCTCATCATTTCGGATAGTGCTAATCAGTGATGGGCGTTTACGCGTAAATTACAATTTTCTACATTACCCGCGTAGAAAATGTAGATAAAGCATTTTGGCGTAGATTTTGAGTAGAAAATATGAGACGAGTATATTATGGCTATTGTGTATTAAGTGTATTGTGCAAATTATTTTGTTCCAATTTCCCTGTTTTATGGGTCAATTCTTGAAAATTTTTAAAGCACTGCAGTTTTTTAATATTTATATTACAAATTTGCATAACTTATTTTAGTAAGTCGTCAGAATACCCAAACGGTTTTCTTACTTCTTTGGGACAAAACATGCGTTTCGAAGTCTTTTCTTCTACGAGTATATTAGATATAATATGTAGCATATGAAATAGCCCGTCTTCTTCCGTTTATAGACAAGAAAGTTAATAAAATCATAGTTTACAATCATTTAAGAACCCATTGACCGATTGAGGGCTCCAAAGCACGCTTGTGCCTTCTGGCCCTAACAACTGTATGCGGAAACAAGTTATTGTTGTTTAACGTGTGTCTAGTTATTTTAATTACAACGAAGTAGTGTTTTGTTTAGTTAGGAAGCAAAAAATAATAATATACAAAATAATACTGTCACTTGAGGCATTTTGAGCTGTTAAAAGTACTAAATATTACTAGTTTGCTGTTTATCTACATAATGTTATTTTCTACACTAGACTTTTAAAGTAGAATATTACATAGTTTACGCGTAGATAATGGCGTAATCTACATGGAGTATTCTACGCGCCCATCACTGGTGCTAATTTAACGTTATTCTCGCCATGGCCTCAAATCTGTTTTAAAACCTAGCTCCAGCTAGCTCCACTAAAGAGAAAGCTAGCTCCACCTTACTTGAGTAGTTATAAGCTCTTCATTGCGTGGGGTGCTATCTTAACGCTATCCTCGCCATGGCCTCAAATCTGTCTCAAAACCTAGCTCCAGCTTGCCCAGAGCTAGCTCCAGCTTGCCCAGAGCTAGCTCCAGCTTGCCCAAAGCTAGCTACTAAAGAGAAAGCTAGCTCCACCTTACTTGAGTAGTTACAAGCTCATCATTTCGGATAGTGCTAATTTAACGTTATCCTCGCCATGGCCCCAAATCTGTTTCAAAACCTAGCTCTAGCTTGCCCAGAGCTAGCTCCACTGAAGTGAAAGCTAGCTCCTCCTTACTTGAGTAGTTATAAGCTCATCATTTCGGGAAGTGCTAACTTAACGTTATCCTCGCCATGGCCTCAAATCTGTTTCAAAACCTAGCTCCGGCTTGCCCAGAGCTAGCTCCAGCTAGCTCCACTAAAGAGAAAGCTAGCTCCACCTTACTTGAGTAGTTATAAGCTCATCATTTCGGATAGTGCTAATTTAACGTTATCCTTGCCATGGCYTCAACTCTGTTTCAAAACCTAGCTCCAGCTTGCCCGGAGCTAGCTCCAGCTAGCTCCACTAAAGAGAAAGCTAGCTCCACCTTACTTGAGTAGTTATAAGGTCATCATTGCGGGGGGTGCTAACTTAACGTTATCCTCGCCATGGCCTCAAGTCTGTTTCAAAACCTAGCTCCAGCTTGCCCAGAGCTAGCTCCAGCTAGCTCCACCTTACTTGAGTAGTTATAAGCTCTTCATTGCGGGGGGTGCTAACTTAACGTTATCCTCACCATGGCCTCAAATCTGTTTCAAAACCTAGCTCCAGCTTGCCCAGAGTTAGCTCCAGCTAGCTCCACTGAAGAGAAAGCTAACTCCACCTTACTTGAGTAGTTATAAGCTCATCATTTCGGATACTGCTAATTTAACGTTATCCTCGCCATGGCCTCAAATCTGTCTCAAAACCTAGCTCCAGCTTGCCCGGAGCTAGCTCCAGCTAGCTCCACTAAAGAGAAAGCTAGCTCCACCTTACTTGAGTAGTTATAAGGTCATCATTGCGGGGGGTGCTAACTTAACGTTATCCTCGCCATGGCCTCAAGTCTGTTTCAAAACCTAGCTCCAGCTTGCCCAGAGCTAGCTCCAGCTAGCTCCACTAAAGAGAAAGCTAGCTCCACCTTACTTGAGTAGTTATAAGCTCTTCATTGCAGGGGGTGCTAACTTAACGTTATCCTCGCCATGGCCTCAAATCTGTTTCAAAACCTAGCTCCAGCTTGCCCAGAGCTAGCTCCAGCTAGCTCCACTAAAGAGAAAGCTAGCTCCMCCTTACTTGAGTAGTTATAAGCTCTTCATTGCGGGGGGTGCTAACTTAACGTTATCCTCGCGATGGCCTCAAATCTGTTTCAAAACCTAGCTCCAGCTTGCCCAGAGTTAGCTCCAGCTAGCTCCACTGAAGAGAAGGCTAGCTCCACCTTACTTGAGTAGTTATAAGCTCATCATTCCGGATACTGCTAATTTAACGTTATCCTCGCCATGGCCTCAAATATGTCTCAAAACCTAGCTCCAGCTTGCCCAGAGCTAGCTCCACTAAAGWGMAMGCTAGCTCCACCTCACTTGAGTAGTTATAAGGTCATCATTGCGGGGGGTGCTAACTTGACGTTATCCTCGCCATGGCCTCAAATCTGTTTCAAAACCTAGCTCCAGCTTGCCCAGTGTTAGCTCCAGCTAGCTTCACTGAAGAAAAAGCTAGCTCCACCTTACTTGAGTAGTTATAAGCTATCATTTCGGATAGTGCTAATTTAACGTTATCCTCGCCATGGCCTCAAATCTGTTTCAAAATCTAGCTCCAGCTTGCCCAGAGCTATCTCCAGCTAGCTCCACTAAAGAGAAAGCTAGCTCCACCTTACTCTAATAGTTATAAGCTCATCATTTCGGGGAGTGCTAACTTAACGTTATCCCCGCCATGGCCTCAAATCTGTTTCAAAACCTAGCTCCGGCTTGCCCAGAGCTAGCTCCAGCTAGCTCCACTAAAGAGAAAGCTAGCTCCACATTAGTTGGGTAGTTATAAGCTCATCATTTCGGATAGTGCTAATTTAACGTTATCCTCGCATGGCCTCAAATCTGTTTCAAAACCTAGCTCCAGCTTGCCCAGAGCTAGCTCCAGCTAGATCCACTAAAGAGAAAGCTAGCTCCACCTTACTTAAGTAGTTATAAGCTCTTCATTGCGGGGGGTGCTAACTTAACGTTATCCTCGCCATGGCCTCAAATCTGTTTCAAAACCTAGCTCCAGCTTGCCCAGAGCTAGCTCCAGCTACCTCCACTAAAGAGAAAGCTAGCTCCACCTTACTTGAGTAGTTATAAGCTCTTCATTGCGGCGGGTGCTAACTTAACGTTATCCTCGTTATGGGTTCATATCTGTTTCAAAACCTAGCTCCAGCTTGCCCAGAGCTAGCTCCACTAAAGAGAAAGCTAGCTCCACCTTACTTGAGTAGTTAAAAGCTCTTCATTGCGGGGGGTGCTAACTTAACGCTATCCTCGCCATGGCCTCAAATGTGTCTCAAATCCTAGCTCCAGCTTGCCCAGAGATAGCTCCAGCTAGCTCCACTAAAGAGAAAGCTAGCTCCACCTTACTTGAGTAGTTTTAAGCTCTTCATTGCGCGGGGTGCTAACTTAACGCTATCCTCGCCATGGCCTCAAATCTGTCTCAAAACCTAGCTCCAGCTTGCCCAGAGCTAGCTCCAGCTAGCTCCACTAAAGAGAAAGCTAGCTCCACCTTACTTGAGTAGTTATAAGCTCATCATTTCGGATAGTGCTAATTTAACGTTATCCTCGCCATGGCCCCAAATCTGTTTCAAAACCTAGCTCTAGCTTGCCCAGAGCTAGCTCCAKCTAGCYCGGAGCTAGCTCCAGCTAGCTCCACTAAAGAGAAAGCTAGCTCCACCTTACTTGAGTAGTTATAAGCTCATCATTTCGAATAGTGCTGATTTAACGTTATCCTCGCCATGGCCTCAAATCTGTTTCAAAACCTAGCTCCAGCTTGCCAAGAGCTAGCTCCACTAAAGAGAAAGCTAGCTCCACCTTATTTGAATAGTTATAAACTCGTCATTTCGGATAGTGCTAATTTAACGTTATCCTCGGCATGGCCTCAAATCTGTTTCAAAACCAAGCTCCAGCTTGCCCAGAGCTAGCTCCAGCTAGCTCCACTAAAGAGAAAGCTAGCTCCACCTTACTTGAGTAGTTATAAGCTCTTCATTGCGGGGGGTGCTAACTTAACGCTATCCTCGCCATGGCCTCAAATCTGTCTCAAAACCTAGCTCCAGCTTGCCCAGAGCTAGCTCCAGCTAGCTCCACTAAAGAGAAAGCTAGCTCCACCTTACTTGAGTAGTTATAAGCTCATCATTTCGGATAGTGCTAATTTAACGCTATCCTCGCCATGGCCCCAAATCTGTTTCAAAACCTAGCTCTAGCTTGCCCAGAGCTAGCTCCAGCTAGCTCCATTGAAGAGAAAGCTAGCTCCACCTTACTTGAGTAGTTATAAGCTCATCATTTCGGGAAGTGCTAACTTAACGTTATCCTCGCCATGGCCTCAAATCTGTTTCAAAACCTAGCTCCGGCTTGCCCAGAGCTAGCTCCAGCTAGCTCCACTAAAGAGAAAGCTAGCTCTACCTTACTTGAGTAGTTATAAGCTCATCATTTCGGATAGTGCTAATTTAACGTTATCCTCGTCATGGCCTCAAATCTGTTTCAAAACCTAGCTCCAGCTTGCCCGGAGCTAGCTCCAGCTAGCTCCACTAAAGAGAAAGCTAGCTCCACCTTACTTGAGTAGTTATAAGCTCATCATTTCGAATAGTGCTGATTTAACGTTATCCTCGCCATGGCCTCAAATCTGTTTCAAAACCTAGCTCCAGCTCGCCCAGAGCTAGCTCCACTAAAGAGAAAGCTAGTTCCACCTTATTTGAGTAGTTATAAACTCGTCATTTCGGATAGTGCTAATTTAACGTTATCCTCGCCATGGCCTCAAATCTGTTTCAAAACCTAGCTCCAGCTTGCCCAGAGCTAGCTCCAGCTAGCTCCACTAAAGAGAAAGCTAGCTCCACCTTACTTGAGTAGTTATAAGCTCATCGTTTCGGGGAGTGCTAACAACGTTATTCTCGCCATGGCCTCAAATCTGTTTCAAAACCTAGCTCCAGCTTGCCCAGAGCTAGCTCCAGCTAGCTCCACTATAGAGAAAGCTAGCTCCTTTTTACTTGAGTAGTTATAAGCTCATCATTTCTGGGGGTGCTAACGCCATCCTCGCCACTGTTTAAAATCTCTTTCTAAACCTAGCTCCAGCTTGCCCAGAGCTAGCTCCAGCTAGCTCCGCTATAGAGAAAGCTAGCTCCATCTTACTTGAGTAGTTATAAGCTTATCATTTCGGGGGTGCTCACTAAACCCTATCTTCGCCACTGTTTCAAATTTGTTTCAATACCTAGCAAAAACTAGCATTCCCTATAGCGGAGCTAGCCTTCTCTATGGTGGAGTTAGCTGGAGCTAGCCCTGGACTACCTAGAGCTAGGTTTTGAAACAAATTTAAGGCAATGGCAAGGATAACGTTAAGTTAGCACCCCCCGAAATGATGGGCATATAACTACTCAAGTAAAGTGGAGCAAGCTTTCCCTATAGTGGAGCTAGCTGGAGCTAGCTCTGGGCTACCAGGAGCTAGGTTTTGAAACAGATTTGAGGCAATAGCGAGGATAACGTTAAGTTAGCACCCCCCAAAATGATGAGCTTATAACTACTCAAGTGAGGTGGAACTAGCACTCCCTATAGTGGAGCTAGCCTTGTCTATAGTGGAGTTAGCTGGATCTAGCCCTGGACTACCTGGAGCTAGGTATTGAAACAAATTTGAGGCAATGGCGAGGATAACGTTAAGTTAGCACTATCCGAAATGATGAGCTTATAACTACTCAAGTAAGGTGGAGCTAGCTTTCTCTTTGGTAGAGCTAGCTTTCTCTTTACTGGAGCTAGCTCTGGGGAAGCTGGAGCTAGGTTTTGAAACAGATTTGAGGCCATGGCGAGGATAACGTTAAATTAGCACTATCCGAAATGATGAGCTTATAACCACTCAAGTAAGGTGGAGCTAGCTTTCTCTTTAGTGGAGCTAGCTGCAGCTAGCTCTGGGCAAGCGGGAGCTAGGTTTTGAAACAGATTTGAGGTCATGGCAAGGATAACATTAAATTAGCACTATCCGAAATGATGAGCTTATAACTACTCAAGTAAGGTGGAGCTAGCTTTCTCTTTAGTGGAGCTAGCTGGAGCTAGCTCTGGGCAAGCTGGAGCTAGGTTTTGAAACAGATTTGAGGCCATGGCGAGGAKAACGTTAAGTTAGCGCTCCCCGAAATGATGAGCTTATAACTACTCAAGTAAGGTGGAGCTAGCTTTTTCTTTAGTGGAGCTAGCTGGAGCTAGCTCTGGGCAGGCTGGAACTAGGTTTTGAAACAGATTTGAGGCCATGACGAGGATAACGTTAAGTTAGCACTCCCCGAAATTATGAGCTTATAACTACTCAAGTAAGGTGGAGCTAGCTTTCTCTTCAGTGGAGCTAGCTGGAGCTAGGTCTGGGCAAGCTAGAGCTAGGTTTTGAAACAGATTTGAGGCCATGGCGAGGATAACGTTAAATTAGCACTATCCGAAATGATGAGCTTATAACTACTCAAGTACGGTGGAGCTAGCTTTCTCTTTAGTGGAGCTAGCTGGAGCTAGCTCTTGGCAAGCTGGAGCTAGGTTTTGAAACAGATTTGAGGCCATGGCGAGGATAACGTTAAGTTAGCACCCCCCGCAATGAAGAGCTTATAACTACTCAAGTAAGGTGGAGCTAGCTTTCTCTTTAGTGGAGCTAGCTGGAGCTAGCGCAGGGCAATCTGGAGCAATGTTTTTTCAAAAAAATTGCTCAACGTTTCGGAGCTAACTTAACGGACCCCATATAACTTAAGTTTGTACCTAAAAAAATAACGAAAATACGAGCCTGGGGAGTTTTAGGTGGCTGACCCTGTATATCAATAATTTGATTTAGTTGTGCTGCTCTGCTGAAATAGTTAAATAGGTATCTTCTCTGCTAGAATAATAATTGTGGGTGGCACCATGCCATCTATTGGCAATTAGCGGTTCCATCCGCCCTCTCTGGGGAACCTGTACTCTGCCGTAGCCCACTTTGAAGTGGGTATTTAAAAACCGACAGAGGTCCTCAACGACGGTTTCTGCATAGTGCAGTCATAGACAAATAACCCCATAAGCAAACGGTTTGTTTCATAGGGATATGCTAGAAATGCGCTACACCAGCGACATCATGTGCAACAGGGTAGCGCAACGACACTTTTGGTTAAAGGAGGATACACCATACACCAATATTCATGCATCTAAATTTTTGATATAAAGAATCAGGAACATCTTCGAAAGGGGGTTCCCTCTCTTTTGTGGGTGGGTCTAAAGCAGAGGTAACTTTGGCCGCACTAAAAAATAAAAAAGGTAATTAAATAATTTTTTATTATGATTTTTTCCTTACTACGCAAATCTATAGATCAAGAACATGTTAAACAAAAAGTTAAGTCATTATTACTAAAATTAAAAAAAAATATGTAGTATTTCATTTTAAAAGTGGATAAAAGTAGCCCGCATCTATGGTACATCTTTTTGTACGTAAATTGCCATACTGTGTATATTAACAAAAAAACGCTGGACAAATAGCGTCTCACTAGCATTGCCAGCGGGTCGCGGGACAAGAGGGTTCCAAAAGTGGAACATTTTGCAACCCTACCAAAAACCCTTCAGAGCACTTATCGCTGAAGGAGTAGAAGCAGGTCACAACAACATGCTAGTGAGATCGGGGGATGCTAACAAGTACAAAAACAAAGGATGCGGCTGGGACAGAGGAGTGTGCAATATTTGGGAGCGCGACAGTATAAATTTAAGCAATTTAGCAATCGTTTTTCAAGCAATTACAGCATGTGATACGCAGCAAATCTGAATTATGACCGTCAGCTGAGCGGTATTGAGAGCCTTGGAAGCGCAGTTATAAGTTCCAATAAAGTGCTAAGTGAGTGCCTAGACGCATTTCGTGTCTTTCGAGCACTCAAAGTTATTCTGTAGTAGATTTTTGGACACTGAGGGATCGAGAGCAATGAGAGAGCAGACCCAATAGTAAAAAGGGAAGCTGAAAAACTTTCAATAGGACCTGCTTACGAGACAGTGCTGTTTAAAGAAATACTTGTTTAGAATTGGTATAGCAAATGATACTACAAGAAAATACATTTCTTTGAGGCACCACCTATTGACTGCTTTTCAACATTTGTTGAGAATATAGGATTAACTGGGTAACATACCTCTTGGGAGGTATTCAATACCATACCCTACGCAATAATAAATAAGATGCAGTAAGATATTTAGAAATTTGTAACACTGCTCCCGATGAAAATTTCGTAACCCAGAGGGCGGTTTTTAACTGACAGTAATTTCCTCCTTCGTTCTTTGTTTTACTAAAATATAATACATTTAAGGGTAATTCTAATTTTTGTATTTAATTTTGTTGCAGAACTCATCTAATGATACCAGTAACAAAATGACCAACACCAGAAGAGAATCTATTAGCCCTAGTCAAGCGAGGGGATACACACCCGGACGTTTAAAGTTGACTTCCGTTCCGCCATTTGAAGTAGCTTTCTTCATTCTAAGGACACAACTTGTCTCATCCTTGACGCAAGAGGTTTGGCGAAATTAATAAATGTTTGTTTTCTTAATAACTAATTTAGTAACTATTTAAATATTGCAAACACATCATATCATAATATATATCTTTAACTAATATATTACGACGGTTAAACTCCTTAAAAATTTCATGAAAAAAGAACAAAGAAAAGGAGAGCAAAACAAACTAAAACCAGATTTCGAGATGCGTAGCTAAATCTTTCAATTGATTTCAAAGTGAAAGGGTTTCTTTATATAGTTTCAACAAGAAAAACTTTTTCGTGAAGAAATTGCTAGATATTCATTTATAATAATTTCACGTAAGAACTGAGAATATCATTTGTTGGGTATTTTTGTTGCTGCCTCCATATTTCACCTGCTGCACAAATATTTATGTCATCCAATTTATTTGTCTTACATATGGAGTTCCATATCTTCAAGTAATTTTCAAAGTCTAATTACTTGTAACAGCTAATCTACTGAAGTATGGAGGGCTAATCTTTTAGCACTCTCAGCCTACATACTCGAAGTTTCAAATTAAATTACAAATAATAAATTGGTGGATACACCTACAGGGTCCGCCACCTAAAACTCCCCAGGCTAGTATTTTCTTAAATTTTTCATCTTAAATTACCTATATGTCAAATTCTAGGTCTTGGTCCTTTTCGTTCCATTTAATAAGCTGGGAAACAACTGTTGCGTGTATTAATACCTTATAAATAAATAAATTTGTTTTCAGCACAGTAATCCATGCTGGAAACATAAAACCAAAGCTAAACGGAACAGATCAGTTAGAGTCCTTCTGAAATGGGTCATGTGCATTTCCCCCTTCTCGCGAAATTTTGAATAAATATACGGGAATTATAGACACAAAAAGAAAAAAATAATATAATTTTCGTATCGAACTTTCCTATGTTCAGGTTTACTGTTATAATACCTTATACCACGTATACATTAAATTTTAAATAAAATTGTTAAAAATTAAAACGGAAAAACACCTAGACTCAGTGAATGCCTAACATTTCTACAAAGGGCTTTCCTGTTAGACCAGTTGACTCATACGTAAACTCTTCTTGTTATAAATTAACAAAATGGTTAAATTGAACTTTCCGTAAAGTTTTAAATTTTGATAATTCTTTTTCTATTAAAAACAGTTTGGATTTGACTTACAAATTAAGCAGTCTTAATATGCCTAAAAAATTATTTCTAATTTCTATAGATGTAAAAGATTGTATTAAAATTTTAAGTGATCTACTTTCTGAAAATTCTGACTTACCTTTCATTCATAAAAATTAATTAATTGAGTGTACATATAATATTATTTCCTATAATTAAAGTTAGTCTTACCAACGTAAGTTAGCTGTTTTTCATTCTTTATTTCATAGATCTTTTTAAAATACCTCATTCCAATGTAGTTTTTCGACAAGAACTTGGTGTAATTCTACAAACTGCTTAACAATAATTTTCGAAGTTATTTATTAGAAAAGTTATATCTTAAATACTTTAAAAAATTAAGTTTCCTTTTCTTCTTTTAATACCATTGATTTACATTTAAAAAAATTTGCTGATCGCTGAAGTTTGTTGTTCCCTTTTCAAGAAATATTTCTAATTTATTTTTATTTCATTGAATTCATACTTCTCTTTCAACATGTAGCTTAGGATCCAAATTAATGCAAAACAAAGATACAATTCAACCTTTAAACATCTCTGGCGTATGCAGTTTGTCTTGTAATGTTTGTGCTGCACTTTATGTAAGACAAACTGGGAGATTTTAATGGTTTGAGCTATTAAACTCCTCAAACATTACGAAAAATATAAAACCTGATATAGTTATGACAAATCTGCCATACAGGGGGCCCTGCAAAATATCTAATAAGTTTTTGAAGTGCGCTGAGCCTTTCAAAGTGTGGGGCCGGGTTTCGGGGATCACGTTGAATCCGTCGCGCGCCGGCCCTGCTTAGCGACATCATTTCTAAGCCCTGAAGAAGGCACAAATTGTGTCCATAGCTTGGCTGTGGAAAACAGAGTAGTCTAATTTATTTCCCTTCTCCAAGGTCGAATACTTACTTACATATAAACAAGTAGCGACTGTTACAAATGAAAGTTTACATTAAAGTATTTAAAAATTGATCAAACTGAAATTTTGAAAAACACATTATTTTTGTCGGAACAAAACCAAATCCGAATCGACATAGACATGTTTAACTAAACCGGAAAAAAATAATGGTTTGTCCCACAAGACAATATTAAATGTTTTATGGTTTGGCTGAAAAAATACCGAGATACTAATATAGCCTGTAATAGTTTTTTCTTAACCACTCGTTTGATAATAGAAAAGTACTCCACATAATGTTTTATTATATAAAGTTCTATTTTTTGATTAAAAAAAATTATAAATTTCGGCGAAGTTGCAAATTTCAACACATTAGATTTAAAAAATTTGTTTAGTAGGTAACAACTTTATTGAATCTGTTGCACGACTACTGCTGCCTAGTTTATTCATAATTTGCTTGGTTTATGTTATACTTTTACTGATTAGTTAATTAATTTATTCAATTATTTGAATTTTATTATTATGCGGTTTTCTTTTCTGTAACAGTACCTACTGAATATACTTTAAGTTTGGTAAACATTAGGGAAATGAAGGTAGTTAGTCATTATCTATTACGAATTGTTACTAGAGTATTTAGCCAGTGCCATAAAACTTATTTTATTATTTGTTATGTAAATTTTTAGTGAGTGTTCGTTATTTGCTAACAGTACTTCATAGAGAATTAACCATGATGTTGAAGTTTGTTTGCTTGGAATGTATCTGCGTAAGCTGAGCACTAAAAATAAGTGTTTATTTATCTTTAAACGTTCGATTTGCATTGAATAACCGTTTTTATTATTTTTAGTTCTTTTTTCTTTAGTCGAGCATGTCAAACTTTCGTTTGCAGTATATAAATGACATAGTTGTACCTACTTACAGGTAAAAATAATCTACATTGGCTTGTGCTTGCCTCAAACTTGCTCAAATGAAGATGTAAAGACACTGTTTGAAGCATCAACAATGAAATCATCATTAGTAAAGGTGCATATTGAAAACGTCCGATCTTCTCACAATTATTGGAACATATGGGAGGACAATACCTTTAGAGTCATTAGGTAATCATTACTATGTTGTTGATCTACATCGGTTGCTAAATTTTTTTTTTCAGCGTTTGTTCTTTATTTACTGGATTCTTTGTCCTTAGTGGTACACTTTACGATTACTATTTGAAACGAAATGATGGAACTGCAAGACTACATCCCAAGAAAGTACATGGCAGTTCCTGTCTAACTATAGATATCGATAAAACTAGAACACAAACAACTAATGGTAAATTCATTAGTATAAAATTTTTGCTGTTTAAAAGCAAATCAGCACAAAATTTAGTTTACTTTAATATGCATTACTTTGAATTATGGCTGCTTTCTTATTTCGAAGGTAATCCCGACTGCACTATTGTAACCAGAGAAACAGTTACTGCGGAAGTTAACGGAAAAGAGAACACATGTAGCCCGTTACCCATATCAACAAGTATATTTACAAAGTATATATTTGTGTAACATCTTTACCTAAAATGGTTACATTGCAGGTGTGATATTCAAAGACGCTCTTCTAGCATTCTCAGCCAGGGCAAACTTACAGTCAATATGCGATCAATCCGTAGGAAGTGATACAATACCAATTGTGCACGGCCTTAAAACGATAAGCATGATATGGGTTATATTAGGTCATACATGTATAATAGCTTTCAAATATTCCGGTAAGTATAGCAAATGAAGTTAAAATATCTGTGACTGAAGAAAAACTAGCAGATTTACCCAGTATGACTTTTAAAAAGTGTTGTTTGATTATCTGTGTATCGCATATTTATATTAGCAGTTTACAAAGCAATTGCCTTTGTTGGGTTATTAGGACTTAGCCGTACACTAATTATACTTCCGTATTTATTAAGTTATGTTCATTTGAACAATGCCTAGAACCAGGCATTTTAAATCAGTATAGAAAATAGGTATGACATATGAATTTTCATAACCTTTTACATATGTATTATATAATTAGTAAATAAACAAGAATAAAAACTAATGAGCGTGCTAATTTACAAACAGGCAGGATCGATAATAATTTTGGTTGAATAACGTTTGCACACGTACGAATTTTCAACTAGATTTTTTATATTATTATATTATATTATTCATCTATTTCTATCATATATTGTTATACACTATTATTACACGAAGAATTTATACAGTGTGTGCATGCTAACAGTTTAAAATAGCTAACTTTTTTATTTGACCTATCAGACTAATGATTTAAATGGGGAAGATTCATTAGTTTTTGAGAGAAATTTCCTGGTATTTACAAATAAACAACTGAACACCAGCTGACCGAGATACATATCTACTGCAAATATGTTATTTTAAATAGAATGACCCCATTTTCCGTTGAAGGCGTCAAATAAAAAAAACTGCTAAGGTACCACGGTACCCTACAGTCGATTGTTTTCGAGATATCGCATGTTGAATAATTGCTGTTGTTCGCGAAACAGTCTAGCTAATATCTCAGTCAGTTGATGTTCAATTGTTTTTAACTATGAACCATTCTCTCGAAAAATGAAACACTTTCCCATTTGAACCATGTTCCACGACTGTAAATTAAAAAGTTCTCTTGTAGACTTTTTTATGAACAGCAATTATTCAACATGCGATATCTCAAATGAAAACGACTATATGGTAGGGTACCTTAGCAGTTTTTTTTTGTTCGATTTGAGACACAGTCAGTAATAAGGATAAATTTTGGGAAAAGCTGTCAAGAATTGTTGCAGAATGTCGAGGTGAGCTTTATATAGTGGGTGATTTCAATGGAAGAGTTGGCGAGAAAGATGAAACATACAAATCATGTATTGGTAAATTTGGAGAAAGAGAAAGAAACGGTAATGGCAGAAGGATATTAGACTTTTGTCTAGTAAACGATCTTATCGTGACCAATACCTTTTACAAACATAAAGACATTCACAAATACACCCGTGTAGCTCCGAGTAGAAATGAGAGGTCGATAATAGATTATATCCTAGTAGAAAGAGGTAAAAGAAAACACGTTATGGATGTAAAAGTTAAAAGAGGGGCTGAAATATACAGTGATCACTACCTATTAGTAGCAAAAATAAGAACAGATCAAACAGTGGAGAAACCAAGATCTAAAGAGAACAGAAGAAACGTACAATTTGAAACTATAAGAACATATAAGTTAAGAAACAAGGAGATAGCAGAAAAGTACGCAGACACTGTCACCAAGAATATCGTTAACTATGAAAGAGGGATATACAACATGCACATAGAACAATCTTGGTCTATATTCAAAAATACCCTCATTAATGCTGCAAAACAGGTATGTGGGGTCACCAAAACAAGAAGTGCAAAGAAACAAACATGCTGGTGGACTGATGAGGTAAAACGGCAAGTCAAAGAGAAGAAGGCAGCATGGAATGCTTACCTGAGAAAGAAAACCGAAGATGCATACAAGTTATACAGAGAACAGAGAACCAAAGTGAAACTACTAGTCAAAACAGAAAAAGAGAAAGCCTGGAGAGACTTTGGAGACAAATTAGAGAAAGACAGCAAAGGTAACCAAAAATTATTTTACAAAGTGATGAAGACATTAAGAACAGACAAAACAGAGCAAAGCATCTCAATAAAGAATGACAAAGGAGAATTATTAACCAACGAAGGGGAGGTAATGCAACGATGGAGGCAATACTTTGAAGATCTGCTGACAACTCTCGACCAAGATAGAGAAAGGCCAGAAAAAACTGCAACAGGCAGCTCAGAACAGCAAGCTGAAGAGGACGAAATCACAATGGAAATGTTGAAGAAGGCAGTGATAGCTACAAAATACGGAAAGATGGCGGGCCATGATAAGATCAATTCTGAGATGATAAGGAACATGGGAGAAAGAGGTATGCAACTTCTACTTCATATAATGAGACCAGCATGGAAAAATGAGATTATACCTAAGGACTGGGAAAAGGGAATTATGATTCCATTGTTTAAAGGAGGGGACAAAAGAGAATGTAAAAATCACAGAGGAATCACAGTAAAATGCACAGCTATGAAGATATATGAGCGAATAATAGACACTATATTAAGAACAACAGTTGAAGGAGAGTTATTAGAAACCCAAAGTGCGTTCAGGAAGGGAAGAAGTGTGCACGATCACATATTCACCCTAAAACAGGCAATAGAGAAAATACTAAAACAAAGAAGAAAAATGTGCCTCGCTTTCATTGATCTTGAGAAAGCCTTTGATAGAGTGCCTCGAGAAGAAATGTGGAAAACATTGAGTGAGATAGGAGTCCGCAACAAACTAATAAGAGTTATACAGAGCTTATATAAAAGAAATGTTAACTACATAATATTTAAAAAGATGAAATCAGAGGAATTTGACATAAAGGAAGGTTTAAGTCAAGGAGGAGCACTAAGCCCATTGCTGTTTATAATTTACATAAACAAAATAATTAAGAAATGCACTGTAGTGACAAAGAAAGTGGAAATAGGATACTTTAAGATGAAAAAGGTTAAAATGTCAGAATGTGCTTTTGCTGACGATATAGTAATCATGGCTGATAACGAAGGAACATTACAGGATAGTATAACAACATGGAACATGGTTATGAAAGAAGCGGGAATGAAAATAAACACTGATAAAACAAAAGTAATGTTAGTGGCACAGGAACAAACCGACATGAATATAAAGATTGATGACAAGATAATTGAGCAGGTGCAACAGTATAAATACTTAGGTGTGAGCATTGAAAGGAGTGGAAACCAAGAAGTGGAAATAAACCAGCGAATACAGAACACAGTGAAAGTGCAGCAAGCTTTGTACAAAAGCCTGACATACAAAAAAGAAGTTTCTGTAGAAACGAAGCTAAGTGTGTACAAAACAATCTGTCGGCCTATCCTAACATATGGGTGTGAATCATGGGTGTTGACAAGGAGCCAGAAAAGCAAATTACAAGCAGTGGAAATGAAATACCTCAGAGGAGTAATGGGAATAACTAAAAGAGACAGAATAAGAAACGATCAGATACGAGAACATCTGAAAGTACAGTCATTATTGGACTTCATCGAAACAAGGCAGGTTGCGTGGTGGGGACATTTAATCCGGATGAATGAAGACAGGCAGGTCAGAAGAGTATGGGAAGCCAAAGCTGGTGAAGTGAAAAGAAGGGRACGACCAAGGAACACATGGGACAGTAACATGGGTGAAATTTTAAGGAAGAAGGGTGCTAGTTGGACAGAAGCAAAAGTGCTGGCAAGAGACAAAAAGCAGTGGCAACATTTTGTGCATGGTTAATACGATATCTAATAGACTACCCTACACCGAAAGGTAGATGGGTGAACGATTATATATATATATATATACTATTATTACACGAAGAATTTATACAGTGTGTGCATGCTAACAGTTTAAAATAGCTAACTTTTTTATTTGACCTATCAGACTAATGATTTAAATGGGGAAGATTCATTAGTTTTTGAGAGAAATTTCCTGGTATTTACAAATAAACAACTGAACACCAGCTGACCGAGATACATATCTACTGCAAATATGTTATTTTAAATAGAATGACCCCATTTTCCGTTGAAGGCGTCAAATAAAAAAAACTGCTAAGGTACCACGGTACCCTACAGTCGATTGTTTTCGAGATATCGCATGTTGAATAATTGCTGTTGTTCGCGAAACAGTCTAGCTAATATCTCAGTCAGTTGATGTTCAATTGTTTTTAACTATGAACCATTTTCTCGAAAAATGAAACACTTTCCCATTTGAACCATGTTCCACGACTGTAAATTAAAACGTTCTCTTGTAGACTTTTTTATGAACAGCAATTATTCAACATGCGATATCTCAAATGAAAACGACTATATGGTAGGGTACCTTAGCAGTTTTTTTTTGTTCGATTTGAGACCCTTAATCGAATGCGCTATAAAAGTCAGTCTGTTGACGTTCAATTGTTTTTTTTGTAAACAGCACAAAATTCGCCTCAAAAATTCATATAACCTCCATTTAAACCACCAGTCAAATAAAAAAAGTTAACTATTGTAGACTCTTACCGTGATCACCCTGTACAGGTACTTATATTTTTTCTGCTTCTAAAAGCTTAAAATTCACCATAAACATAGAATAAGAAGTAAGAAAAGTAGCATAATGATAAATACACTTGTTTTATCGAACATTAAAGGGATAATGCAGCCTAATATTTACTATCACCTAAGGTTTATCATCAGCATGCAATAAAGACTGAGGATGACCCGGCAGTCTCTGTTCAGTTTCACTAATAACTTATTAGTGTCGATTTTTTATTTATTCAAAAACTGTATTTTAGAAATATCACAGTACAGCATTAATATTGTTGCTTATAAAAAAATTGTGTTTTAATAAAATGCTCTATAAGTATTTATTTTCAGTTTAGGGTTTTTGGGTAGTATAATGTTCAAGATGTAGACATTTCATGCTCTGAAATAGAAAATTCATCGAAACTAAGTTGTTGAAATTCCAGAAGTGCATAATTACCTAATTTTACAATTAAATTAATGCTTGTAATTTCAGTTGCCCCGTTATATTTTTATTTGATCGCTCTGTCTGCTTTGAAAATTGCTTTTCATTTTAAACCAAGTTTTAATTTTGATTAACTTTGGCGTCAAAACTATTTTTTTCAGTCCGTTACATTGGTACTATGAGTATGTTTTGTTATTCGCAAGCGCTTTTCCATTTAAAATAATTAATTTAGTGGATACAAATTAGGACTTATATGCACTGAGGCTTTCATGGCCAGGGTTACTTGAATCCCTGGTGAATTTCAAGTTGCAAGGCCATGTATTCCGATATTCGTTCTTATTATTATATAATACAGGGTTTCTATTGTAAATAATTCATGCATCGAGGGCGCTAATGGAAATTATCGATTAAATCAATTTGCTGCCTCTCAAGAAAGTGAACACAATGACGTATACTTGTCATCTATCGATTTTTGAATTATTTGATATATTTTAATATGAGAAAACGCGTGGGAGTTTATATTTTCAACATATTCTTTAGTGTTTTGTGGGGCAATCAACTTTAAGTTGCAGAAAATTTACATTTCGGAGCTGTGGGGTGACATTCATCTGCAACCTTCAGTACTATCGCCGTGCATATTGTAGCTTGGCAGCTGTTTGTACAAGAAGGCGGCACGAAGAATTAAAAAACTTGATTCATTTATAGAAGCCCTGTATAATTATATAATAACAGAACGTTTAGCTAACGTTCGCCGTTGTTCGTGCTCTACTGCTTCATTCTCTGATATGTTCAGAGTTTTCAAGTTTTACTTCATGGTTAAAGAGCTATAACAATCAACAAAAAAGTATAGGGTTGCATTTTTTTATAGATATTTGGGCAAATATTACATTTTCTTCAGTAACGCCCCCTGTTGCTAAACAAATCGCAATAAATTATACGTTGAATTGAAAATCGTAAAATCCACTTTAAAAGATTTGAAATTTCTATCCCTCCTGTTATTTAAAAAAATGTTCTAATAAGATGACCTTAATTTAAGAAATAATTATTTCAAAATAGAAACAAATTCGCGCCTTAAAAATTAAGCGGGTCAAAACGTAACATTTGGAAAACTTCTACTATAAAATAGATTCGTAGTTTTTTTTTGTAAAACAAAACGAAATAATTATATTTATTTTATAATTTTATGTTCTAGATAATATGGAATACAGAAGAGTAGTTCAGAAGGAATTCTTATTTCAGACCATTGCGAATGGAGCTTTTAGTGTGGATACGTTCTTCTTCACTAGCGGACTATTAGTTGCATTTTTATATTTCAGAACAAATGCTAAAGGAAAACTGGAAACACTAACACAAGGGTCAAATGGCTTTACATCAGGTTGTTTGCATTTTGTTGGCTTAATATTTTACAGGTTTGCAAGGTAAATGCAGTGTCAGCTTTTATTTGTTTAACGGTTACTAATAACTAATACAAAGAAACTAAACAATAATAGTTTTCTAAAACCTAAACCTCGCAATAAGTATTTATCTTTCTCAGAAAAAAATATAATTCTAATAGACTAATAGTGGCAGAATATTTCATTAGGGACTGAAACATATAACGCGAGGGTCTCGAATACTTAGCAACCGATGGACAACAAATAGGAATTAATTAAATAAGTTTTTATTAACCAGTTTTACAATTGTTTTTGCAGACTTACATCACCTTACCTTTTCGTGTTAGGCATTGTCCAGGTTAGCATGAAGTGGTTCTATCATAATTCTGTGTTTGAACCGCCAACTATGGATCACGTAAACTGTCCCAAATACTGGTGGAGAAATATTTTATACATTAACACCTTATTTCCAGTTGAAGAGATGGTACGTAATTATTATTATTATTATTATTATTATTGTTATTATTATTATTATTATTATTATTATTATTGTTATTATTATTATTATTATTGTTATTATTATTATTATCATTATTATTATGTTCGAGCACATCGACTGGCGTGTTCGAATTTAAATTTAATGTGTTGCAGTGCATGTTATGGAGCTGGTACCTGTCCGACGATACTCAGTTTTACATAGTTGGAGCAGTGATTCTAATACTTGCCACAAGGTAAGTATCTACATTTGGCTGCATATATCCGTAGCTGTCATTTAATCATAGTGAAAACATTGTCAATCTAGTCAAATATTTCAAAAGAAGTCGCTTACTTCTACTGAAGATGACAGCTTGGCTGTTGAATATACGTTAGGTAATTCTAACATACCGATGGAGTGTTATTAGAGGGAATGCGTTTTTGTCTTGATTTTTACTATTTCAACTGTTTTCTACGCAACAGGACATGGTATACAAAACAAACATGCAACATACAAAAAAGCAACAATTCCATCGATAAGCTAAACGGATTTCATACCTAATACGTGCAGACTAAGGTATTGTAGCTGTATCACATACAGTAATATCTTGTTATTTTAGTGCTAGTGCTTGTAAATACAGTTGTAGAATTTGTCACAAATACGACTGATAGTCAAAGTGAGACGACCGTTAGTGTAGTGAATCAGTTACAGACATATAAAATGAATCGGTCTCTACAGATGTTGTAAATACAGCTACAGAGACGATTCCTGATTCATCTACGGGTGTTAGGAGAAAATGGAGAATCATGAAACAAATTAAAAAAATTTGGAAACAGAAAACTTGCTTCTTAGACTGTTGTGAACATTTTTTCTTTTTTTACTGGATTTTTAACGCTCAACGAATTTTGCGGTCATAAAAATGTTTTTTATGTATAATAGTATTTGTTTTTAAGCAAGAATTGTTGTTGTTCTCAAGTCTATTTTTAATATATTATTCTGTTGTGGATTATATATTTTCACTTAAATTAAAATAGTATTTGTTTCTTAGGTACTTTAAAAGTGCAGCAGCTCTATTCGCCACTCTTATGCTTAGTTCTTGGCTAACAACAGCTTACGTTGCGTATAGCAATAATCACATCCCTGATCCTGATGATCCGATGGCTTTGTTCGACAAAATCTATGACAAGCCTTGGACACGACTAGGTCCATACCTTATAGGAATGGGTGTAGGTTGGCTTCTATTTAAAACGAACTGCCGTATACCAATGTCAAAGGTAGGTAAAAATGGATATTA
Source organism: Rhyzopertha dominica (assembly GCA_025024175.1). Taxonomy (NCBI): domain Eukaryota; kingdom Metazoa; phylum Arthropoda; class Insecta; order Coleoptera; family Bostrichidae; genus Rhyzopertha; species Rhyzopertha dominica. Next base: position 43,392,601 of record QCXZ01000137.1, on the reverse strand, counting down.
TTAAAATGAATTTATTAAATTATTACAAATATAGCATTAATTATTATGGAGTACTACTGTGCTACTGCACGAATTAAAATATATCTAGCTTTAAAGAAGCACCGTATAGACGACGAGGTTCCTAGAAGTACCTAACTGATGCACTTAAACAACAAGCTAGCAAATTTATAAACTTTAAACATTTTAGCATTACTGCACTCTGGAAAATATGTGGTGGAGTATCAAATACACGCATAACTTCCCTGAATGTTTTCTAAACTTTTGTATACCGCATATGGCAATTGTTTAAAGTTTTACTTAATTCAGAAATGATGGTGCTGTATTTATCAATCATTCAACTTGGAAGAATTTGTATACTATCGGGTTATACGAAGTATTGCCTGAATTCTATAGAAAAACCGGTATATATTATATAATATAATTTTCTATGATAAAAGGACACGCATTACAGACCTACCTATGAAGCTATAAAGTGGAGAGAGGCATATGGGGACAATTACTACAAAAACTGAAGTCGTAGGTAGTGTTTAAGACATAAATATATTTCCTCAAAAATTACAAATTTTTACTATAAGGAATTGCATGTTTGTGTAGTTCAGTTTTTCATTTTTCTACATAAATAAAGTGATTGTTTCAACATTTCTTTTTCAGTCACCGGTATTGCAGATTGCAATATAAAATAATCATGACACGTTGGTGATATTGCACTTCCTTTCATTATTTGTATGTAAAAGAGACGACACAAGAAGGGTCACTTCGTATTCTTTAATTTATTGTTAATACCGATTTTACATAGGGTATATCATATAGTAAATACCAATGAAACTACATTAGTTTCTCTGTTTAATAACATATACCGTTTTACTTTTCTAAATCCAGAACTCTTTAAATTGTAACGCCTTTTTGCGGTGAGCGCCGGATCGGACCTTCGGGCCGGATGTCGGATGGGTTGGGTTGGTCTATTGTTCAATGCATGATTCGGTAATGAGGTCAGGTCAGTACGGGTCAGCTCTGCTTCATAGCTCGACATCATGCCGGTTTTCTCGGGCGCCAGTGTTTTTATCAGACCACTGCCCGATCCCTCTTCACACGCACAGACCAAGGTAACTACTGTGAAAATCGCCACGCCAGGGAACAAATGGATACTGGTTGACGTCGATTGAAATATATGTTGACAGAAGAAGAATTCTTACGGTTATGTAAGCCTCCAGATACGATAGCAGCCGAGCCAAGCAAACGATTTTATACAATGCAACGGGGCCGTGCAAAAATTGTTTAAATACGGAGATGCAGCAAGCGGTGATCAAATGCAAAAAAAGAGTGAACGTGCAGAGGTGACGTCGGTGGTAATGGGTATGCGGTTAGTGGTGCAATAGGGAGGGAAGGGAGTAAACGTAATAGTTGGAGAACGGTGACTTGCTGGTTCAGTGGCGTAGCCAGATAATTAACTTGGGGGGGGGGGGCAAAGCTCCAAAAAGAAAAATGTTAAGTACGAAAACAAGAAAAAACCAGAAGAGGAGTGACTTAAATTTTAATGTTTAATTTGCTAAAATGTTTATTATACAACAAACCAATAGTTTGTAACGAATTTGTACTCTTAAATGTAAAAAAGCTGCTATTCCATTATCAAAATAATTTTGTTCCTGGGGGGGAGGGGGATTGCCGCTCTACCCCCCCCTTGGCTACGCCACTGTCTTCCCCTAACCTTGCGTCAAATATGTCATGCGCCCAATAATTATGTTTCCTTTTTTACTGTCTGCACATATTGCGGTTAATAAACTATATCACGTCCTTGTCTGATGAATCCTAAGAACTCATCTTGCAAAACGATAAATGCCATTAGAAACTGCAACCGTTAAATATTACAAGTCTATTAAAATCACGCACCCGAACTGTACAAACAGGGCCGGCGAGAGCCCGGTACAGACGGTACAAATGTACCGGGGCCCTTACTAAACCAGGGGCCCGGCGGAGCCCTAATCATAGTCATAGTTGCGAATAAAAAAATTGCTATGAATTTGAAAAGTAGCATCATGAAGTGTGAAGATTATTGAGGCCAAAAACCCAGTTTACTTCGCCTTTTGGTCCTAGGGCCCGCTTTGCGACTAGTACCAGGGCCTGTGAATGCTCTCGCCGGCTCTGTGTACAAACTAGTTGCTGCTCACAACTGCTATTGTGGGCTTTTCCGTAACAACCTCGGAGACAGTTGCATACACGAGACCAGATTAACTGACTTTATTTTTAACCACTTTGAATAAATTAATTTTTTAATTTTTGGCAGCCCAAAAGTTATTGTCGATGACCCGGTGTGCGGATTTGAAGTGCCAATAGAACTATTTGGATGCAGACAGAAATTTCCAGTTGAAGCTATTTTAGGAACTCCACTTTTTGCTGGGTATTGCCAAAATAAGAACAACTCCTCTTAATAGCCAGTCAGATGGAATGGTCGAATGGTTTAAGCAAATGATGGAACAGTTCCTATCAAAAGTTTTGGAGCAACATCAGACCGATTGAGACAAGCACCTTCCTCTTTTTCTGTTGGCGTACAGGGAGAGAGCTAAGGGTACCCTGCGATCTTAAATCGGAGTCATTTAGTACACCTGAAAGGGAAATAACTTCTGGAAATTTATCAGACAGAAAATCAAGATTGCCAGTGATTGCGCGAAAGCGCTCTATGATGCACGGGCCAGTCACATGCAGGTTGTTCATATCTAGTGTGGCTCTCTAATCCACAAAGGAGGTTTCCATCTAAGTTGTCGCTATCCTTAGAAGGACTTTACATAATAGTTGAAAGAATTAACGACGTCGTCTATAGAACCCAGCGCAACTTAAGCTCAAAGGTAAGGTAGTGCACTCGAACGTACCAGTACCAGTACCAGGGAGATCCCGAGGAAAGAAACTAATCGGGACGATCAGTTTCAGTGCAACGATGTGATGAAGTCAGCGCCTGTGGATTAGGCAACCAGACCGAAGACGAGCAACCACGGGCGTAACCGAAATATCAAATTATGGCATTAATGTTATACGTATTGAAATAAGGAGAGGCGCGCAAAAAACACGGCCTAAACGCCTCAAAAATCGCGCGGTAAAAAAACAACCTCCAAATCTGCTTGAAAACACGCATACGCGTAGGATGTCCGGTCGATAAGGAGTATGCGACACCTCATCACAGCATACGAAGAACACCGGGTGTCGCCAAAAACACGGCCTAAATGCCTCAAAAATCGCTCAGTAAAAAAACAACTTTAAATCTGCTTGAAAACGCACTCGCGTAGGACAACCGGACGTTAAGGAGCATGCGACACTACGCGGCATAAGAGAGAACACTCAGCGTCGTAAAGTAATTCCAAATTGAAATATTTATTTCTTGAAAACTAGGCGCGACCGTAAGAAACGGATTTCATATTCGTGTTCAGGAGGCCACTCTCTAGGGGTACGCACAATTTGAGCTCGATAGATGGGACGCTATAGTAAATAATTACCGTTGTTTTTTTCGCGAAGATCGACTTGTGAATGCGAAGTGTTTTATTCGGAGTTCGCGGAATTGTGTTGGGATTGTGCGCAAAATGGAGCAGGCGGCGAAAAATGCGATATCGTCCATTAAGGCGATGAAACAGGCAGGTTTGGCTTTTCAGGACAGAATTGAAGTAAAGCAGCTAGGTCCACTTCGTCCTGTCTTTAACTTACAAAACCAAGCCATCGTAAAAGGTAAAACTGTTAAAAGAAATTTTACGAAAATGTACGCAAATGATATTTCGTTATGTGGCTGCTTCAAGAGTAATTCGTTGTTTTGTTTTGTTTGCTTATTAATGGCAGGTGACGATTGCGATCCGGCCTGGGTTAAGACGGGAGTTACGGATTTGAAGCATCTAGACGAAAAAATAACATTCAATTTGTCAAAAAACATTTAAATTTCTCGGTAGAATGAACTAAGCAGTGCTTACAGGCTTGAAATTTTGAAACATAAAGACGCGATAAAACAAAATCGTTACATACTTGGTCGTTTAATTGATTGCATTAAATTTTGTGGAGCCTTTGAGCTAGCTTTGCGCGGTCACGATGAAAGAGTAGATAGTCAGAATCCGGGAATTTTTAAGGGTTTGGTTAATTTAATGGCGGAAATTGACACAACGTTAAAATCTCATATCGAAAACTCTAAAAATAGTGTTTTTTCAGGCCTATCCAAAACGATACAAAACGAACTCTTAGCGATAAGTCATGGATTTATTCGGGAACAAATACGAGTATAATCAGCAGATTTCATTGCTACAGCAGCGCCAATTAGATAGTCTTAAGGTTAAGAATTCAATCTCCGCATTTTCGACTTCGGTTCAAAAAATTAGGGACGAGTTGGACGTTTAACATTCCTGAAGCAACCGTGTCTTCAAAGCGACAGTGTTTTATTGATGGTAACAAACAGATGGCTAAAGAAGTTTGCGAAGTAATAATTACGAATGTATATAATAGATTCTTTTCGAGCGATTTTTTAGAGGCGTCCTTCTTCTCCTTCTCATTGCTTCTAAGAATACAGCAAAACATTTCCCGACAAATATGATTTAAACGCGATTACACTTAAACACGAGTTAATGACAATTTATCACCGAGAAGATTTTCGAAATGCAAATGGAGACGTTCATGTTTATCAGTTTTTGGTGCAAAATAATTTAGGCAGCGTGTTTCCGGAAACTATTAAACTTTTAAAAATTATTTGTATCATTCCAATGACGACGGTCGAGAGCGACCGGTGTTTTTCAAAATTAAAGAGTATTAAACGTTTTCGCGCAATACTATGGGTCAGCACTGACTTAATGCATTGGCAATGTGCTGTATTGAAAAGGAACTAATACAGTGAAATCCAGATTTTAATTTAACTCGTAATTGACCATTTCGCGGCTCAAAAGAATAGGCGCATGGACTTCACATAGAAATCGTAAATTTGAATAATGTTTAATGTTTATTTTGTAGAACCAGGAAGGGGGAGGTTTTAGCCGGTAAGAATCTGACACTACCCTGCTGGCCGGCAGCAGGGTGCATATGCAAGGTTTCCCCTCCTCCACGAAAAAAAACAAAAAAAAATTCGTTGGCTGTTGCCCCCCCCAGTCAAAATTGTTACGAGCTGCCACTGGTCGCAATGTTATTTCTTTGTAAGGTAAACCCCCCCCCCCCCCCCCGATGCTAAAACCTGGCTAGGCCCTTGCGAGCAACGTTTGCGCGGTTGCCTAAAACGTTTCAGCATTAGTGATCGGTCGAATGTTGCCCTTTCAGACAATTCGGTAATTAATGTCCATCTGTTTGTATAAAAGGGACCGTGAACGCGCGGGCAAAAAGTCTGATTTAAAAAAAGCCAGTGAAGCATGCGTATATAAAACCAATACCTAGTTTTGTTTTAATGTATTTTGATACTAGTGCGTAAATAAAGGAAGCTAAGTTAGAAATCCATATTTCTCGATCCCTTATATGTAACAATACTAACAAATTTACAGGATGTTTAGATTTTATTTTCGATTTTTTTCGTATTCTGGTATATTTTTACTTGTTTTATTCCTGTCCAGAGCTGAAGGAAAGAAAACAAGAACTAAAGTTCACACGTGCTTGTCCAACTTTTAACCCGACGAAACTATATTTTTAGCTAAAAAAAAACACAGAAAAAGGTTAGCAAACCCTGCACGATATAAAAATAAATATAAATATAATAATATAATATAATAAAAATATATAAATGGAAATTACTTTTCTGGTCCTCAGCTGGCGTAATTACGCTTGCCGTCTATCCAAAATTGATGCTTCCTTGTTTGACTTTGTACAATAAATAATCAGACCAGACTTGCCGGACTAAATGGATAGGAACTCTAATATGTTGATTGAACCTGTGCATTTTCAAAATCGTTATCTGATGTTCATATAAATTTAAATTAGTATTAGCAGGTAGTTTCCCCTTAATTTTTAGATTTACTTTACAAAGAACTGTTTTCGAAACCTATGCTTTAAACGTTTACAAACGATCAGATTTTAAGTATTTAAAAGTCGGCTACTAATAGGAGGTATTGGATATTACAGCAGTTGCCTGCAAAAATACAGGGAGATAATCTCCTGTAATATTTCTGTTACCAGAAAATTAAAAAGAGAAAGGCTTAATTTATAAATTAATCCCTTAAAAACGGACAAAATCTGTTGTGTTTTCTTTATAGCAGTGCTTGTTTAAATCGATTTATTGTGCTTAATAAATTAGTGGTCTTCAATTTTTTTTATTTTATTTTCAGTCTTTTGCAAGAATATTTTAATGCTAAATACATGGCCACCTTTAAGAAGGCCGCGGCCACATCAATTTGGCAACAATGCTCACAAGGCCGATTATGTTTAAATTGATACATGACGTACTCCTTGCACTAATGCAGTGTTCAAACCCATAATTTGGAATGTAGTTTGGACTGTTACTGGCAAATGGTCGGCAGAAATCTTATAACTGCAAATGAAATTTTCGAATCAGAACCAAAACTGCGGATTAAAAATAATAATAATAATATATATTTGCATTACAATCTACTCAGTGCTGAATTTACAACTTTCCACTTCGTGCTTTGATAAAGCCTGTGAAGCACTACCAAAAGACCAATCATTATTTTGTCAAATTCAGAAGATACTGCATCAGCTGGTATTTTTGTGACATTTAACTACAACTACCTAGACGTTTGACGAATCAAGTCGTATATTTTATAATAACGATTMTGTTGCATTCAAACTTGGACGAAAATTGAATTGCTTTTGAATGCATTTAATGAATGCATTAAATTTAAATTAATGATAGGTAATGATCATTGGCCAGATCCTTATTACAATTTAATAAACGGTGGAGTGCCATATAAAATTGTTGTTGCAAATGTAAATATCTGAAAAATTTGAGAGATTGTTTATATCGGCAAGTAGCTACAAAGCAGGTTATTTTGTGTTTTAGTGAACGAATCGCATTTTCTCTTTTTTTTTAGAATCAACTAAATTGCTACTTATGCAATAATGGTGTAAGATATACAATTATAACTCTCGTGTCAATTGTTAATAATGCTTTGTTAAATAATTATTAAGAGGTGCGTTTAAATAAACTGTAGCCTCAGATTTAAATATAAGAAATGCTAAATAATTTATTTTTAGAAATACTTATCTAAATATATTTATAGCTTCTCTGCTGTTACGTACCTACATGTCTTAACATCTTAGGAAATGTAACCAAACTAACTAACTAATGTTACTTCGGAGATGACGTATTGTATATTTGAATATACCAAATAAATTGTTTCACTAGAAATAATGTATAAGTACCTAAAATTTCTTTTGTAAGGTATGTGGTCGTCGTAATGCTCATAAAATAAATCCTTTGTTTCAGTATTTTAGATGATTTATAAAAAAATAAAGCAGATCTGAATGTAATAAGTAAGTAAAATTTAATATTAACAGTTAAATTAATACTGCGATTGTGGCAGAGTTTGCACGCCACGACATTTATCTGAGTTTCCCTGATCCACGAAGTGTTTGCCTTTGACTCAAAATTTTGTTCCTATTCAAGTTATCTCGCGACAATTCCTTCAATGATATAAAATTCCACCATTCCTGTATAACTGTGCCGCTGGAAGTTTTTCTGATTTAAAAAAATATACAGTGTCTGGATACTTCGAAATAACACTACGTACCTCAATTTTATTTCGCTCCGTTTCAAGCGAACTTGAAGGGAATATGGCAATTGATTTTAATTTTCAAACCGGACGTTAGCTTTTACGAAATTTGAGGAATACTCTGAAAAAAATTACCTCAAAAGCGCTATCAATAAAGTAAGTTTGACGTTATATATTCCACGCGATCAACTTTCGGATCCCGACGAGTCGGCCTTGTGCTGCAACACATGCGCTGTTGCCATTTACTACGGCCGCGGCCTTGTTAGAGGTGGCCATGCTAAATACCATCTGCAAAATGTAACATTTTTTAATAGGCGTATTTCTATTCTAGTTGACTGTGTCTGTTGGTTGGTTGTTGTCAGCAGCTTGCCTACTATCTCTCGTTTATGGTTTGTACGAAGCTAATTTATCAGCGCTAACGGGTGCTGCCTACAGTTCTTTTAGTCACTCTGCCTGGGCTTTGGGTTTAGCATGGATTGTCGTTGCGTGTTCTACTGGTTACGGAGGTATGTACCACTATACATATAATATTTCGTTATATGAATCTTTTATATAATTTATTTCACAGGATTAGTAAATACAATTTTGTCAGCGCCAGTTTTATATCCGTTAAGTAGGGTAACATATTGCGCATACCTTATTCATCCAATTGTTATTCGGGCGATGGTGATGTCCATGGACAGTCCTCTGCATCTAGATGCTTTTGTAACAATTATAATATTTTTGGGACAAGTAGTTACCTCATACATCCTAGCCTTCTTTATTTCATTATTTTTTGAAGCACCTGTAGTATCGATGTTACGGATACTCACAAAATTTAGTTCAAATCATTAGTTACAAATTGTTAAAACTAATGTGTTAAAACTAATGGAATAAGTTATAATGTGTATAATTTAATTTAAATTAAATGACAATTTTAGTATTGCGGTGTATTATTTTTCTCCAAGTGATGACGTATTTAGGTTTAAAACTCAGTCGAATGTGTGCCTTACGTACAAGATATCCATATCCACACTGCCTTCTTTACTTATAAGTAAAAAAGACAATGATATCCATGATTTTTTAAATGTTCCTATAAATTGGTTCAAAGCTAATGCCCTTAGCGTCATCCAACATTAGACTGACTAAACAGATGTTTATTTACATTCCTATAAATTGTTTAATATTGTGAAGTTGCATTAAAAACATTTCGATCTCGATAATAATTTCTATCGGTACCTACTGATTGCTCGATGTTTCATGCGGTACCGCATCAGAAAGGGTGGTATCAGTATTTATTAAGGTACCGCAAACCCTCGTCCTAAATTTCATCAGGCAATACGAAAGATGCAATATTTTTTTTCTGCTACTATACATTCGAAAGTACAACTTTATCCTAATCATCCGACGCGAGAAAATGTCACTTTACCTGTCTAGGCAGTAAAATACTTTACTTGACTGGTAACCAAGCCAACGCTCCTAAATGTCAAGGAAACGATTTATCATAATGGAAATGTCAAATATTACAACTAAACCTCAAACGTCATGTACTTCTTAAAGTGCGAGTCCAGAACTTCTAAACACTGCTAATGGAAATACTAATAGTAGTAGTAGTAGTAGTAGTAGTAGTAGTAGTAGTAGTAGTAGCAGCAGCCGAAAAAACATTGTATGCACCACGCCAGTAAAGCGTCTTTATCGAACTCGTCTAGTTGCTCGCCTCGTCTTCGCCTCGGCTCTCAATCTTCAAACTCATTCAATAAAGTGCCACTTTACTGCCTTGGTACATAAATAGCTATTCCCTATGGTGCAAGCGAGAAATGCGTAGCAAATTTTGCCGGATTTAAACTTCGCTTATAGCAACCACCGCTGTCATAGCTATCAAATCGGGCAATAACAGAAATCATAAGTGGAACTGTAAGAAACTATTATGATTATTTTTCGACGTTTCTAAAAACCAATATAAAGCTTTAATGTCATCCCCCGCGTGTGTACCTTTTAGCCAATTAACGCACTATTATACTGGCAATAAGCACAAGAGTGATATCACAATATCTTGACAAATAGTCGGCTATAATATCACAAGAGTGAAAATAAATTGAAAATAATTTGACAGAAATTAGGCAACGTGTTGCCCCAGAAACAAACACGAGAACGAGGGCTCGAGTGCCTGTTGCCGAAGGACAACGCGTTGGAGAATTGCTGGAGAATTATTTTCAAATTTATCGAACTCTCTATTGGTATTCGAAGGATTATTTTTTTGACATACCTAACAAGCAGAAACAGTTTCGATATTATAACTTTGCTCTCTTTAGTGTTTTTACATATATTTTCATTGATCCTCTTATCGATTTCATCGAATGAAGACGTATCTAGTTTCCCCCTTTTTTTTAGTAAAATTTGATAACAGACGTCAAACCAACAATTTTTATTGCCATGCAAAACCTACCTTAAATAATTCCATCGAGAATTTACTCTTGTGAAAATTCCCATTATAATTGTATTTTGATTCGTTCAAAATGACAATTGACCGAAATTGAATTTCCTGAATGGTTCTTAGAAACGTTAAAAATAATCGACTAACTATACATTATTTCATCAATTTTTCGAGAGTGGGTGACTGTCAGTTTGATATACAATCTAATTTATTATTCTCATCTGTTAAAGCTTCAACTACAGAGTGACGATTTCCCTTCAAATACTCAATGATATGCAGATCACTGAACGTGTTTTTTTCTTTTTAACTCTCTTAAATTCCATAAGTCCTTTATAAAGTAATTTTTTCCTAAAGACTTTTTTTTGCCATCCTAATTTCTTACTTTTTAGTGCAGTTTCCACTTCGTTTATGAAGAAAAGGCTCTATAGGCCAATTTACAATAGTGACGCGACATCAGGCGGCAGATACATAAAATATTACTTTAATGCTTGAAAAAGGCGGGATTGTTGTGTAATAGGGCTGTTTTTATTACATCGTATTATCATTTTTAAATTGTGGGCAGTGAATATTATTAAGAAAAGGAGGATAAATGTAAACACAAAAAGCGTGTGTGATAATAGTAATATGAGGTTATGTGGTTAAACGGTTATCTCATAGGTTATTGTCATGTGTATGTTTTTGTTACCATTACCAGTTCCTTTATAATAATTATATTGAATATACTCGTTTGCGAACCCATTTGTGTTTCATTACGCGATACAGACGAGTATATTATAATAACAAGTACTGTTCATTTCCGCCATATGCAAAGCTAGAAAGCCACACTACCGCCACCAACGGTCGATAAACTCTCCTATAGTATAGTATAGTATAGTAAAGTATAGTATAGTATAGTATAATATAGTATAGCATAGTATAGTATAATATAGTATAGCATAGTATAGTATAACATAGCATAGTTTAGTATAACATAGCATAGCATAGCATAACAGCATATAGTATAGTATAATAGTTATTTAATGTTTGCTAGAACTACTTGAGGTAAGAGATAAGACCGGCCACCTTTCTTGGTCACCCTGTACTATGTTTTTAATAGGAGAGAACGGCTAAAAGCTTCTATCTAACCATTGACATATTATTAACACCTCGATGGGTCCATCCTTGTTTAGGGGTCAAGGTGAGTGGTTTACTAAAATATCAAATTGGCAACGCTTGTATTGGTAGTTCTTATGGACTGTAGTTAGTAACCATTGTTAGTGCGTAGTTAATACTTGCTACTTGACGAGCAGATTTATTTAAAGTTTAAATTTAAAGCAATAATAGTACATAATATTTCATTTATTGTTTGGTGTTCACAAATGAACGTGTGGTAAATGCGTAGGTTGCCAGTACTTTTCTAAAGTTAAAGTAGTTTGTATTGCAAGAATGTGTTTTAGGATTGCAATGGATGCCTAAAACTAAATGTAATAATGGTTCTTTTAAATCCATTTCTATATTGGGCTCAGTCCGAAACACATATATTTATTAAAGTAGATCTTCGTGATGTCAAGGTAGAAATCTTAATATATTTATGGTGGTTGGCTTGTAAATATTTATCTTGTGTTAGAGCCCTTCAAACATCACCATTGATAATCGATCTTTAAGTTTTGGAGCGCAAGGTGTGGGGGCTAGAGGACTTGGTTATTATTACTTTTCTCTAGATCTCTATTCTGAAATAAATTGTCAGGTAATGAGTTAACATATCATATACGCTCAGTTCCATTTGCTTTTACGTGAATCTCCTTTTAAAAGACTTATTATTAAGATTTATATGTTATAACATAATACCTATATGCTATATTGGTATTTGAAACTGGACGTTAAAAACTTTAGATAAGTATAGTACTTAACTACCGTAGGACTGCAGTTATAAAGTTCTCGATAATAAAGTGGACTTTACCCTAACTAAACAAGAAAAGGGTTGGTGGATACGCTTAATATCTCAATCACAAAAACCTGCTTGGTTAAAAATTGATTTTGAACGTTGGAAGTCACAAGAAGATTTGAATGATAATGTTCGTGATGTAAGAGAAGATTATCGTGCTTTACATGAGCAGTTGCAGAAAACAGAATTGGGATACAGAAAAGGTTAAGTATCTGCTTTTTATATAAAAGTACCTAAGTTTGATACCTTTTGTTTTGTACATTTCGCATAGTCATAGATATCATCTTTAAAATCCAATTTTGGTACCACAGGGTAAATAATTCACATTTTTTTGCATGGTGGCCCATTGAAATATTTACTTATAACTTTTTTTTTGATGTTACACAAGGAATTCTAATAGGTTTTTCTCAGATCTTATATTTTTGTAGTGCAAATAAACAATTTGTAGAAGCATTTTAACTTTTACCATTGCAATTTGGATTTAACAGGTAGTGTTTTTATATATTTAATTATATTGCACCATTTTATTGCAGAAGACTTACCAAAAGTCTATTTGGTAATATACAGCTTGTTAATGACTGTTGGTTATCTATATATCAGCATAGTGTTGACAATAATGTTCCTTCGAGATGGTACAAATTGTATGCCTAAAGCATATAGTGCAGTTGGACCAGCTTTAAAACTGGTTCATCTTTTACATTATCTGGAAATCAGTAATGCAGTATTGGGCTTCACACAAGGTGTACTGTTGCCTACCCTACTACGAGTTAATTGCAGAAATGCAGTATTGTTTGTCCTGATCAGCTTGGAACCCAGATTACAAACAAAACCTATAGTATTTAATCTTTTTGCATTATGGGCTGCTACAGAACTTGTGAGGTAAGTTACCTAGTTACATAATCGGTATCAGCAATTTAACAATATATAACAAGTTTTGTAAGGCAAATTATATAGTTACCTGTATTTTAAGATAAGTGCAGGATGCTGTTAAAATATTTATTGGGTGTCACAGTATGTGTTTTGAAATGTAATGCCAAGTTATGCATAATTAATGACTGCATCATTAAAGGCTGTATAGAAATATAAAACTCTGTGATTGTATTTTGAAATTAGTACATCCACTTGTATCAGTAGTTTACATCGTAAAAATAGAAGTTGAACTTAAAACATCACATTGAATCTAAGTTTTATGGCTTTGGTACTATGTGAAAAATGACATGTGCGGTGTTTTATAGAATATAAGTAGACTGATGGGTTAAATATTTTAAGATGTCAGTTGCTGTAGTATTAGCTAGTAAGCATAAAAAATGACTTGGGGATACAAACTAAAACTACAATTATGTGGCATAAAAAATGCATTATTTTAATATCAGTCAAGCTTAGTTATAATATTATTAATTATATTATATTGTTTTCTGAAGCACAATTTGTATTATAGATATGATTTGCTTGTATATCATGTGCATGTTTGATGATCTATGAATATAAAAATGCAAGCTAATCACCTTTGTTTTAGGTATCCACTTACTATTACCAAAGTTTATAAGAAGGAGAGTGCATTACTTAACAGAATGTGCAGTATGTTTTTGATACTCCTGTATCCTGTAGGATTCATACTGGAGAGTGTCATTGTCTTTCATAGCATCTTGTATTTTGAAGAAAGTGGAAAACTAACAGTACCATTACCAAATATGTTAAATTTTTCTTTTCACTTTCCAACAATGTTAAGGATTTATTTATTAATTTTCTCATTTCCAGTAATGTATACCTTAGTAGCCCAAATATACAAGAGCAGACAAAGAAATACAGTAAAATCAAATAGGAATTAATATGTGTTTAATGTAGTTTATGCACTGCACGTTATTTGTAGTATGAGTAATAAAAAATAAATTATTTTTAGGTGTTATTTTTTCATGTATTTTATTATTCTTACTGTTACATTCAGTGACTAGATTACCGCTTAATAATGGTAGATACTATAGTGAAAACTGTTTCACAAAAGTAACAAAGTAAGACTTGTTCACATAGACTCATATCCACCAAATGTAAATATAATTGCACTACTCATATTCCACAGTTAGTAATGGCTATTACGAGTTAACTTACAATGTTTGTATCCTTTACAGTAACTGTAATAATAATACTTTATTTGTTTATTGACAAAATTTTACGTCAGCATTGTCAAAAAAGAAAGATCAACGAAAGTAGAAATTCATTTGTGTGCTAAGGACACAGATCTACTAGTAAAGTATGTATGGCTGCTTTAAATCTCGGGTGGGTTTAGTTCTTTTTTTATTTTTATTTTTTCTATTTGACAATGTCAGATGGGGTACTGTGTGGCATTACAATCCTATCATTATATCTGGTTTTATAATTATTTTGCACCCGATAAAGGCAATAATTGTGTTAGTTTTGTTTTACAAATATCATACAGTTAATCTTTTAAAATGAGGTCTACAGCTAGCTAAGGGCCTTGTTTCAGCAATTGCTCTGATTGCTTGTTTTTGTAGTTTGAATACCATCAACCATTGTGTTGCATTGCCCCACAGTCCCAAAAGTCCCATATAGACCAATCTTCTGACCATTATTGAGGTTTTTAGCATTAATTTCCTGAAGAGGTAGGACATCCTTGCACATTTTGAATTTAATTATAATAATAATAATAATAGGACTTTATTTAAACATACTATTGGGCGAAGTCTAGTGTAGCTATTCCACTCAACCAAAAAAAAATATATAAACTTAGTTCAATATGAGAAACAAGCTAAAAACATAGACAACTATAGTACCATGCTTTGACTATAATATTACAAGTTAATGACTTAACCTATACAACATTTGTTTTTTTGAAACTTTCTAGAGCATATTTTAGTAAACAAATCATAGTGTTCATTATAACATTTTATAGCATTATAAGTAAAAGACCGTGTGTATAGGGAGGTTCGGAATCTAGGCATTGATAAATGGTGGACATATCTAAGAGATAAATCAGTGTAATGCAAGCTGCGACGACTATGAAACTTATCACGCAAGTATTTTGGAGAAGAGGATCGAAAGACACGAAACAAGAAATTTGCAAGGTGGAAACGAAAAAGTTGATCAATTTTTAACCATTTAAGTTGCTGTATGCACTTACTGATATGAGCATACTTTATAGTCCAAATATGAATCTGCAGCAGTTATTCTGCACCTTCTGAAGCCTGTATTTATTAACAGCATCAAGACAAGGAAAGTATACCATAAAACAATAAAGTAAGTGAGGGATTACCAGAGATTCGCATATTTTTTTTCTAAGTTTAAAGTTGAGAATAAGATGATTAGAGTACAAGAGCTTTAAAGCAACATAACATTTTTTAATAACAGAAGACACATGATTTTTAAAACGAAGGTCATTATCTATACTTAAATCAAGACTTTTGATCCTTTCATATACAGGCAGTTGATTATGGTCCACATGTACTTTAATATCATCCTTCACAAAACATTTTTGTGATGATTTCGAAGCGAAGTATACCACAGAACACTTATTGCTGTTCAACTTTAAGTTAATGTTACTAGAAAATTCACTAATGTTGCCTAGGTCCTCATTCATTTCTAAGCATGCCCTCTATGTTTTGTGGGTCGAAATGGTGTAAAAGGTAAGTATCGTCAGCGTATGCCACGCAAGTTGAAAATTTAGGCTTCGAGAGTAAATCAGCGGTGTAAATTAAATACAAAATTGGTCCCAGGATAGATCCTTGAGGGACTCCCAACGTCACTCTGCCGACATCAGACCCAGCCACCACCCAGCAAGACTCGCTGGCACCTATTGAACAAGTAAGATCGGAAGAAATTAACAGAAACCTCATCAAAACCGTAGTAAGCCAATTTACTACAAAGCAACACAATCCAGTGTATCAAAAGCTTTCGAAAAATCCAATGAGACCAAAAGACTTGCCCTGCCAGCATCGAGGGATCCAATGCACTCGTCCAGCAAATTAGTCAACGCAGTTGTTGTACTGTAATGAGTACGAAAACCTGACTGGTTTACGGGTATAATTTTAGCTTCACAAACATAATCATATATTTGTTTATGTACAAACTTTTCACATACCTTAGACAACACAGGCAAGATGCTCAAATGGGATACAGATTTAATTTCATCAGTTTTAGGCAAAGGTCGTATTAAAGCGAGCTTCCACTCATCTGGATAATAACTGCTCAAAACAACAACTGATAATGTGAGCAACATAGTTGCAAATAACAGGGCGACAGAATTTCAACATCTTAGAAGAAACACCGTTGTGTCCAACTGCATTTGATTTCAAAGCAAGAATAACATTAGCAACATCTTCTGGGGAAATTAATTTAATATAAAATTTAGTATTTTCATTAAAGTTTTCTACCAAATTGTTTTAATTCATTGGATGGGGAGAATACCGACATAAAGTAGTCATTTATTTCATTAGCAGAGTATGATGATATGTCACAGGACTTCCCACCTCGCTTGACGTGTGAGTAATTTAGAGCTTTCCACCAATGCTTACTGGAAGTACTAATGCTGACTTGGTTTCAGTACGCAGTCTTTTCCTTGCTGATAGCGCTAACTGTCATGTTACGAAATTGTTTATACTGAACCCAATCCTCCAATTTTCCCGTTCGTTTATACTTACTTAGTAACTTATTAAGTTCTCGCATCATGATCTTAATTGTTGGCGTAAGTCAAGGTGCATATGGCTTGGAGATGTAAGCAGTTTTAACTGGTGCATGTTTATCAAACGATTGCAGAATGTAGGAATTAAGAAACTTTATTTTATCATTTATATCAGATATGTATAGTATTGTGTTGCWCTTCACCTGGATTAAGTCAGCATAGAAATCAGCATAAATGAATTTTTTGAAATCTCGATATGTGMCATATTTAGAAATATCATGGCATTTATTCATATGCAAGGTAGTACAATAGACTAGGCAGTGATCGGACACTAAATCAGCGTTTAAGGTTTCGCACTTCAGCACAACATCCGCGTTTTTAATAAATATTACATCAAGCAAAGTGGAAGAATGCCTGCTAATTCTAGCGGGGTCTTTTGTCAGCTGAACAAAACCGTATGCGTTAAAACACTCTTCTAACTGATTCCAATAACTTTGATCAACATTTAGGTCAACTATGACAATTACATTTTTATATAAAGGGATTACAGATGACAGAAAGTCGCGAAAAATTCGAGACAAGTGTTAATTTTGATGGAGGGGGGTGATATGCTACTACAATAAGATGACGTTCCTTCTGAACGCAGAGCCGGATGCAAATTATTTCAATGCCTTCCAAAATATCGTAATCTTCTACTATTTCCACTTTCAGTACACTTTCTATATAAATACCAAGCCACCACCAGTTCAAAGATAATCCTTTCTGTATAGTTTATACCCATCGATACACACAGCACTAGAGTCTATATCATTAGACAGCCAAGTTTCTGTGACACCCATTACGTCAAAATCAAAGGTAAATACCAAATTTCTAAATTCATGAAAACCTGTAAACAGTGACATTAATTCGACAATCGACACAAGCGGCAGTTCAGTTTGTTGTACGTTCACTACGATGTAAGTTTACAATGACAAGAAACCATCATTGGCTCACTTGACCTGCTTTTTATGGATACTTGTTCTTCATACAATATGTAATAACAAGGGTGCCGAGTGACTATCTTGCAAATCCTAAACACTTCCTGCCATCATGTGATGAAAAACATGTATACAAAAATGTACTAGAGAAATTTACTAAAAGCTTTGTTTCCTGCTAGGTGTATATGTATATGACATGTTACAAATAATGTATATAACAATAATTGCTGATAAATTGTTGGTGCGGACTAGACTTGCTTGGAAGAAACTGAAAGGGCAGAGAATACAAACGAAKAAATAAACACTGTTTACATACTTCAAAGAGGCATAAGGAGTTACTGTGACAGGACGATGGTAATTTATGAAAACCAGGCAGACACGGAGACAAGCCTGTCCATAAAAAAATAGACAACCCTAAAGAATCCTTAATGGAAAATCTCAAGCTTGCAGACTAGAAATATTCCACACAGCAACATCACCCTTGCAGCTTTAATTTCTTCAGTCATTTATAGCTAAAATAGTGGTCAGACACTGTCTAGTTTACACAAATTACCTTTAATTGAGCTCTTAGAATGGGTTAAATAATTGTTCTTGGATATTAAACAAGTTATATATACTTTATGTATGTATGTTTCAAAGGTTTACTAAGTATTCTTACATAACATAAAATTGTATATAAAAATTAACATTTAAAAAATCTATAAAAATATAGAGTAACATTATAGCACAGCCACTTCATAAAATACTTTTAGATTTTTATGAGCACATTAGTTCTGTAAGATCCTTTTCTACATCGCTAATCAACGGTCTGTCAATTTTTCTATCCATCAAGCATTTATTAGCCAAACGAAATAAACCACCTGCATAATTTGTCCCATTATCACACCATGCTTCTAAACCTAAGTCAAGAAGTTCAGATTGTAAGACACCTGCACAGGTCTCTCTGATAAAAGTCACCTAAAAAAAAATTATAAAATGTTTGACAACAATTATTTTTTTAATTCATACCAAATCAATACCATCCCTGTTTTCATCAACAGGTGGTAAAGCAGTCAACAATTCTAAAAGTACGACACCATAACTCCATGTGTCCATTTTTAAGGAAACATCACCTCTAGTAGCTTCTGGAGCCATGTAAGCAGAAGTTCCATAAACAATCTTAGTGGAAGTTGTATTTTGATTTGTTTTCAATTTTATTAGCCCAAAATCACAAAGCTGCAAAAGAATACTATGTTAATAAGAAGTACCTGACACAACGAAATTGTTCTATTACCTTTGGTGTGTTAGTGGCATCCAACAGAATATTAGCAGATTTTATATCTCTGTGAATTAATGGCGTAGAATTTGTATGGAGATACTTTATTGCTTTCGCAGTACCTAGTGCTATATTGAGTCGCTGCTGCCGTAATAATGTACAATCCTTATTCTAAAAAACAAAAAAAAGGTGTCTTCTATTTGTTAATAAATACAAATTCAAATAAAATAAACATGGAAGTAGTTGATTTATGGTTTTAGAACATTATGTGATAATAGCATTACTCCAAAATCAATTTTAATCGTTTTTTAGCCGGTTGTATAGATCCAAAATCAGTAAAGCAAACAACATTTAAGACGAAAACTTATACTATTTTTAATAGCTGCTTATTTCTATAAGCAGCAATATAATTGTTCGTGTCACTACTTTTCAGGAAAATTAAAACAATTGTATACTTTAAACTACTTTCAGGGAAGTATTTTCAAATCAGTGACACCTTATCAATTATAGAGTTATATATGTGACTGCAAAAGTGGTATTTCTACTTAAGCCCATAATACTTCATAACATTTTAAGAAAAATGGCAGATTTAGTTTTTTTTAGTTTTATGATGGTTTGTAAGTTTCAAGACTGAATTTGTACACGAAAATGTGTATATGCCTATGGATGGAGTAACGAAAAATATCCAGGCACCTGGCAATTTATTGGTCTTTTAAAGAAACCCATTTTTTTGTGGCACTGTTTATTGGTGCTATTTGCCTCAGATAGGTCAGTGCACTGGATTACTGTTCAGTTATATCTAATAAATGGTCATGATGTGTCGAGTGTAACCTTATGCGGAAAAGATGGACTACATTTTGAACATCTTTTGTGATGAAGCTGTGTGCTTTTTGTTTTATCTCCTACTGACCTGTTCCAAAGTATGTGCGCTTGAACTTGACTTTTTTACATGAATATGTTTTTTACCTTACTTATTGTTTGTTTTGTATATTACCGATATATTGTCACCACTTCCAAAATCATGTTGTACACTTAGTGCAATTGATAATTAATAATTTTCTACAATTACACAAAATACCCTGTAGATAGATGAACTCAATCTACTTATAAATAAGCAACATTTAATAACCATAAAAAGCCCCTAATGTTTGACAAAGTATTTAAAAGTAGTTTTTTTTTATTTTAAGGAGTTGAGTATGTAAAAAATACAGTAGTGTTATCATTTAAATTCTGGTAACTATAATTAAGCTTGAAATGTGTGAAAACATTAACATTCTGTATTCCATTTTCTGCAACTAAACCAAAGTTGTATTGTAATGGTATAAATGTGACAGACACACAAAGCATGTTCAATTAGTCAGAGTTCGAAAATGGCAGAATTTAAAATATACAAATAGCCCAATCTGAGTTAATGAACAATGCAGTCCAGAAATTGTTAGATGCAATATGGAAAGATATCATGTGCATCAATCAACTGAGTCCATATTGAAGAAGGGATATTAACTTTTAATAAGAAATTATAGGCCTAAATCACTACTAAAATAAAAAGTATTTAAAAAAGTACTTTTTTAAAAGAATGTTTTATGTTGACACCATAAAAAGTAGTGAATAAAAATAATATTAATATCCAGGAAATAATAAAATAAAAATAATTTTTTACAATTAAAAGCATTCTCGGGTGTTGAAAGTTACACCAGTTAAGAACAGCTATATTTGAGATGCTATACTAGGCAAATTGACTAATGGTGCGGTCACATTTTCACTGTTATCGGGATTGAACCCGGGACCTTCAGCATAGTAGACAAGCACACTATCCACTACACCACAACTGCCGTTTATGATAATATGTAGAGTTAAAAAAACTAGAAAAATAAAGACTAATTGTAACTACTATTAATAACAGGAAGAAGTAACAAACAATTTTAAGAGGAATAGTAGTGTTATATACTATATTATGTACACATAAAAACATGGAAAAGCAACCCTTCATGCTGAGATGAATAAAAGGGGATGGAGAATGGAAAAAGTAGATGCAGAACTTATAAAAATATTACAAGAATCAACCATAAAGTACCTAATTCAATGAAACTGGACTACACCGATATAAAAAATGTTGAGACATTTTTAGCTGTATGTATATATACCTATAACACAAATTTATCCTTACCTTTAACCCATATAACAATCTATCCTTCAGAGTCCCTCCAGAAACATATTCATATAAAAGACAATATGTGGGTCCATCACAAGAATACCCAAGAATCGATAACAAGTTTTCATGTTTATATTCACATAACAATTCTACTTCATTCACAAATTGTTTCGTCACTAGATCATCTAATCCAACTGCTTCGGCATTCTCTAAATGTAACTTCTTCACAGCGACCGGTGTACTCGTTAGGCCTACTGCTAAAAAAACAGAGCCAAATGCACCAGACCCCAAAAATCGTCCATCAGGCGATTCCACACTGCTATGTGGAGTGTTATCGAAATTCATTGTTGCTGCCTCCAGTTGATGGTAAGAATATTCTTTGAGAGTGGTATTCAATGACAATACTGGTAAGGGTGATACACAAGCGGAACGTGATGAGTTTTTTGCTGACTGTGTAGTACTTAAAGTCTCTGATGTATTTAAAAACACAGGACGGTACGAACTGCTTTCTCTAACCATAAGATTTGTGTTAGTTACGTTCAATTCACTAAAGGCTGGTATGTAATCTTTGTCACTTGGGGATGTGGTAGTCACAGAAGGTGCATTATCATTTAAACTTAAAAGTTTCGAAAATGCAGGAACTTCATGGTCTGAAACATTTTCATGTCTCACAATTGATGAATCAGGGCTAATTTTACTCTCGCTAGATTCATTTTTAGTGTCAGACATACAGTCCTCTACAAAACTGATAGTGCTTGACTCATTTGATGCTTTACTTACTTCTGACACCTGTTGCTGCATTAAATAACTTAATTGTGGCAAAATCCCATCATGCACTGAACTCCCAGGGTCCGATTCTATCATGACTTTTTCAATGCTTTTCACACATTCGATTCTATCACTATAATTAATATTAGTATATAAAGCAGTACATTTAATACCATCCATAATTGTCGAAGTACCACACTTCATATTTTTGAGGAATTCTTCTAAGTCTGCATTGGAATCTAGTTTAGGAATGTCAATGGCAGCAGCAGGACCTTGTTTAGGCCTATCAGGAGGTGATTGACCTAATAGGTGTACTGCCACATAATCGGCAGCTTGAAAAGCCTCTGCCTTTATAAGAAGTTGTAATAAATGTCCCACCTTTGGACGAATTCTGCCAGATGTGCCCCATTCATCAAATAAAATTTCAGTAAATGATCTACCTGTACGGGTAGCTTCATCTTCGACCAGCCTAAAACCAAACAATTTACTACATTAATAGATAAATTAAATCATCACTACGAGTAATTGTGTGTTTAAACACACTGTCACTAACTCTTAAAACTGAATTGAATTACATTTATAAATAGGTAACTTACTTTATCTCTACTGGACCATACTTCTTTTGTTTAATATTAGMAGMATTATAATCATCAGTTAAAGTTTTAGGTACAATCGACATGAGTGTCTGCCATTGTCTTCCTTGGTCTAACATTTTTTCTAATTCTTTCTTTGCATTAGGTGCTAATTTCCTAATTTCCAGCGATGCATTACAAGACATGGTAATGGCAATGGTAAACAATGCATGCATGTAAACCTTATTATTTTATATGTGGGTAAGTCACACACAAACACATCTAGCCTCTTCTAGGAAGCAGCACCCAGGTACAGCAAAAAAAAACAAAAATCAGTCAGCAGAATCACCTGAATAACTACTTGTCTTGCACTCTAGATTCTTCTTTTTCTATGACTCTACTTGTACTAGATATAATATTTTTTGTAACTGCAAGTTTGCCAATAATTGCCAATTGCCAGGAACCACTAACCAGTAGTAACACAGTAACATGTAACAGTAACAATAATAATTAGACACTGGACCAGTGTTGCCAGGCCTTGCTTCATAGATTATGGTATCAACTTCAAAATATTATGGTATTTTGGCACAAATTATGGTATATGCATTATCGTTGGTTGACGATCAACGACATATACAGGGTCCGCCACTTACAACTCCCCAGGCTCGTATTTTCTTTATTTTTTTACGTACAACCTTAAGTTATATGTCAAATTGTAGGTCTTTTKAAACTCTTTGAAGATAGCTTGGTGGGTGTTCAAAAATTTTTTTTGCAGATTATCATATTTTGTATTTAAAGTTCGTTTTTGTAAATATTTTTTAACCTTACCTCGTATAATAAATATTGCTTCACAGTTGAATGCCGACTTTTGTCTTCTTCAATTAGTGTCATTGCCATGTATGCGTAATTTTTACTCCTTCTTAGGGAAAAACAAAAAAAACTAGTCGCCGCCATTTTCTTTAAATAGGGTTGTTCAGAATTTTTAGGTGTTAGTTTAGTAGCTTATTACAGTACAAGTTGTGCCTACATACCCATCGCTGTACAAAAAACCCAAATTAAGTAACTTTTGAATAAATCAAGTACAAAGTTTGCTCTAAACAGAGAGAGGCTAGTAAATGAAACCCTGTGACGAGGCTAGTACGCGATGTAGAAAACCAAGCTTGTCGTGATGTAATTTTTGTGTTATAGAAAAAAAACTGAAATTGACTGTGCAAATTATGGCAAAATGTGGATACCATAATAGTTTATTATGGTATATGGTATTTGTCATACCATTATGGTATATATACCATAATTATGGTATGGATGGCAACACTGCACTGGACCACGATACACTTGTACCCAGTGTTGCCAGGCCTTGCTTCATAAATTATGGTATCAACTTCAAAATATTATGGTATTTTGGCACAAATTATGGTATATGCATTATCGTTGGTTGACGATCAACGACATATACAGGGTCCGCCTCTTAAAACTCCCCAGGCTCGTATTGCTAAATTGTAGGTCTTTTTAAACTCTTTGAAGATAGCTTGGTGGCTGTTCAATAATTTTTTTGCAGATTATCATATTTTGTATTTAAAGTTCATTTTTGTAAATATTTTTTAACCTTACCTCGTATAATAAATATTGCTTCACAGTTGAATGCCGACTTTCGTCTTCTTCAATTTGTGTCATTGCCATGTATGCGTAATTTTTACTCCTTAGTGAAAAACAAGAAAAACTAGTCGCGGCCATTTTCTTTAAATAGGGTTGTTCAGAATTTTTAGGTGTTAGTTTAGTAGCTTATAACAGTACAAGTTGTGCCTACATACCAATCGCTGTACAAAAAACCCAAAAATTTTAAGTAACTTTTGAATAAATCAACTACAGAGTTCGCTCTAAAGAGAGAGAGGCTAGGAAATGAAACCCTTTGACGAGGCTAGTACGCGATGTAGAAAACCAAGCTGGTCGTGATGTAATTTTTGTGTTATAGAAAAAAACTGAAATTGACTCTATGCAAATTATGGTAAAATGTGAATACCATAATAGTATATTATGGTATATGGTATTTGTCATACCATTATGGTATATATACCATAATTATGGTATGGATGGCAACACTGCTTGTACCGGTATGCCAGCGGTATGCCGACGCGCAGCTGACTTGCCCACTGCTGAAGTCACTGCGAAACACGGTAAATTTGGTTCCCTAGTAAGTGCTTTGCTTTCATGATTAATACATTGCATTGGTTTAAATATTATTTTAGGACCCAGTTTTTTAATAATTGCTCGAATCATGTCATTTATAATGGGGTTGTAGCCTTCGATCACAAATCGTTATTGCTACACATTTGTAGGTTTTCCTAGACCCAATGAAGTGAGATACTGGCAACAAAACAAATATTTCTAATGTTATATTGTCTTATTTTCGACCTCTAAAGTTTTCCGCCAAATTCAAATATTGCTAGCAACGTCACTTGACCCGGCTAGAGTGGGGAGTGTGGTGGGATCGCATATCGCCACGGTAAACCTACCGTGATTTCGCGTTTGACTCAGTTTAGTGTTGCCAACTTAGCGGATAAAATTCTCGCCCAACAGAAAAAAATATATGTTTTAGCAGATATTTTAAAAGGAATAAGAAAGTTTTTAATTAATATTAACTGTTTCACTTTAGCGTATAAATATGGGAAACTTAGATATGAAGTATCTACAATCGATTTATTTATGCTAGGTGACTCGATGATTATACTGTATTCCTTGCTTGGGAAATATTATATTTCCTGCTTTTTTTACCTACCAATCCAAAGTTTTACCAACCTCTCACGTCTCACACAGACTGTCAGATGACGCAGATATTATTTTCTTTAACCAAGTAAAAAGCAACGAAACATATTTCTGGAAGGAACACGATGAGCTGGACAACGAAATTTTTAACGTTATAGCATAATATGTAGGAAACTAATAATTATTTATGTAAAATAAATAATAAATCCCCTTGTATATAAACCCTGTCTTAAAAGTTTTAGCGGATTCGATGCGGCAATCTAGCGGAATTTCTATCAGCCCCAGTGGCAACACTGTACAGATAGACAGATGATCTGTTTGTTTACATTTGCTTTTGACTTGGTTTTGCCAGGAAGATTTATATTTTATATTTTTGCTATATTCTTTAACACAAGCGACTTGCTGTTAGTGCTGCACCTACTTACTGCATCACGCTACAATTTTTGTCTCGATTTTTCTTCGGGTACAATTAAAAATTTCTTCACTAGAGCAACAATACTAGTATTTGCGCATGTTGGCACAAAACATTTCTTTTCAGCAGCCATTTTGTCCGTATTTTGAATTATATAATCGTGATCGATATTCGATAAACAAAAGCAAAAACACACGAGGGTTACTGAGAGGTTATTTTTTTTAATTGTTTAATGGCCCTGCCAGCTTAGGGCAATTAGCCAGCTCATTACTTGTATCTTTATTGATATTAAATTGTATACATTGCTTAATAGGTACATAACATTCACAACATCCGTGCCTTACGCGGGATTCGAACCCGCAGCCTACCTGGCCATAGGTAGTCGCGCTTCCGCGCTATCCACTAGACCAGCTAGGCCGGCCTGAGAGGTTATGAATGACGCTCTTCGTCCGTTCGTCGACAGTCGGCAGTTGACMGCGAAAAACTCGCATAGGCAACTGAAACGCTGAAAATTATCGTGCCCTGGCAACAACACAGCTGCTGCCAATCACAAGCGACAGGGCCAACCTACGTCACACATTCAAATATTTAAATTTTACCATTTTTTTACGTTTATCTAAGAGATTTGGAAAAAAATGAGTAAACTGGGGTCTATTAGTWTTTATGTAGATTCATATTCTGCAATAAAAAAATATGATCTACAACCTCATTATTATTATGTGGACAGGTTTCATGATAAGGACAACTAAAGAAATTAATATCAATATCCTTGTAAGAAATGTTTGCTTCGTAACGTCATATGAATGAAATTTTTACTATTATCATAGAATAACGAAATACTAATTATTATCTTACAAGTATTACAAGCAACAAACAAATCCAAGGATGGCACATAATAGTTACCTAGGTTATTGTTAGCTAAATTTGATGCAATAAGAAAATATTACATATAAAATACTTTAAGGTTATTTAAATCACTTTGTGTATCCAATTTTACTGTGTACCGTATTAATTATATACAGGGTGTTCCTTTTAGAACAATCTGATATTTCTGGGTTCAAAATAGGACGAAAGAATAAAGTATTTTTTTGTAATAATGTTATTTAAAGTTTAAACTGTTAAACTCGTTTCCTTAACAAAATTCAACACATTTTCAGTCAATTTAACTGTTTTCTGTCAAAGTCACATCAATTTTAAATATTTTTTATCTTTTGTAAAATTTTTGTAACTGTTCTGGTTTAAAATTTTTTTAACTGAGTGTAAATTGCGAGAATTACAGTGTGGATGACACCATTCCATCTAGTGGCAATACGGCATCATCTACTCGTCTCCGTGGAAAACTAATCCACATAGCATAGACGTAATTATTATCAGTGTAAATTTTGAATATAATTACCTTAAATAATTATGCTACTTCATCATCGTTACCATGTAAATTCAATGTTACTTTAAACTATGGTGTGGTATTAAGTGTCGATAAGATTAGTAGTTTGATTAGAATGGCTAATTGATACACTTTTTTTAGTAAATTTGGTAATGGCGAGATATAATTATTTATTTACATTCAACATCGACACTGAAGAGTTTGAAGAAATGTTTTTTCTCTAAAACAGCAGGTACAAGTTTTACAAAAGACAAAAAATGTTTAAAATTGATTTAGCTTTATCACAGAAAATTGTCAGTTATATCAAAGGAGACTGAGGATAAATTGAAAATAATTCGACAGAACTTTGTCTTTGGCTCTTGTGGCAGTTGCCAAACGGCAACATTTCGAGGTACACACATGGAATGAAATTAAAACTTTCTATTGGTTTTTAGAAACGTTTAAAATGATCAGTTTATAGTCACATGATAGCAAAAACTATGTGATGAATTTTGTTACGGAAATGATACTTCAGCAGTTTTGGAGTAGTCACAAAAAAAGGAATAACAGCACCAGAATGTTAGGTTTTAATAGTATTACATTGCTGCAAAGTTTTTATAAAATCGGCAAAGTAGTTACAAAGTTATAATAAAAAAATTAATTTTGTTTTATAATTTTGAATCAAGAAGTATATGGTTGCTCTGCAGGACCATCTCTCTGGGATACTCTGTAACATTTATTCCCTTGTCCGACAAAATTTTTTACTCTGGATTGCATTTAATGGAAATATTCCAATTTAAATTAATACAAAATATATATTTTTTAAAACATATCTGGTTCTTAATACTTTTCAAAGGACAATACTCTTCGGAGTATCTATGTGTGTATACGCGCTGTATACAACAATGGAAATGATTTTAAGAACCATTTATCAACAAAATAACTAAGATGGGCCTTCAAACAATTAGGTTCAAAGAAAATTGAACCTATATATACAAGTTGAAAAAATTTATAACATTCTATTTACATTAACTAAAATGATGATTTACTGCTTATTACCATTCTTCATATTCATCTTATCCTCTCGACGACATGCAATAATCCACATGTTCAAGAGCACTTTGTCCTTTGGAAAACAAAAATATTTAATGAGCCTGTTTAACATCCCGGGAATTAGAAATCTTTATGTAGAGCTAATCTGTAGTGGTCAAAAACGTATGTGGGCCAAGTTATTTAGTGCCCTTCCTTCACATTTATACGAATTTTGCTAATGAAATTTGACTGTTTAAAATTAATATTGCCCATGATGTAATTCCGTGCATCCTGCATCGTAATAATACGCACGGGCCGCCTTTTAGGCGTCATCATAAGCATGAGGTGCAGGTTGCCGGCTGCTTTGTTTACGATTTCGCGAAGGTGTGTGGCTGTGTTTACGAACAAAGTGATTCTGCGATGCCTCTAAAAAAAGTGTATTTTGTGCCAAATTGCGGCAATAATAGCTTAAACTGGCCTGATTAATTGTTTATCAGATTCCCGCAGGATTTACAATCATGTCGGCAATGGTGGTTAGCTACAAAGCTATCAAATCAAACAAAATAAACAATGCGTGACAGCGTCGCAAATTGATGCACGTGTTGCAGTTTGATTCGATTGCAAAGCGCGATTGCCAATTTACACCGCTTTGTACAACCCATATTTAACCGAAAACACAAAAATACAGTTTACGACAATTATAATAGGCAAAAACACATATTAGAAGCGCAGTTATATGTATATTTTCGTTTATCTTGCGCAAAGTAATTCGAGTTGGAGTCATGTAACGCGTATATTTCAGTAAAATAAGCATTGTTAAGTCCCCTGAGTCCAAAAACCATGAGAGGGGAAAAGATTTTTGATTTTGAGTTTTTGATAAAAGATAAGCAAGTTGGGATCCGCGAGATATACAGACAAGGCGAGATCCGAATTTGTATAACTTTGATATCTAGCGGCCAACGCGAGATCCAACAGCATTGCCGGTGCTATAATACATATGAATAATAGCAAGGTCAGCACTTTCACGGAGAACCAGCGCAGCGATTGGCTTTAACAGAGATTTTAGTTTCTGCGGACTTTTAATTTTGTCGCGCTTCTTTACATTCTGTCTGAAAATCTGAAAATACGTATTTAGAAGTCAGATTAGCTCTCAAATATGTACAATATGTAGTTCAAATTATACATTTAATTTAAATGATAACGTTAACAATTTTTGTTATTTATATTTCTTTTATATTTATATTATATTTCCGTTAAGTAACATACTAAAAGTGTTTTATTATATAAAAGAGATAAATGGCAAATTAATTTTTTTCAGTTTAAAGTTGTGAKTTTAAAACCAGTTTTTGAAACCTTTGTTAAAATTGTTTAAATCGTCATAGAGCCTGTTAGAATATGAAACAGTTKTGGCATTATACGGAATTTGAACATACAGTGAGTTACAAACCAGTGGTTTCTGAAAGCACTTAAATATTCATTAAATTAATTTAACAACGGTTTAATAATTGAGATAAGGAATGATGGAGGTATAGGGTGCAAAAGTAACAACAAAAAAGTATTAATGCATAATTTGGTAATTTTATTAAAGAAAATAATAAAATTACTTAACAAATAGGTTTGCCTTTGTCAGAAAAAAGCAGTTTTGTTATGATAGAATTACTGCTTGCTGTCAATACTATATATGTTCTCCCGAAACCCGAAATACACTATTCAAACTTTGCAAAAGACATTTTAGACAAATTATAGAATAATCCCATGTCTTCTCCACTTTATTAAAAGAGATGTTAATGTGGCAAAGCGCTTTGGGCTTTAAATAGCCATCTTCAATACCAAGTACAAAGGTTATAAAAATTATAAATTATGGATAACAAAAATAAGGTTTTTGATAGAAATCAAAAAAATTAAAACAACAATATAGACTTTAAAGTTATTACATAATTTTCATTTAAAATTGCAACACTTTGGTCATTAAAAATTTTGTAAATCTCTAAAATTTCTAAAAAGTTTAATTTTTGTGATTTGTACAAAACTATAAAATTTTAATATTATCTAAACTTACAGTGTGCTACTTACTACTTTACTCAATAATACACCCGCGGTCCTTAATGGTAAAACATTTTATTAATAAAATAAAAATAGAAAGCACTTGGTTGTTTCACGGCACGACAAATGACAACCAACTATGAAAAGTCACATTATGCTCCGTCAATAACCGACAATCAAGTTAGGCTAACAAAAAAAATAAAACAACGAAAATAGAATCTTTTAGCAAGATTAAGAAATGTACCGGTTCCAACAAGATCAAAAAACTAAAACGCCAAACTATTAATGCAAAGACAAACAAATCCTTGACTTGTTATTCATCAGCTTTTTTATCTCCATAACTTCCAGAACTTTTAACCTGAATCCCTTTGAACAGCTATATAAAAGTTTAGCGTTTACCTGTATAGTGTATAGTGCATGATGTCCAATTTTAATTCATTACATAAGGCTATCACCTACAAAATGCGAGAATGGTACTACGCCTTCTTGAATAACGTCTACACATATGTGCGCATTTAAAGCATCATTTGCAACAAATAAAATATTGGTAAGTTATCCCCTGAAATGGGGCCATTATTAAAGTATCCGTTATCACACACAAATGACGCTCTGTAAATTGAACCTCTAATCTACGGTGTCGCGATATTCAGTAATACTAATAAAGTTTTAGTTGGTTACTTGTAGACTTTTATCCTGCTCGCTTCACACCGTTCGCTGCCTTTTTCATGAAACTCGTGTTTGGTAAAACCCGTATAAATAATTACTTGGTGTCACACACTGAGAAAAATGAGTGAGCTGTAATAGCGAAATATTTTGTTATTTTTTTTGCTGCACTAGCAAACTTAATTTGCTGTTTTGAGAACAGTGTTCCACCCTAAACAAATATGGTTTTGTTGGACGAAACAAACATTTTAGTTGGTTTTACTTTGCCAGCTTAGCAAAGTTTATAGTTATATAGTATCCAGCACAATACATTTGCTCTCACAGCAAATTTCTCAAAACTAATATATTTTGTTATTCGGCCAAAAGTGATGAGCTAATCGAGCATTGTCATAACAAATTAAGTGGTTAACAGCCGCAAATAGTTGAGTTCTATCTGTAATAATCTGGTTTCACAAGTTTCAGGCAAGAATTTTACGGTATAGTGTCCAGAGTATCGTGCAGCACACGGCGTATACGAGTATGTACAGTATATGTTCACTTTGAACTTGTGTGTGTTTGAACTGTAATAAATTTTTTGTAGAATTTTCATACGCCTACACCTAAAAAAATACGGTTTCAGCATCCAGATTCATTGGCTCTTAACGATGTTTTAAAACAAAATCCCAAAGAACAATATGTTCTAGCGTTTTATGAGACACATGGAATCTTAACTCGAGAAACACGTCAACTATTTTTTTTTATTAATTCTTTAATATATGCAGGTGTTCAGTTTCTATACCAATAGCCAAACAAAAGTCTCATGACTATACAGGGGAAAATAAAATGGCTAAATAAAAAACTGAACATCCTATATAAAGTTACTACAACTTTACGATAGTTTTATTGTATTTATTTAACTAATACACAAAATTTTTATATTTATGTAAGCTGTAAGGAACTCAAAGAAAGAATAAGTGCGGCCATAGATAATAATAAAAAAAACACAAATGATAAATAATGTACAATAAAATGTAACTAAAAATTTGGACTATGTATACCAAAGAAGAGGGACGTATTGAACAATGTTTACAAAAGTATGTTTACTGCCTTTTTATAATTTTAATGTTGGGTTGTCCGTAAAATAATAAAACTATGATGCCCGAATAACTTTATTTTCTTGCCATTCTGCAAAAAAGCATATTTGGTGTAATAAAGTACAATTGTCGTTTCGTTTTAAATTATTAAGTCGATTGCCTTTAAAACACAAGATGCTTTATGAGATTTTTTTTATCCAAAAAAGCTAAACTATTTAACTTATAAGTTCTGGTTCTAATAAAAAAATTTGCATATTCAAGTTTAAGACAGTGTTGCACCCCATTTAGCCCCATTCTGCAATACCCAACTACCATAAATTTCTTTTTAAACATTAAGGAATTGGTATGTTTAAACTTTATGGTTTTTCGTTTTTTGAAAATATTTCGAAAATGATAAAATTTTGGAAAATTTTTAAACTGCTTTTGTGGGAAATTTAATTTCCTATCTGATGGTATTTTCACTTTTTGAAAAACCTGTTTTTTTAAAGGACGGTTTTTTGCCAATAACTTTTTAACAGTTTGCTGCACCGAATAATACTCGCAATTTTACTACTAATCATATATTAAAAGGAAAAGAAAATAAAAAAATAAATTTTTGCAAAAACGGTAGTTGCCCCTCAATTTCACCCCCTTCCCTATACCCTACTTACTCCAAAAACAATAGGCGTCTTTGGGTAGTTGGAATTTATGTGTATGCCAAATTTCAAGTTCATATGTTAAGTCTTTCGAAAGTTATCGTGTCTACACAAACACACGCAGACACACAGACAAGAATTTTTTTTGCTCAAATTTTGTTTGTGGACGTTTTCGAACATTTTAAAGCGATTGGGCAAATAAAAATTTTTGAAAWTTTTTTCCGCGATAMAGTGCTTTCCCATCCGTTGGATGTGGAAGTAATTAGTATTCCAAGAATAAAGTCGGAATTCGAGTTTAAWGTCGGGAGTCCGAGTTTAAAGACGAAATTTTGACTATAGTCTTTAAGTCGGAATTCCGAGATTAAATCGAAATTCTTATATTAAAGTCGGAATTCCGAGATTAAAATCAGAACTCTGAGATTAAAGTCGGAATTATGAGATTCAAATCGGAATTCCAAGTATAAGTCAGAATTCCGAGATTGAAATGGGAATCCCGACATTAAAGTTGAAATGCAGACATTAAAGTCTGAATTCCGAGATTAATATCAGAATTCTGAGCATTTAAGTCAGAATGTGGTATTAAAATCGAAATCCCGAGATTGAAGTCGGAATTCCGATATTAAAGTCGGAATTTCGCGATTAGCGTCAGAATTATGAGGATTAAAGTCAGAATTCCAACATTAAAAATTTCCGAGCATAAAGTTGGAGTTCATAGATTAAAACCGGAATTCCGATATTAATCTCAAAATTTCGGCTTTAAGACTATAATCGGAATTCTGAGATTAATCCCAGATTTAGAGATTTTAGTCGGAATTTAAAAAAATAGAAGTGTATGTGGCCCTTCTATGCCTACGTAATAAAGAAATACTGCCAACCCTACTAGGACTGTTACGACGAATAATCTAAGCACTTTCTGTATTTAGTACCTAAAACAGTTTTAATAAATGTACGGTGACTTTTGGGAATGAGTTTCATATCACCTTCTGAAAACTTATGATGTGGAGGGTACTGTTCTGGAGTCATTCATCTTGTTCATTTTTTAAAACCTACTAGCCCCATCCATAATTCAAAGTTTTATAAACTGTTCATTTTACGTATTACCTGCTTATTTGGAGAAAATAGCATTTATTATACCGCTTCCATATTTTTTTATTGGATGAACTTTGACATCTGAACAATAAAAGGCCTCAAGACTGGAAACGCTGTTACACGATAAACATGAAGCAGTCAAATGCGAGGCCAGATTAAGCAACTTTAAAATTAAAAAGTCGTTCGGGTGGTAGATTTTATTATTATAAATACAATGTGATTTTGGAATTGCTTTCTGTTTTCTTTTTGTTTGGATCGGTTATTTATATTTCTGAAGTTTCTTGTAATTTGGACTATTTGTTAAAAAAATATATTATTTAAACTAGATATTGTATCAGTGTGTTTATGTTATAATGGTTAGGCGACAAAAACTTGTTATAAGTATTCCTGTATTTTTTCAGATTGTTTTAAATGTTCATTGCCTCCAAATAAATAAAAAGGTTGTTTGACAAATTTAAGTGCAAATATTACGTGAAAACTTTTAGTATCGAATAATTCAAAACTAAAAGTTTGTTTTTATTACAGAGAAAATGCGAAAAATAATGCTTATAATAATAGCGGCATTACTCCTATGTAGGAATAAAGATTTAGAAAAACTAGCAGCACTTGTGTAATAAACTTAAGAAGGTGCCAAAATTTAACTTTCTCGATATAGATGCTATTTAGTGTCTATTACATGAATTGGAGAATTATTAATTAAAGAAATTTGAAAAGATTGTCCTCTTCTAGGATTAGAAATGCAGAATTGCTAATGCAAGAGCTAATTTAAGGACTTAAATTCACTAACCTAAAAAATAACTTCAAGGAAATTTCAATGGGGGTTCCACTGTCAATGATACATGGTTTTTCGACTTTGAGAACGTACTACTACTATAAAACAATTAAAGTCACGGAAACGGAGTTTTCTAACACCCCCCGCCACATATTGCAAAATATAATATTTGGTAAATTGTGGCCTTAGTTGACAAAAGAGAATCTTAGAGATATTTACGAAAATAA
Source organism: Rhyzopertha dominica (assembly GCA_025024175.1). NCBI lineage: Eukaryota > Metazoa > Arthropoda > Insecta > Coleoptera > Bostrichidae > Rhyzopertha > Rhyzopertha dominica. Next base: position 43,358,171 of record QCXZ01000137.1, on the reverse strand, counting down.
AAAATGTTGCAGTCTTGAGAACGATGATGTGTTTCGAAATGAAAATTAGCTTTGAAACTATAAATGACAAATTATCCAGTGAAAGTAATGAGTCGAAATGTTCCTACAACTAATTATAACAATAATGGCACTTCGATTTCAAAAGTTACCTCAAGCGGGTGACAGTATTAGGGCTCAATAACACACCTAAATTATATACAGCCTTTTAACTAAACAAAATGGATTTTAAGGGTACTATCTTTCGCATCTTTTATAATATAAATGATATAGATTTGGTACGGCTGTAGATTTGGATTACAGACAGATTAAATTTGGAAAACGTATCTTTAGACAAAAATGGTTTTCAGTTACATCCTTAACCTTATAAACATGCATAAGGACTGGCAAATACTGTTCATCCCAGATTAAAAAAAAACGCGCCAAAAGTCAAATCCGCACAGAATGTTTAAAAGTCCACTCCGGTCCTAGAAATGCATTTTATAATGAAATTACGTTTAAAAATAGCTAAGCGCTGTTGCCGACCGCACCGGATCTCGACTTGAGCGTCCGGTGCACAACTGCGTATATCTTCGACGCGACCTCTGCAGCGAGAACAGATGAACTGTTGGTGTATATAATATATTAAAAAGTGTGCAAGATAAGGTCCATGCAAAAATTTGCCTATAGCTCCCCCTTCACTTCCTACACCCTTTAAACACTATATACACAGGGATACAAGGTGAGATCCGAAATCGGATCTCGCCTTGCCAAACGGAGCTCAACTTGTATAGGTTTTATCACCAACGGATCTCGTCTTGTACATGAAACAAATATGTATATATTTATTTTCTTGGGAAAACGGCAAGGGTGTTTGGGCTGAATTAAGAAATGGATTTTTTAACTTTGTCTGTCTATATTTCGAGCCAAMATCGGCTCTTCGTCAGGACACTAAAATTAAATACATAAGAGGCACTTTTTATAATTAAACTTCTTAACACTTACTGTTAACTCCAAATATTAAAKGAAACAACGACGAAATATAGACAAAGTTAAAAAATCCATTTCTTAATTTATCCCAAACACCCTTGCCGTTTTCCCAAGAAAATATTTAATATACATCCGGCAATTATCTGTCGTTTATGTATATATTATTGTTTATTCTGTATAAACTGACTTATTCTAAAAATAAAAATAGTCATTTCTGGTACAGTTAAACATATAATTTAATTTTTTTAGATAAAAAAATATGAAACAGRCCCTTTTTCGCGCCTTTTGTTTTCTTGGTATAATTGGCACATCTGACAATTGCGCACCCAGGCCTTGTCTGTCAGTGCAAAAAACAGGTCTTTTTAAGAATTTCCAAATATATAAATAAATTGCACGCTTTTAAAACGGTGGATACCCCGCCCTTGCCACACAGAACCGGCCATTTTGCTCCACAGTGACGTCACCTGCGGGGGCACGACGGGTTGACGTTGATGGGTTTACACTTCAGATGTAGTATACCGGTATGAGTGTATCGTGTATTGGACCAAGCACCAGGGGCCCTTTTCTTGAAGTGCTCATTCACAGTGAACGTAATATGTAAGAAAGACATAAGCGTTATTTTTATGCATAGTGTTCACAATACACATAACATAAGCTTATCATGCGCATGTGCATTTGAGACATGTCGTTTGTTTTTATTATCGTAACCTCAGATTTCGTTTGAATATGAATAACGAAATGTCAATGACTAATAACAATTTTACAATGTTATAAGAAGAATACTGCCTGAAAAGTGTGTAGAAATCCCCACAATTCGACGAAGGCGGTGGTGGGTCAGACCGTCAAACCAAAATCGCTAGAGAAATCACACGGAATAATAATGTTGGAACTAAAGCTGCATGATCAAGAGATTTCAAGATTTTTCTGTTATACTAGATTGACTCCTGCACTCTTTGATGATTTACTGAGTATTGTGGGTCCGTTTTTAAAGAAGAAAGGTATAAGAGCATCATTAGAACTCAATGAATAGAATGGATCAATATAAATCAAACGATAAATAGGTTAGCATAATCATTTGGTGCAAGTGTTGTCAGTGTACAGCAGTTAGTTGCAACAATAATCTCAAAAATTCCTATAAAATTTAACATATCTGTACACAAAACGTACGTAAAGTTGGAGACAGTCCAACTTTATGTTCAAGTTACGTCGTCCCATAATCTGCACATAAACATAAGAATTACGTTAGTCCATTGTGAACACCGCCAATGATTTATATGCATCCTACTTTATGTCTTATGTATTCCTTATGTAAATACATACGTATTACGTTCAGTGTGAATGAGCACGAAGTCAGAAGAGTAGAAAGGTAGAGGGAAAGTGGGCAGAATTCTATTAAAATTTCACCCGACCGTATTCCCGAAATCGAGAGAGCGCTCCGCTCCTACGAAACTTGTAAACTTGTGAGAACGCTGTTCTCCTGGGTTCTCGCCATAAATTACCTTTTTCACGTAGGAACACCGAGAGAACGTCGGTAAGCGCAAGCGCATAAATATCTATCTATCGGGAGGCATATTCGTATCGGACGTAGCTTAGTGCACATCGGCATCAACCGAGTCGAGCCGAAACTTGTAGCAATCAGATAGCTTTGGCTTATCAAAGATTATAACAATCACCTTGCCTGACAGTTGTCAAACTAAAAAAGTAAAAAAAAGACTGAAACGAGTAACAAAAATATACAGCGAGTATTATCTTAAAACTTACCTTACCTTAAGTCTCTGCAGACTTACTATTTATTTATTTAGTCCTCGTTGCGAACTATGAGTAGTATTTACCCAGATAATTATGATTATTATTCATCAAATGACGATCATGGTCTAAGAACAAAATTTAAGTCCCATGAGGAAATAAATGTAGTAATTTTCCAAGTAGGCGCTGTAAAAGTGGACCACAACCACGCGATGTGTATGTTCAAGATAGCGCATATTACGCATTTGAAAGCATTCTATCTGTATAACAGTGCATAACAGAAAACAAAAAGTGTCGATAAATATTGTAGGATTTCATCGGCTCTACAACTTTTATATTTACTAACCCAAAAAATTTTTTGGGTCATAAAATAGGAAAGAGCCATTTTTGGCAATTTTGGCGCCTTTTTCTGTACTAGTGCAGTTACTCTCTGAGATAAATTGTAGATAATATTATTCTCTACAATTTTTGCGAAAAGAATTTTATTCTACGACGTAGGTACTGTTTTCGCGGAAAATCCAATCCAAAAATATTTTGGGATTATCAAAAATGCCCAAGGGGGAGATGTGCAACTTTTTTGTTCTAAGCTCAGCACATGCCTAGCTTAGGATTTATGAAAAAAAAATTGTTTAGGTCATTTTATCGTCGTTTAAAATTTCTAAATAGTTGCTTTGTTAACTATGTTAAAACTGATACTTTGCAAATATAACGTTTGTAAATCAGTGGCGTAGCCAGAAAAGTATCTTGGGGGGCAAAGCTCCAAACGCAAGAAAAATGTTAAGTACAAACAAGAAAAAAAAACAGAAGAGGTGTGACTTAAATTTTAATGTTTAATTTGCTAAAATGTTTATTATACAACAAACCGATAGTTTGCAACAAATTTGTACTCTTAAATGTAAAAAAAAGCTGCTCCCCCCTTGGCTACGCCACTGTTGTAAATATATCAGTTTATTTTTACATACAGTATTATAATATAACTTCATTACTTTAAAGACTCATTCGAATTTCATGCGGCACACTAAACCGTATCAAACTGTTATTGCACATTACTGTGCAATAACGCGCGTCCGATATAAGTTCGAGTTTTTCCGTTGTGTAATAAGCTGCGTCCGATACGAATATGCTATCGGGAGTAGGTGATTTCTGTGGTGTAAAATATGGTTATAAAACATAAATTCCTCTTAAAACTTAGAATTATATTATTGATATTGAGGAAGAGGCTGACGCATAACGAGTAATTCAGTATTACAGGCGGGAAAACTTTTCATGCTTTAACCCACGAAAAAGTATAAAAATATTTAGACTAAGCTAAGCCTTGTCAAGAGTTGATTAATATAGTAACTTCGTATGTTCAAGAGTCCACAAGGCGTTCAGTTTTGGGTGTTGATACTAAATAAGTACAAATTTGTAAATTATATAGTGACACATAATATACTATCATATCTATATCATTTTTCAAGGTACTATTTAAAGTTTTTTGGGTTGGTAGTTACTAGAAGACGACTGAATTTAATATTTTTAATCCATCAATGATGTTGCAAATGTTCTAAATTCACAAGAAGTCTTGCGACAGTACCTAAATTTTCCTAGAAATTTACAATAAATGGACCTCCTAAGGCAATACTCATGTCATGACCTTCGGCGGTTGCTGTGGACAATAAATCCAATATCTGAATGTATGTGCCGTCCATTTTTGCACTAAGGAGTGGAGTGCTAAGATCTACACCGTTCCACTTCAATATTTTTTGTTTACATGTTTGGCCTTTAATTTTTTTTTAATTCCCGCCAATTTTGTAAAAAATGTGTGTAAGTGTAACATATGAGTAATTAACAAAACTAATGAGTATATAATATCCACCATTCGCCATTGACGCCACTCTTTAAATGCCGCGCCCGATATCGCATTTAATTGGGTTGTAATGCCTTGCCGAAGTTTTGATAAGGAAAACTCATTGAAAATTTACTACTTCGTAATGGAGTTGTAGACCATATTTTTTTAATTGCAGAATATGCATCTACATAAAAAATAATAGACCCCTGTTTATTCATCTTTTTTCCAAATCGCTTAGATAAACATAAAAAAATGGTAAAGTTTAAATATTTGAATGTGTGACGTAGGTTGACCCTGCCGCTTGTGATTGGCAGCAGCTGTGCTGTTGCCAGGGCACAATAATTTTTTCGCTGTCAACTGCCGACCAACGGACGAAGAGCGTCATTCATAACCTATCAGTAACCCTCGTGTTTGCTTTAATTTATCGATAACGATTATATCGTTCAAAACCGGGACGAAGTGGTTGCTGAAAAGAAAAAATTGTGGTGTGATGCAATAGGTGCAGTACTAACAGCAAGTCGCTTGTGTTAAAGAAAATAGAGGCAAAACCAAGCCAAACGCAAATCTATAAAGTAAATAAACAGATCATCTGTACATCTGTCTATCTGTACAGTGTTGTAACTGGGGCTGATAGAAATTCCGCTAGATTGCCGCATTGAATCCGCTAAAATTTTTAAGACAGGGTAATCTGTTGATATACAAGGGTATTTATTATTTATTTTACATAAGTCATGTATTCGGCCCCCTGGGAAACCAGTGCACAAATCCGCCAACGCAGGACTTTAACATCGAGATTCCCTGTATGTCGCACTCATGCGACACCTTAACAAGTCGGCGTATTGTATTACAATACCGACATTTCTTACACATGTAGTTTTGCTTGTTAGTTCAGTTCCTAGATAGCTTTAGAGCTGTACGCTGTAATTTTAAAATAAATTTTTTAAAAACTCGTTTTTGTTTAACGAAAACATCATTGGCGCAGTCAGTAGGATTGTCGGAKRATTTTTCGTAATTTCGTTGGTGTTAACCATTTACCGGCAATTCGAATCGAGTTGATTTTGGACCTGGTGCCGACGCGGAATACGTGACCAGACCAGAGGAAGACTCTATCAACTCATTGACAGCACATAGGACTCCGTGGAGACCGAAGGTTAAAGAAGTATCGCCGCTGCATACGGAACTTCACCAAGAGGCCACTACGTAAAAGCTGACTATCGCAGTCGTCCCGAGACCTAGTTTTAAGAAGACAAGAAAAGGCATGAGACTTATCCTTAACCTGTGAGTACCTATATTTTCCTTTCTTACGCTTTATAATAATTGTATGTCGAACGATTCTGAAGAAATCGACGACGTAGCCGATTTATTTAATACAATAGGGTTAGAATCCGATTCCGATAAAGAAACAATTATGACTCGCGAAATAAACTTTAATGTACTAAAATTAGAATTAGATTCCATAATCACATGACGGAAATGTAAATACGTTAAATATTTTCATAAATCTTTGCGATAGATTAGTGAATAAGTATGGTAATGCGATTAATGTTAAGGATGATATCAACAGTACTTTAGTTAACGCGATTATTGGGAAGTTGAGAGATCGTGCTTTGCTATTGATAGGAAACCGTACCGATATAGATACATGGCAAAAGTTAAGAGCCACCTTGATTGAAACTTTTTCGGACCAAAGAAATGTCGAATGTCTAATACAAGACATAATAACTTTGCGACCATTTAAAAACGAGACTATAWTTAACTTTGGGCAAAGTTGTCAAGATGTTAGGGAACTTGTGAGAGCAAAAACTAGTATCTTGCCGATCACCGCTGCCGAAAAAACTGTTAGAATTAAAACTTATGACGATTTGGCACTTCAAACTTTTATTAGGAATATACCTGGCAATATACAAATGATGATCCGTGTCAAGAACCCTCAAACCATCGAACAAGCATTATCCATGGTTACTGAGGAGGAAAACTTTTTGTATTCCCAAAATAAAAGTAATTCATTGAATGCGAGTCAACACAGACCGCTTACGAAAATGTCACCCGGAAATTCTCTGTTTAAACCAAACCAGTATCAAAATCAGATGTCAAGTTTTCAAAATCATTTTGCAAATATTCCACAATTTAATTCACCGGCTGTTCAGTACCGTCAGCCTCAACCTTCTCCATTTCCGAGAGGACCTATAAACATGCCTCAGCCCGTTATTCGTCCACAAAGATATTTTACGAATGYTGAAGTGTTTGGTAAGCCCCAATATTCAGGTCAAACACGAAACAGCAATCCAAATTCCCCGTATACGCCAACTCCTATGAGTACATCTACCATTAACCAATCGAAACGAAATTTCACTCATTTTCAAAAGCCCCAAAATTTCTTCAGACCAACTGGCCAGAAACAAAACTTTATCTCACAAGAATTAAATTACAATGATCAAAACGAACAATCTGAAAATTTTGAAGCTGGCAGTGAAAATTACGAACCCGAACAAGACCCCGAATACCAAATTTATCAAGAAGAAGCAGAATTTCAAATTCCGACGACAGAAGAACAAGACATGGTAAATTTTCCATCGACCTCCCAAAATCAGGACCCTGTGTAGATTCTTATAATGTTAACACAAAAAACTTGCCACATATATTTATGCCGAATCTTAACGCTAAATTTTTGATCGATACCGGAAGTACACGTAGTTTTATTTCGCCAAAATTAGCTTGTAAATATTTTCCGCACAATATAAAAGTAGAACATTTCTCAGTTACTACATCTCATGGCACAACCTGTCACAAAAACGTAGTTGTTGTACCTCTTCTTCAAGTATTTCCACAGGAAAAGAACTTTAAATTTTACATATACGATTTTAGTCCTAAATATGACGGACTGATTGGTTCCGATATTTTAGATAATGTGGATGCACAAATTAATTGTCGTCAGCGAATTCTAAATTTACCTACTTCAAAAATTCCATTAATGATTGAAAGTGACGTTAAGCCAAGTTCAAATTCATCCCGTACAAAATCAAAATTCAGCCTAGAACCGAACAAGTTATTAAAATTCCAGTTAAGTGCTCCACAGAAAATGGTATTTTACCATACACTAAAATTGGTGATACTATGGAACTACCACAGTCACTCGTCAAAATCGATAACAATTTGGCAGTCACAACAATAATTAATAAAAGCGAACGTCCTCAAATTTTAAATATTTTAGAACTATTTGTATTAGAGCCATTCGAAACACCAGATATCGAACAAAATTTCATTGAACAAAATTCAGAGGATAATCGAACATTAATTGACAAATTTATGAAAGAGAATCTTAAAAATTTAAGACTTTCTCATCTCAACCAGGAAGAATACGATGCTATTAGAAAATTGTGCTTTGAATTCAGAGATATATTATATTGCGATAAGTTACCGCTTTCTTTCACAAACGAAATTAAGCATTCCATAAAACTAACAGAGGAAACGCCTATTTATACAAAATCATACAGGTTTCCGGAAATACACAAAAACGAAATTCAGGACCAAATTGATAAAATGTTGAAACAAAACATAATCCAACTGTCAAACTCACCTTGGTGTTCCCCAGTTTGGGTCGTTCCTAAAAAAAAAGACGCTTCAGGGAAAACCAAGTGGCGAGTTGTGATCGACTACCGAAGGTTCAACGATAAAACAGTCAATGCCAAATACCCAATACCGAATATTTCGGAGGTGTTGGACAAACTCGGAAATTCAAATTATTTTACCACTTTAGACCTTACTTCAGGTTTCCATCAAATAGAGGTTAACCCCGCCGATATTCCAAAAACTGCTTTCACCGTTAATAACGGACATTTCGAATTTAAACGCATGCCGTTCGGGCTGAAAAACGCCCCAGCGACATTTCAACGAGTTATGGATAATGTGCTTCGAGGACTACACAATCTAGACGATATAATAATATTTTCCAGCTCATTGCAAGAACATATTGAACGTCTGAGAGAAGTGTTTTCCCGTCTCAGACAAGCAAATTTAAAAATACAATTAGACAAATCGGAATTCCTTAGAAATTCAGTACCATATCTCGGCCACATTATTACCAAAGACGGAATTAGACCAAACCCTGAAAAAATTCATGCCATTAAAAATTTTTCTATTCCAAAAAGTACTAAAGTTATAAAATTATTTTTGGGCCTTCTGGGATACTATCGGCGTTTCATTAAGGATTTTGCCAAATTGACAAAACCGTTGACCTCTTGTTTAAAGAAAGGAGACAAAATTGAACATAATCCAGATTTTGTCAAAAGTTTCGAAAATTGTAAACAGGTGTTGTGCAACGATCCCGTTTTACAATACCCTGATTTTGGAAAAGAATTCATACTAACGCCTGATGCCTCAAACTTCGCGCTAGGAGCTAGGACCGCCCTGTAGCATACGCTTCTCGAACCCTTAAAGATACCGAATCTAGATATTCAACGATCGAAAAGGAATTGCTCGCGATCGTATGGGCTTGTAAACATTTTAGGCCGTACYTTTTCGGTAGGAAATTTAAAATATATACAGATCACCGACCGTTGCGTTGGTTGTTCTCCCTAAAAGAGCCCAATTCAAAATTAGTTAGATGGAGGCTGAAACTTGAAGAATATGATTACGAAATTTGTTATAAAAAAGGAAGTTTAAACAGTAATGCCGACGAATAAAATTAAACGCGTTAGAAACTCAGTCAGTAATTAACAATCCCGTCGATATCGATAACGATGTTGCGAAATTCCTGGATGAACATTTGGACCAAGATTTGGAAAATTCGGATGTAGACGAAAATCAAGTTCAACAAGTAATAAGCGAAGAAATTTTAAACGTACCAACCTCTTCAAAAAAGATTAACATGATATCGAATATACAGATTAGGCCACCAATTATTGACACACTTAATATTCCTCATTCCGAATGCAACCCAAGTCTGCGAAGCAGCATTCCAATTCTTGATGAGATGATCAATAATAAACCATACCAGATGAGAATAACCCATAATCCTCACGATAAAATCATGGTACAACCAAGTAGCGATGGTTCCAACAAAATTTTTGAAATTAAAATTCCAACGTTTAATAGAAATTTGATATTAAAGGTTCTAAAGGAATTCGTTTTGCCAGGCCGAAAAATTTATATTTACTTTCACACCCAAGATTTGTATAACGTCTTTAACGAAGTGTACATAAAATATTTCAATCCTAAAATAACCAATTTGATATCATGTACGAAATTAGTAAACACACTATTCGACAAAGACGAAAAAATACTAGTAATTCGAAATCACCACGAATCAAAAACAAATCATAGAGGTATTGTAGAGACAACTAATCACATACAGCGAAATTATTATTGGCAAAAGATGCGGGATGATATTTCACACTACATAAATTCTTGTGAAATATGTAAACGTGCTAAATATTCGAGAATCAAAGTAGACACTCCATTAATGATAACAGAAACAGCATCAAAACCATTTCAGATTTTACACATGGATATATTTCAATTAAAAGGTGAAAAGTATTTGACACTACTCGACAAATTTTCTAAGTTCGGACAAGCACTGAAAATTTCAAGGGAAGATTCATTAGAAATTTGTAAGGCATTAACGCACTTCTTTTCCTGTTTTGGTGTACCACAAAAAATAGTAATGGACAACGCTACCGCATTTAAAACGCAGAATTGTAAGGATTTGCTAAACATACATAACATAAAAATCCATTTCACAACCCCTAACCACCACGATGGAAATTCGCCGGTGGAAAGATTCCATTCTTCCCTACTCGAACATTATCGAGTTTTAAAACAACAACATCCAAATGATACAGACATTATGCCCTACATTCTAATTGCCTATAATAATAGCATTCACTCTGCTACAAGTTTTACCCCGTTTGAACTCGTGTATGGTCACACTGACCTCAGAGACCCATCTCTTCTCACGAATAGACCCATGTATCAAGACTATTCCACATCACACAAACAAAAATTAGACGCACTGTATAAACAAATCACAGAAAAAACAATAGAAGGTAAAATCAAACAAAATTTGGGCAACACCCACGATTTCTTAGAAAATGATATTGTTTACACATTAAGTCACGAAAGAGCACGAAATAAAGATGCTAATCGATATTCCGGTCCATTTGTGATAGAAAAATTACTCGAAAACAACAGAGTTCAACTCAGAGACAAAGAAAGCAACAAAATTAGAATTTATCACGTTAAAGAACTTAGACCAAAAACTAAAACCACTACTCCGTTGCAGGTGGATATTGACAGTGACGATACAAACGACATTACAGACAATGAAGACTACATAAATCAAAACTAACCAAGGGATATTACCTATTAAATTAGGAAATGCCCACTTACAGACTACCCACTGGACGTACATACACAAAATTGATTTAAAACCTTTTAAAAAGGAATACGATAATCTCAGACACTCATTCTCGGCACTCGCAGTTAGCTTTAATAAATCGAAGGTCGGACCGCAGTACGCGACCGAATTCAACAATAACATTTTATTAATTGAGGACTTATTTGGAAAACTAGACGGACTTCTAGAACAAATTACACCCCATACTAGACGACACAGAGGGTTAATAAACGCGTTAGGCTCAAGAGTAAAGGCAATCACTGGAAATTTAGACCAAGACGATGCCCAAAAGTATGACGAACTTATATCCAAATTGCTAAATTCACAGGACACCTTAAAATTTGCCATGGAAAATCAGGTATCGGTAATGAATAATGCTATTTCGGGATTTCAGAAAAATGTAGAAATTATCAAAGACAATCAAAAGAAGATTCAGTTCCATCTGTCGCAAATTGAATCTTTTGTTTACGATCTTAAAATTAAAGAACTTCAAATTTACGGATATTTCTTGATGTACACATTGACTAATCAATTCGCACTGACTCTCCAAATTATGATCGATACTTTGAACAATATTCAAACTGCAATGTCTTTTTCCAGAATACCTTTCACACAGGTATAATAGCTCCTTCGCTACTAATTCAAGAAATCAAAAACAGTAGCAATTTAATTCAACCGTATTGTGTTCCTTTGGTGATAAATAATGATAATTTATCATATTTAGAGAAAATACTCAAAGTCAAAGTCTATTCCAAATTAAATGAAGTTATTTTTATTTACGAACTTCCAATAGTCGGCTGCGAAACGTACAATTATTTTAAAGTATTTCCGATACCCAGCCCAGATAACCTTATATTAATCACAACCCTCACGTACTTCCTTGAAAATGCTGAAAAGTTCGTCAAAGAGCCAAAATGCCAAGAACTGGGTCATAGTCAGTTCATTTGCGAGCCAGCAGAAGAATATGGTTGGTCGAATAACGTTCCCTGCGAAATTTCAACAATTCGCTATCGGAAACCCACCGAAAGGTGTCATTATGCTCCAGTCAAGGTTCTGAAACACTACTTATCGAACAAGTAAACACCAACACTTGGATATTGGTTTCACCCAATTTGGCAGTCGGGATACAACGCTGCGGCAATAACGAGGAGAACCTACCCTTTAATGGCACGTACATACTGGAAATCCATGATAAATGTCCCTCCGAGTCGATGGAAAAACATTGCAAGGACCAATCGGATCTACTGCTGACAAACAAAAAATCCATTTTCCGAAGCTAATCAACATCGATCGGCCACCAAGCGAATCAAGCCTCTCCAACTAGAAGAAATTAATACCAACCACCTACAAGAACTTCGACGTCGTTTGCAGCAAACAGAAAAACTACTTCGAAGGAGCGACAACCACCCAATATACTACCATCGGACCAGTGTCTTCACAATAGTGCTGTACCTAATTCTTTTCTGTCTTTTGCTATATTTTGGTTACAGAAAATGGATCGATGTAAAAACCCGTAAACCATCTGGCATCACAACTACCCTTGTCGAAGGCACCAACGTTAAATTACCTGGTCGGTAATTTTCCCTCTAAGGGTGGAGGAGTCATGTATTCGGCCCCCTGGGAAACCAGTGCACAAATCCGCCAACGCAGGACTTTAACATCGAGATTCCCTGTATGTCGCACTTATGCGACACCTTATCAAGTCTGCGTATTATATTACAATACCGACATTTCTTACACATGTAGTTTTGCTTGTTAGTTATCAGTTCCTAGATAGCTTTAGAGCTGTACGCTGTAATTTTAAAATAAATTTTTTAAAAACTCGTTTTCGTTTACCGAAAACATCATTCATGCCAATTATATTTAGTTGTTACTAAAGACTAATTATGTATACAAATGTTGTAGAGTCCAGCAGGACAATATATTTTAAACGACATAAGAAGGAATTTTTGCCGTAGCTTACCTTACCATTAAGTTTTTAGTTACAAGTTAAATGCCCAATTCCATCTAATTAGACACAAAACTCCACTCATAAGCGTCAAATCTAATCACCGATAGACGAGAAAAAAGTAATGGAAATATGCTTAATTAGACTTCTACATTCAGCCTACTTACTTGTTATGGCAGACTTTTTAACATTATTTTCAATTGTACGTAAGTCACATACTATCATAGTACTATGTTACGTAATAATAAGTGTTGTAAAAAGCTATGCGGCGTAGTGCGTAACTTTTCTATTCGTACCTAATTGCATTACAAGACGTATATCGTACTATACTTTACCTACGACCACTACTTTAAATATTAAAGAAAACACCGTCTGCAATCAGTATAAGATACCTATTACCTATGTATGGTAAAAAAATCGCACGATCTGTTGCTAGGCGGTTGCGAGGAAAACTGCGATTTTTTAACTAAGCTGTGTTTTTTTACAGTGCGTAATAGGTATCTTAAATTGATCGCAGACGGTGTATTTTTAAGTATTTACAGTAGTGGTCGTAGGTAAAATATTTTATCTCCTTAATTTGTATTAAATAAAAGCTAATGAACCAAGTATTTGTTTAGATATTCAATGCTAAATGTGTTTGATTACGAATACTATTGGTTTAATACTCTGTTTCATAACTTTACTCTACACTTAAAATTAAATACCTATCATTGTTTATACAACATGCTAAGGTATACATTTCAGGCTAGTATTTACTTTATGTAAACCAAAATATCTGATCAATTTTAGTTAAAATTAATTATTCACATTGATGACACAGGTGTGTGATGAGCAGATTTGTGCATAATTTTAAGCAAGGTTTATTTTGCTTAACGATTTACAAGAAATAAGAAGCACTAGCCTTGAATATATACTAGGTCTATTATTTGTAATAATGCATCCATCTCCATCTGTAATTATAAAATGTTTAATGTAAAACACTTTACCTAATTTACTGTAACAGATTAAAGGTAAAATCAGAAGAAATATACTTATGCAGACACTAGAAATTGGAAAAAATTGTTATGTTTTGCAAGGTCTGAAGGTATCTATCAAACCACGACATTTCCTTTCAATCTCGGTTATAGTTGTCATTTGGTTGAAATTCTCAACACAACCAGACATTACGTACAGAGAAGTACAACTTGAACGTAAAAATCTACTTGAGGTATTGGTATATATCAGTTGGATTTCTTTTTCGTCTAAAGAAACTAAATTGTGTGCAGTAAAAAATACACACATATACGATTCTGTAGAATTTGATGATAAACGTTTAACAGCAACATTTTTGTCAACAATATACACGAATTCAAGGTACTGCCGTAGTGATAAACCACCAATTACATAGTTTAAAGGCTTATTATATAGGCATATAGAACATTCCTTGAACGTGACATTGTATAGAGCATAACTATAAGTATGTGTGTATGTATGTATGTACATACGTCTAATGTTAACAAAATCGGTCTTAAAATGTGTGTCATTGTGTTGGATGGTAATGGCAGTTAGGGCTAAGCATATATCTATAAATATTTAATATATATATTTGGGGCTAAGCCGTTTTTGTATGTACCAGAAACGTTATTCCGATGCAGCGCGTATCTGCTAGGCTTATCTATCCGAAAGCGTTCTCACTCTGTCATCTACGAAAGTATCCGCAAATTTAATTTTCCGCAGATATCTGACGGTACCAGTACATTTGTTAAAAAGACCGAATATATACGATCTATGACTTTAATTTGAAACAAATTTTTGAGTTTTGCATAAGTAATGCATTGCCTCTTATGGAAAAAAAATAATAAAAAGCGTTTTCTCGGTTTCAACATCCAAAAGTAATTCAAAAGCAGTTTTTCGTTTACCTCGCATTATCTCGAAAACTAAGGTCTGACTTGTAATATCTCGTTGTTGTTTCATTGGTTTCAAGGTTCAGAAATTCTTATTGCAGATTTTCTGGAACAATTCTTCRTTTATAAAAACGAATATTCTTGTAAAAACTTTTTAATTCACCAGAACTTTTTAACTGATGTTAATGTTATTTTTGAGCAGAGGCCAGCCTGGTTTAGTGTAGAACTTTACCTTTTATAGAACAGGATTTGAATTTATTGCCTTTAAGAGAAGTTTTTCATTTTCTGTCGAGGTCACGATAATTGAGTAAACTCGTAGATTTTCTTCCAGAAATTCGGTATCAAAAATTTCCTTACCAGATTCTTTACTAAAAAGTATCAGCGATCTGAAAATTTTTTCCCAGCACATATTGGAGGTCCAGTAGATATCTTAATAAGCGAAATGTTAGGCGTTGAATTCTGGGAGACATTGTCAAATGGTTTTTTTTAGAAGCCCAATGATATTCCAAAAATATGTTGGTGAAATCTTTCACAGCCATAAACAATTGTTAGAAATTTTTTCTCAATATGACTGTGTCTCTGCTGTGTGGGCGTTTATAAAATAGAAGCGTAAGCATTATCTTAGCACCAAGACCATAAGGACTTGCATCCACTGAAAGTACAACTTCTTTATTAGGGTCGAAAAATTTCAAAACGAACCAATGTTACAAGTTGCTTTAATCAACAGAAAGCGTTTCCTTCATTTTAACCCCATTGGCAATCAATCTTCTTCGACAACAATTTCGTTATTGCATGTGGCTGTATCTTCTGATAAGTTGAGAATAATAAGCAAAACCAGTTCTATGCCGTGTTGTCTACACTAGACCTAAACTGCACTGATGAGCTGTAATGACAGCGAAATAGTACTATCTGCAGTTGGTTGAGGTGTAGACAGCACAGCATAGACATGCATTTTAAGTTGAGAATAATTTTCGCCAAATAAACCACCATCCAGAAATATTTGTAGTTCAGCTTTATTTTCGGAAGATTTCATGTTCACAACAACCTGAACTGTTTATCGGGAGCGATACCTTTGTTACTTATTTGATGTTCCTAAAAATTAATTTGTGTACCCCAAACTGAGATTTCTGTCGATTAATAGTAATACCAAAATTCTTAATTTTGTCTATAACATTTTTAAGATTTCTGTTAAGTCTTCTGTTAGGGTTTTTCCAAACACAAGAATATCGTCAAAATATGATATAGTACTCCAGGTAATCCTTCAAGTAACACAAACATATATGTAGAGAAAAATTCAGGGGAGCAAGAAATTCCATATGCTAACCTCATATAGTGGTATCTTCCAAACAGTGTTGCTACCTTACATAAGAGCGGACTCTCATAATCTAATTGAATATGAAGAAAAGATGAAGCATCTAACTGCAAAAAATATGAACTACCAACTAATTCTAAAAACAAGCTATCCTGAGTTGAAATATGGAATAATTCCTTTCTTATATATCTGTATAAGTACAATTATAAGAGGATGCATTCAATCTGTTGGTTCTGTTACTGGAGTTATCATTTTTCCACGATTTATGCATCAAGTTTTTTTTTACTTTATCTTTAATACCAACGGTATTCTCCTTGCAGCATTAATGCAGAGGACCGCATCAGCTTTGTACTTAATCCCAGAAAATATACTTTGGTATTTACTAATCAGCTTTTCTATATCTTCTGTGGACTCATTCACAATATGGTTCACATACACCATGTTCTTTTGCCCGTGTACACTTTATCTGAATAGAGAAGAATACAGGGCATCATCAATGACGTCAGTCGCACAAACCATTTTTAGCACGCGACACCAACCGTTGCTAGGTAACGATACAATTCAGTGGCGTGCTCGCATTCGTCTAATTTAACGTTCGCGTTTCGTTTCGAGTAGACGGTCAGTGTGTTTTTATTATTGCGTTTCGCAATTACTGTGTATACAGCATGGTTTCTTTATTATTAATGTTTTGTCTGCATAATATATCCTTCTATTTTGCTGTGTGCTGCGTATTGTACTGCAACCTATTAACTGACCCTATTAACGACGCGACGGCGACACTGGTTATGACGCGCAAATCGCGCATGCAAATGATGACGCTTCTGTATCCTTTTCTATTCAGATGGAGTGTACTTAACCCTAAATCACACGCTGCTGTCAGTCTTAAAACTGATGATGGTTGAACAGACGACAAAACATAGAATTCTAGATTTGTATGACATGCTTTGTATTTTACCACTTACTCTTACTTTACCAAGAACATTTATTTTATGACCCGAATATGGTGAAATTGTGGCAGAAGCTGGTAAAAGTCAATTTGCCTAAGTTTCTAGCTTCTTAAAGTCATCAAGATTTATAATATTCACGTGACTCCCTGTGTCTACTTTAAGTTCAGCGGAATACCAGCCACAGTAATTTTTCCAATCCACTCTATTACATTCGCTTCTATAATCATTTTTTCTTACTGTCCATCCAATATTTATTCCATCACTCCTCTAGGCATCAAATTGTTCATCATCGTTTTTCCATTGATCTTCCACTTCATGGACGTTTTTATCCCTACAAAATTTGTCCTCTTTTGCGTCTGCTACGTACACGATTGTAGGCGTGATATGTATTCCAAACGTGACTAAGACCACGTTTATTACGCGGAATCTGTTTATGTACCAAATTTTTGTTAAACGAACCCGCGGAACTAAAAGAACTCACTCACCACAAAAATTTGTTTGTTGACCGAACTTTTATTTAAAATTGTTTGATTTTACCACGTTCTGATTCATTATACTGTTTTCCATTGCTCGACATATTATTACCGCTTTTTCAAGCGTTAGACTTGCATCCTGCAGCAACTTTTCCTGAATGTTAGTATATGTATACCTGATTCCCAGCACAATCCTATTCATTATCGTAACTACATTTTGCTTGAATTCACAAATGTTCGCCAACTGCTTGAGTGCAGTTAGGAATTGATCAACGTTTCACCTGCCATCTGGTCTTGCTTAAAAAATTGAAATGTTTATAAACTAGATTTTTAATAGGGTCACAAAATTCATCGAAATTTTTTAAGAACTAAATAATAGTTTATTCTTGTCCTCGTTTTCGGCGAACTCTTAAGATTTTGTAAACCTGCATTCTTTCCTCGCTAATCTGATTTAACAGGATAGCGATTTTTACAGTATCTCCTTGTTAATTTTCCCTGAAGCCAGTAAAAACAGATTGAAGCGTTGCTATCACATTTTCCTGTTGCTGGCGACATTTCCTTTGAAACTCATTTCCGGTGGTGTTTTCAAAGCCGCTGACATTGTAATACACACGATGCACCCGTTCTGCGTTTTCTTTCAATGTTCCAAATGGCACTGTACTTCGGTTTCGAACAAGAGTACTTTACCCGCGCTTTTAGATTATGTACCCGACGACCCGGCGTAACAATGAACAAAACTCTCACCGCATTTACACGACTGTCACCATATAATATCTCGCTGTTGTTTCACTGGTTTGTTCTTTATTAGTACTGCGAAGAGTTTACTAAAACGCGTAACAAGTTTTATTCAACTTTTATTAGCTTAAATGACAACTGAACTTTTATTACAGTCACGGGTATTACCAACCAACCCACCACACTGTGGTACCAATCAAAAGTTCCTATTCTTAAACATGACACAACCCAAAAAGGTTTTCTTATTAAAAGTTAGTCGCGTCCCAATTAGTGATAAATTGCTTTCCTGCTCAAGGCAGTATAGAATAGTAAAGGACTATATTATTCTGGTAGACTGGGCTTACTGTCGACTCGAGTCCTGGCTACGCCGCGCCGCTCTTGTCTTCCATCTCTACTTTTTCCGTAAGTCCATCCTTCTTCCTCCAATAGAGCTATAGCTATAGATCTATAGGTCAAAGCAAAATCAGTAAATCAGTAAAATCGATCCAATTTCCATTTTGTATTGACAAACACTTTCGAAGATATACATCAGAAATGCTAACTAACTGAAAGATAATTTAAACCAATAACTATGCATGTAGTTTATTGAACAATTAATACATTTTACTAAACAATTCTGCATGAAAGTCATGATAAAAACAAATTAATCGTATTACACAACCGTACAATTTGTTCATTGGAATTGCTACTTTCGCTAGATACTGTAGGGTTTGTAATTTTACTTATCCGGTTTCTACGTTTTCTAAGCCTTTTCTAGACCCTCACCAATCTTAGTTGAACACAGCAATAAAACGTCGCACTAACGGAATTTCGTCCAGGCCGTACCTATTTTGCTAATTTAGGGGTGGACGGTATGCAAACGGCTTAAAGTCTGACGTGGCCCGGCGTTTTAGGACGCTTGACCACCTTCTTTTGCATTTGCATTTCATTCGTGTTCCTGACAACTGGTTGGCTGTATGCCATTATAGCAAAATAAAGGAACTAGAATATATGGAAAAAGAACATCTTCTCAACGAAGCGCTAGATGAACTGTGTTTTACAGTAAATACAGGATCTTCTGATGAAGATTTTTCAAGTAGTGACTTCTCGGATGATGAATGTTAAGTCTTTTGTCATAAGCAATAATTTTTATTCGTTAATCTCTTGTAAWTTGTATATACTATGTAAGAATTTTATTATTATTAAAGTACATTTTTTGTTCGTCTTTTGTTTAATATTCTACTTTTTACTTTATTTGCTTTGATATAACTGAAGTACAAAGATTAKCATATGGTGTAMAATACTTGTTGTTTTAAAATGTAGGTAGAATATGTTTTTTTTAAATAATAAAAAGACAGAGGGCGAAGTAAAACGTCTTAATGTTATGCCAAGCTTTCGGAGATTATTGTATTTGTCAGGTCCTGACATTTATTAAATAAATAAAAACAGCAAAAAAGACTATATGAAAACGAACGTAGACATAGAGCTGGTATATGTGCGACAATGCAATCAGCAGAGTGCAAT
The DNA here is from genome assembly GCA_025024175.1 of Rhyzopertha dominica. NCBI lineage: Eukaryota > Metazoa > Arthropoda > Insecta > Coleoptera > Bostrichidae > Rhyzopertha > Rhyzopertha dominica. The sequence continues at coordinate 43,338,433 of QCXZ01000137.1, read as the reverse complement.
TAATTTAGCTTAAGGTAAGTAACTTTTTTATTACTAACTATTAATATTCAAATTAAAAACATACAATTTACAATAAAAATTTAACCTATTTATTCTGATAGATATCTTACTTTTTATACTTATGAAATGGAAAAAATATCTGATTTTGGCCTTAAAAACACAAACAAAAAAATTTCATATCCTTTTTATTAAACAAAAATTTTAAAAATTTTAATTTTGTTTGCTTTGATAATTGCAATTGTTATTTGAAATAATGAATGTATTTTAGTAATTACCTACTTTAAACTTGCTTAAACTATCATAATTCTACACTGCCATTGTCTACCTGGATAGACCGATACCCAGTTATCTATATTTCAGTCATTAACTTTTGTGGTCAATATCTCTACCTACACTTCTATATAATAAGAAATATAGTACTAACCCGCTAATAAGCTTGCAGCTGCTGATTATCTTAAACATACCCACACTATATACACATATGAATTAATATATTAAATAATTCAATTATTTACTAACCGTGCCACGCCACTGATCAAAATAGCTACTGTGAGGCCCCATTTACTAGAAAATTTACGCCGCCACTGATAGTGACTTCTGCGCCGCTCGCTAGGCTCCGCCCGGCTCAACTTAGAATGGCCATGGTCTACTTTTGTAAGCCCCAACGCATTCAAAGCGATTTTTTCTGCAACTGCAAACTTTACTTCCACATACTGAAAGTATGTAGTTTTAATTAAATATTAACGATTATGATGAAAAATTTAACCTTTTTTTGCATTTACATTATACATCTGCCTGAAAGCATGGAAGGTATGAAAAAATAGCTATAATGCATTTCTCATTTCTTCAAACGCTAAAAAGGCAATAATTTATTATACTATGTCTTACACGTTAACCAGGTACAAGCCATTTTATACAAATCATCACATTTAAAAAAAGTTTAAAAATTATGAATTTGTAAAAGTATGAACATTTGAATTCACATAAGATGCTTACTTATCTTATTATCATGACCTGGAAAATAACAGGAAAATACATATTAATAGCGTTCTTTAAGTAATCAATAATATTATAAACGGGATAAATAATCACGATCTTATAAGTCCTTGAAGTAAAACCCAGAATCATAAGTTTGTGTTCGTTCGGAGACAACTATGTCCACGCTGAACTCAGCAGTGGGAGAAACGTCAGCGAAGAAATCCTCATGACCACGGCCATATAACCCGGAATTATCTACAACTACGTTTTACTACTTTTGAATATGACTACTTGCGAGGTTCAGTCTAGTGTGACAAATCAGTGGTTAGAAATTTTGTTGCATAAAAAGATGTCTCGTTTTGAACAAATGATGTTCACAAATTAATAGCATTTTGCAGTTTAGAAATGTATTTTATTACCTATTACGGTTGAATTTCAACGTTTATTATTTTAGTACTTAATTGGATTTCTTGTGACAGTGGGGGTTTATAGTTTATTTAGCTACGTGTGCGAATAGTGGGAAATAAGAAGTTAATAAATTTCAGTGAAACATAAATAATTTATTCGAATATAATTACTTATTTTGTAGCACCTTTCTTCAGGGTTGGCATCGTCAAACCTAAAACAGTTATATTGTAGTATATGAACATTATATCTTACTATGTGTGGTCACCCACCTTCTACAACGGAAACCAGTCAGGTAGTATACGTGCCATTCCCATTGCCACAGTCGTTCCTCTGTGATCTAGTGGAAGTTTTAAATCATATAGAAAAGTCTTTCCACGTGCAAAATATGCTGTTGTTGCACCAAAAGTTCCATAGTTGATTACCGAGTGGTTACAGTAGGATAGAATAGTAAAATCCTCTTCTCGACTGTCTCCATTAGGGTTGAAGGTGACGTTAAACTGACTTTTTAGAAAAGGACTGTATTTACTTAGCCAATTGTGATCAATTGAAATAAATATAAATATTACATTATTGTAGTTAGCTTGAAAGTAGTTCATAGCTTTCACGTAGAATTTAAAAAGAGCTGATTCCTAAAACAGTTTCAAAGTTACAAATTATTATAAGCCTAAAACACCTTTTTATTAAAAGCAATTGTTTACGGAAATACGCATAATTATAATAAATTTAAGAGACGACTCAGGTATCACCAGATATTTAGTTGTAAAGGGTCGAAAAAATAGAGCGGTGCTAACGTAATTTGTTTTCTTGTTACCATTTATATCAGTACTCGACAGGCGCTTAATCTACAGGAAATTTAAATTCTGGACATGAAACGTCATTATCAACTTCTTATCAGTAAATTAAATTGGTTTTCTTTTACCTATATGAAACAGTAATTGTTTTTACAAGTTAGGTGTTAGATTGTCTTAGTACAACCTTACACCTAACAAGTGTAAATTAAAAGAAATTTGTTTTTACACTTCTAAATTTAAAATCTGCCTACTGCCTATTTTAAATTACAACTTAAACGAATTTAAGTCTTTTCTTAGAGATAGCAAGCAGTAATAAGTTAAATATTACTTTAAGCAAACAAAATTGAATATAAAATTTGTTCTTGTTTTGTATATCAATAATCTCTGATCCATAAATATATATTTGCTCTTTTGTTTCTAAAGATATTTTGTTTTTGGAAATACATAACAAAAGAAAAAAATCGGTACTTTGGAGTAAACGTCTTTTCGTGATGCTTTAGATGGGTATCTTTGACGAATGCGAAACAAACAAGGTACGATGAATGGCTTAATTTAGGTACTTACCATTAAATTTATCTATAAAAATTAGAAGTACCGTAAAACAAAAAGCGTGTTACCAAAGTATAATTTTACTATTAATATGTAGGATACAATTATCTTTGAAATATTCAGCTAGTCCAAGCAGTGCTACCACGTGATTTTCCAGAGATATCTTTAAAAAGTTGCTGTTTTAGGTTTATAATTACGACAAAGAAAGGAGATTTCATGACATGTTTCCCTGCGATAAAGATACACATGTGATGTAAAGCTCAGGAAGATACGCTTAAGTCATCAGCAGTCCTTGCCCAACTCAAAATTGACTTGAAACACCTTAGTTGGGAGGCCGTAAGCAAAGCTCGGGTATTTGAGGCACGTCCAACAGGTGTTCGCTAAACAAGATAAACCCTTGGGAAAAACAGACTTAGTTCAGCAAATAATCAACATCGGAGATGCTCTACTCATTTGACATGCACCCAGAAGACAACAACAGGCAGAGAAAATGGCGAAGGAGAGGATAGAACATGATATAATTGAAGAATATAAATAGTCCATGGTCTTTAACTGCGGTGTTAGTTACCGAAAAGGATGAATTAGACCGATTCATTGTTGACTATATTGCAATCTTAATAACGTTGGACGAAAGCAGACAACTATCCGTTACCTAGAATTGACGACACATCGATCACACCTGGATACACTTAGTTTTTTACATTGGATTTAAAAAGTGGATGTTGGTGGGTGGGGATACATCTACAAAACAAGGAAGACTGAGGTTATCAATATGCAACATGGATTTACCTACGTGAAAAACCTCTCTAATATCTGGTTGATGTCACGGTTACGGGACGCACTTTCGAAGAGCACCTAAGGAACCTTTAGGAGGTGTTCAACAGATATCACACAGCGAATCCCAAGCTTATTTCAAAGAAAGTGGAATTCCGTGACCACAATGTTTCAGCAGAACAAATACAAATCAGCGAGGCAATTCGAGATTGGCCACGTTCACAAGATAAATACGAAATTAGGAGTTTCCTGGAAACCTTAATAGGTATAAAAGATTTGTTAAAAGATTCGCAAAAACTACAGCTCCATTACAGAACCTAACGCGACTTCTGCACGGAGCCAAGCCCATGATGAACTTTTCTGAAAACTACCCAGCGTTATGCAGTTGTCCGATCTTGACATACCTTCGACTGCGTGAAAAATTGATTTCGATGGTTACAACACAGACAACAATAAGTGCATCCCTGTGGCCGTGAGACACTTCAGCAAGTGGCCAGAAGTTTATGTGGTACCAAACCAAAAAGCCTCAACGTTGTGGTGTCGATAACTTGGTGTGGAGTTCCATAAGATCTGCATTCAGTAATTTTTTATTGTTGAAATATACTTTAGGAACTCTGTCGATTGCTGGACAAGCAACAATGTGGTTGTTGAACGACATCAAACCGATTAGAAGGGAATACCAGGATAGTATTTGGAAGAGAGCTGATAGGTTCTGGAATTTGGGTCAACCAGGACGCCTGAAACGGAAGTAACGAATCATGTCAACAGGCTTAGAGCGTCACTTCTGGATTGATCAGACAGTAAATTAAGATTGCCAGAGATCGCGCGAAGCTCACAGGCAGTTTAACGCAAGAGATTGGGGGCTCTAGAGTCGGTTTAGGTAATATTGAACTTTTGCAAATTCGTTAACTTCAAATGTGTTTTTGACAGATGATATAACGCTGCTTACTTGGAAAGATTTAAATTTTTAACTCTAATTGTAGTGAAAAGAAATGTGAAAAATTTTAAAAACGCATGTTAAGTTTTATATTAATTAAATGAAAATTAAAACACTCCAAATTAAATGTAGTATCTGTTACTAAATGAAAAGTAAATGCTGTAATAATTAACCATGATGAAATCCCTTTCACTGGGTATGACGATGGAAAAGCAATTTTCTCACGGCATTCAATGATAAGTAACAGTATGCTTTTTGAAGCCAGAATAGCTAATATGCCTTTTAAACTGTACCTTAAGTTCTTCGTTATAGTGCTTATTCCGATCATTTCTTCTTGTAATATGACATCCATTTTTTAGTGTCACCGTAAGATTTATTATCCACTGTGGTATTGCCGTAGTCAAAAAATGACGACTTGCTTAGATTGGATACCCTATCGTGGACCCACATTTACATCTCATAGACCCCCAATTTCTTTTTTCGCTGACATAGACCCCTTGCCGGTCATTGTCGACTCTCGGTGGTCGATATAGACACCGAATCATCGGTGTAGACTAATCCCGAAGCTAGGTGCCTCCCATTCCCATATAAACTAACGAATAGCGCGCGTCCGTTTCGAAAAGCGGCGAAGCAAGCGAACAGAGTGATCCGAGTATTACAATGTGTTTTAGAGTGACTAGTGAAGTGTACTATTTTGAATAATGGTTAATTGACTTAGTAGTGTATTGGACCAGTAGTGTTATAGTTTAGTGTAATCCGTATTTTTTCGAATCCCACACGTAACATTATCTACATGGTCTGTAAATATGTTATTTTAATTCAATTTTGTTAGAGGGGTGTAAATAACCTGTCATATTAGTAAAGTTACCGTAATTTAAATCGAGATTTGTAGACTGACAGCTAATACTATTATGACACTGAAATACCGATATTTTTCAAACTCACTGACTTAGTTTAATGGTTTTAACATTAACTTACATCGACAGTTTTGTTGTAGCTCTTTTTAAGGTGGTTGACATAATCAGTTCCTCTGTAATGAACACCAACGTACGTCACATTATCGGTATCAAGTTGAAAGGATTCTTTTATTGATAATAACTTTGATTTAGCCGATTCAATTAGCCTATCATGAAACCTAAAAGCAAACAGTAGATAATAATTTAATTAATTCTTTAAGAAAAATATACTTTAAGTTTGATCCACTTTATTCTTTTAATTGTAGGGCGCTAATAACTAGCCATCATCAATACAATTAATATAAGTAAAAACCTATACAAATAGTCTGGCTAAGTAAATAATATAGAAACAAGCAAACTTGACCACAAATCAACCAGCCATGCCAGCAATACAAACGTAATATTAATTTAGATCAAATAAATAATCTAGAACAGGACAATTGAAATTACAAGAATCGTGTAGAAAAATAAAAATTTTTCGCTAATAATTTTGTAAGTTCTAAAATTTCCAAATAATTTTATTTTGATGATTATAAATGTAATGAATTTAAATTATCTACCGTGGAAGTGTGTTTATTCAGTAAATGGTTAGTTAACAAAAATTTGCTGTTACAATATCGATATTTTTATACTTTTCGAATTGTTTTAGATGTTCTTTACTCCAATTTAAAAAAGATTTTCTCTTTTGTCCAAGGTAAACTGAATTGCAATATTTGCATGAAAAACTATAAACGTCTGAATTATTTAAAATTGAAATTTCGTCTKTAGGGGTAGAAAAAGCAATATTTATTCTATGAGAAGAAAATAATCTAGATAGACTAAGTGATCTTGACCAGCAAACTTATGACGAAATTAAACCTTAAATTTTTCATCAAAATAAGTGGTACTGGAAGAAAATTTAAATTTTGTCAAATATTTAAAATAGAGTCGTTCTATTAAATAATTTTAATTTTCTGTACCATTTATTTTGGCGAAAAACTTAAGGTTTGGTGTCTTCTTAAGTTTGCTGGTCAAGGCTCACCCTATCTAAATTATTTCCTTCTAATGCAATAAATATTGCTTTTTTCTACCGTAGGCAGTGTGTTTTTCCGTTTTTTCGTAATAAAGACCAAATTTCAGTTTAAATAATTCAGGCGTTATAGTTTTTTCAATCAATGATTGCGATTCAGTTTATGTTGGACAAACGATCTTTTTTTGATTAGAGGTAAAAAACATTTTTTAAAACAATTTGAAAAGTATAAAAATACAGATACTGTAACAACAACCATTTATTGTTAAATAAACACACTGCCACGATAGAAAATTTGTGGTCAAATTTGCTTGTTTCTATATTTTTAACTTTGTCAAACTATTTGTAAAAGTTCTTTTTCCTTTATTCATATTGATTGTACTGTACTGACGATGGTTACTTGTTAGGCGAAAGCGCTCTACAATTGAAATAATAATGTGGATTACGAGTATATTTTTCATGAAGAAGAATTAATCGTTAATAATCATTTAGTTTACTCAAAAATTTTACAAGTTGCAAGTCTGTTGACAGGCAAAAATAAAATCTTGTTAGTGAAGGTGTACCTACCTTAATTCTTGTCTAAGTCTGTACAGTCCAAAATGTAGGACTTCGTCATACCGAGCTGAATACTGTCCGAGAATTATTGGATCGTTTCTTTGTGGGTCTGCTGTCAAGGTTTCATTTAGGCGTATAATTCTTGCGTGATTGAAATCTATATTGCAATGTTCTGGTATTTCTGAAGTCGGCGGTATACTTAAACTGAAATTAAAGAACAATATTTTCCAACATTATGAATAATAATCTATTACTTTGCAATGATCATACCGATTACCTATACGTATGCTAAAGATAATTACCGTATATAATTGCTCTACAAAGTTTTCAAATCAAAGAACTAATTCTTGGAAAAATTAACGGTGTAAGTAAATGTTACGTAAAATTATCATTAACCGTTTGCAAGATAATCTTAACTATGCCGAATACGCAAGAGAATAGCTGCATCGGTTTTGACAAAGTAATCCATATTTCCAGATCCTTAGCATACTAAGCATACTCGTACATAATGATAATGTTTTCCAAAACCATAGTATGTTTGATAGAAGACCTCACACTTCTGTTTAGAGCTATTCTAAAATAACTTTGACCACGACTTGTGAAACCTCATAGTTAAGACTACTACAAACTGAATTTTTAAATGACCCTATCATATTATCTACTAGTGTACCTTTGAAAAACAGTTTCGATTGTGTCTTTCATGTGTTTAGTAACATACGGTTTTAAATTGTATGTTTTCCCTAACATCTGATACAACACAAAGACAGACATGTATTCCCATATCAAATTTCCTAGATTTCCGCCTGGTATAACGGAAAGAAATCTCCCATCGGGACACTGTGTTGGAGGGAAAAGCATCCGTCTTAGTTCCTCGGCGCTCTTACTAATTTGCTGAGTTGTATGATTGTTATCACATGCCATAGATTCATTTCCTCCAGTTACCACTGAAACTAAATTTTTGTATTACGAAATGCTAATGCTGATGTATTGTCCTAAAAATATATTTCTGTTCTGTCAGAAAATGAGATTATTCAGCTACACGTACAGAAAGTTTGTAAGCAAATTGCCTTACGCATTATGCTCATCAAAGAGCAATTTTTTAAAGCTCTTTTTATTTGTTTTTTTTAATCTTAAGAATAGATAGTGGTATAAAGCCTGAAAAGACAAGCAGATCATTATATAACGACTAAACTATTTAATTTACACAATGATCTGTTTGTATATATAGCTATTTAATTTATAGGGATTGTCGATTGTGATATAAACACTTGACATATTTCAGTATTCAAAATATTTAGTATTTGATCATGACTTAATCGTATTGAAGCAAATAACCAAATAGTACTTACAATTATTGTTAGTTACGGGCATCACCGGTCTCCAATATAATAGTGTAAAGCAAACCGCAAACAGCAAAATTCCAATAAATATATGTATTTTCTTTAAACTCATTATATACTTCAATAGTGAGTATATGAGTATGTAATTATTATACTAGCAAGTTTACTTGTGCTACATGTTACGAATAAAATGCAAAATAGTTAAATAGTAAATTTTTTGTAGTAAGTTATCACATTTCTGACGGCAGTATCACACTAATGAAAGAATTATACACAACAGGTCAATACATTAATGTTTAACATACAAGAGTGAATGTAACGCTAGAGTCCTAAGCAGACTATTGGAGTAAAAAGTACTAATCTTATAGATAAAAACTTATATAGATAACTGATATTACTTTTATCGCAGTTGTAAGATAAGATAAGATAATCATGTTATTTTCTCATATTCCATTAATGACAAATTTGCGAAGCCTTACAATATAGCAACTGAATATTTACAAATGTTTGCATCTATATAAAACACTGGTGTAGGAGTACTTATTTTTTGATTTTATGCTACAAATAGTTGTTTGAAACAGCCGCATTTTTAAGTAAATAATGAAGTGATTATAAATTTAATTACCTGTATCCGTGCTTCATACTTTGCTATTGAAATCGCATACAACTGCAAGCGGAACACAGAGCAGTTTTACTTTTGTGAGTACAGTTTAGGTCTAGTTTAGGGTTGTGTTGGATTATTGAGGGGGGGGGTGAATGAGGCAATTGCCTTCAAAGGGTAAACCATATATACCACATTCTTTTCTGCATATATTTAGTAAATTTCTATTTATTCCAAGCTTCTCGTACAATGTTTTTGCATGACTACCCCTTTCCCATTTTCTTTCGCCTTGAAGAAAAGCGTTTCTAACAAAGAGAAATCGATATCATGCTAGAATTCATAACTAAAATTATGCCTAAACCCGTTATGAATACTATTGGACATCAGGATCCGAGCAGAATAAATATATCAGGCTGTTCAAAGAACACTAATCTTTCTATGAATACATAAACACTGATCTGTCGTTCCGCCATTATTGTCTCAATCTATCTCTCTCTGTCACACATCAATGATACCAACTTAATATGACACTTTTTACTAAGGCTCTGCAATTTAAATTCATAATTATTTGTTGCGTATAGGATAATCTATAAATAATAAATGGACATAAACAAGGGTTTTAATAAGACACATTTACAGGAGTACATATTTCTCTTTATGTGATTTAATTACGGTTTTTGCCAAGAATACTTCTTATTTGATAAGCACCTCTGTATTGAGGAATTACTTTTTTATTTATTTTTAGTTTCTTCCTATGAGATCATCTCCCGCTTTGTAAAAATAAAGACGTTTGTTGTTTTTGTCAAAATAAGTTTTGTGTACTTGAACACGCCCATTTGATTTTTTTGCATTAGATCCAATCTGCTTTAAATTAATAAGATCGTCATTCTCAGTATCTAACAAATTTCTGTGTTCAGCAGCAAAAAGTAACACTGGTAGACTTTTTCCTGTACATTCAGAAACCGAGTTATTAAAGGATAATTATTCTACATCACTTAAATACTTACTTTATAGTTTTGCTAACATTGATGATAAATGCTTATATTAATCCGTCTAATTTGCCCACTTGATTTTGGAAATTCTTACTATTTTAACATGCTTAATATTATTATTCTTTAAAAAGTTCTCAAAATTACTGAAAATAAATGGTGAACCACGGTTTAAATTAGCCTACGGGGTTTGATAAAGTTACTAAAATATCCCTGGTATTTATCAATGTCTTCGGGCTTCCCAAAAGGGTGGGAGTAGTTAATGCACTTAATCAGTTACTGATGTAATTTTTTAACTTTTCCCAAACATCCGGAAACCAATATACTCTGGATGAACATTCAGCCCTTTTATCTATGCCTACATGACCCAAACCTCATCATAACAAAAATTACATTTCTTTCCATCGATCGAAAAAAATAGAGCAATGTTTCACTACCTTATTTTCTATAAACAATAATACCATTTTACGTTTGAAAATGTTTGCCTTAAGCACTTCTAGCTGGTTTTTAAAGTCAAGCGGTCTGATACACTATGCATATAAAATAAAATCTTCGATTTGGCATATATTTTTTTCGTGCCTGACATGCCTAGAATACGCGTGGCGTTTGGTTAGCTTCCTTTCTCCCCTTAAGTGAGTTAAAGACATCCATGTCCGAAAGCCGTATAAATTCAGGGCCTGTGTCCTATTATGCCCTATGCAAAAGCAGAGGAGAACTTGCAGCCTGTGTAAAACTAATGTCGGTTTTCTTTTTGTCAACTATCTTCTCTTCCAGTACTTAAATTTTCAGCGACACGATAGCGCTCTGGGACTGCAATTACATACAACATGGTATTCTAGAGAAAATTGACGTGCTTTCATTTGTGGCTTCTTGGTTTTTGGTGCAACCTGCTTTTCTTGAAGTAATGAGAGAGAATTATTGTCTGAATTCATGTTTAATGAACATACGTGATAGTTTAATGGGTTATTCAGAATCGAGGTCAAGGCAGCATATATACGTCAAAGTTAACATGTAATACTGCTGAACGCCATCCGACGCATTTGCAGTGAATCGCTCGTCGGTCAGTATTGTTGAGCTTCAGAGCGTAATTCGCTGCGGTGGCCAGATTATGGCGACAAATATATTATAATATTATGAAAGATAATAATTGCCTGAATTCATTTATAAATGAGCATACGTGATGTTTTATTGGGTTTGCATGCATAAGACGAAATTAAAAATTATTGACCTTGACCGAGACTTGAACTCGGGACCTCTTGAATACCAGTCAAATGCTCTATCCCTGAGCTATCAGGGTCAAAGTTAACATGTAATACTGCATCCAAGCTGCTTCTTTTTTATTTCATCCGTTAGAGGTTGCAATTTCAATTCCTTTCGTACATCTTCATTGTTATTCCTTTTATTTTTCTCAGAAATTTCTTTTCCATTGTTTTAATTCCTGTACGTAGTTTGTTGATTAGGAATCAAGTTTCACATCCGAATGTAAGCACCGATATATACATTGACTTGTAAACTGCGATTTTTGTTTTCCTTGATACTTCTCTTTTACCAAGAAGTTTTTTATAAATAGCATAATACATGTTAGCTACTTTCTGTATTCTGTCTATTATTTTCAATTCTTGGTCTCCTTTACAGTTGATATGTACTCCCAAGTATTTGAAAATTTTGTACCTGTTGAATGTGCGCGTTGTTCACAGTTAGCATTAGCCTTTCTTCGATTTTTCCCGCTGACATCACTTTAGTTTTCCCACAGTTCATTCTCGTGTTGTATTTATTTAGTGTAATATTCCATAATTGTAGATTATATTACATGTCCGTTTCATTTTTGACAAATACAACTACGTCGTCTGCAAAAGCACATTCACTGATCTCTACAATTTTAAGATGTCTGTATCCTATTTGTAGTTTTTTCACTCCTCACCTTATTTCCCTCATAATGTCAGCTATCAATACATTAAACAGTAATGGACTTAATACACCTCCCTGTTTTACACCTCTGATTTCAAATTCTGTAGATTTATTAGTGTTATTTATCCTGACGTAATTGGTGTTTCTTTTATATATACTTCTGATTGCCACTAATAATTTTGGGTCTATTCCTCTGTCCAGTAAGCTTTTCCATATTTTTGTTGTGCGTGGTGCTCGATCAAATACTTTTTCCAGGTTTATGAAGGCCATGCATGCTGATTTTCTCTGAACATATAGTTTGTGTATTATATGTTTAAGGGTGAAGACGTAGTCCTGCAAGCTTCTGCTTTTTCCAAAGTTACTTTGAGGTTCCAAAAAATTGATGTTCTAGGCTATCCTACAATCTTGTGGCCAACACTCTTTCATATACCTTTTCTGCTATGCAGAGCAATGTTATTTCCCTGTAATTTTCGCAATTCTTCTTGTCCCCTTTCTTGTGTAGTGGTAAAATTACTCCTTTTTGCCAATCTGCTGGTATTACGCATCTGTCCATGCCTTTTTTATAATAGTCGTTAGCATATCCCTTCCTCTATTACCCATACATTTTAACATCTCAGCTGTAATCATATCATGACCTGGTGCCTTCCCATTTTTTAAATTGTTTATGGCTTGATCCACTTCGTCTCTTGTTATTCCGTCTACATCTCTGTTATCTACACATAAAATGTCAATCTGTTCTCTTTCCTCCTCACCTACTTTCGGGTTTAGCAGCTCTTCGAAATGTTCCTTCCATCTGTTCATAATAGCTTTTTCTTCTTGTAGTATTTTTCCATTTTTGTCTTTAATAACATTACATTTTGCCTGTTTATCATCTTTCATGGTTTTGATTGTTTGATAAAACAACTTTTGATTTTCTTTAAAATTTAATTCGATTTTGTTTCCAAATTCTTCCCATGCCATTTTCTTTGCTTCTTGTACCATTTATTTAACCTTCTTTCTTTCTATCTTGTGCTGTTCATAGCTATCTTCTGTATTTCTAGTAAAATATTCTTTCCACTTTGCTTTTTTCATTTTAAACTGCTTGTGAATTTCCTTACTCCACCATAATGTTTGTTTCTTACAGTTATATTTCTTATATGTCCCACAAGATTTTTTCGTTGCAGCTATTACAATTTTCTTAAAGTCTTCCCACATTTGCTCTACGCTGTACTAGGTTTAAAGCCTTTCTGTTTAAAATACTTTTCTCCACATGTTCTTCAAACATTTTTGCTATATGATTCTCTTTCAGTCTGTAAGATATAATAATGTCCTGCCTTTTATTTTGTAATATTTTGGTTTTATTGCATCCCTTATTTGATTCCTTTCTCCTTTTTAATTTACACATGACCATAAAGTGGTCACTGTATATGTCTGCCCCTCTTTTTACTCTAACATCTTGTACTTTTTTATTTTGACTCTCTACTAACATATAATCTATTATCGATTTTTCTTGTCTGGTTGGCTGTATTCTTGTGTATTTATGTATGTCCTTGTGTTGGTAGAATGTGTTTGCAACAATAAAATTATTTTGAATACAAAAATCAATTAGGCGTTTTACATTATTATTTATACATTTTCATCGAATCTTCCGATTACGTTTTTTGATTCTTTACTTGGCAACCCCACTCTGCTGTTAAAATCACTTACTATAATATCATTGTTATTTGGCTGAATAAATATTGTCTTGGACTTTGACAAATGAGAAGTTACTTTTAATAAACAATTATTTGGCCAAATAAATTCCTTAAAAAACTTTTATATACTTTAAATACTGAAAGGATAACCTACTTCTAAAATACAATTTGTGCTTCTTTTACTTTTGGGTAAATTTACGCGATTTGTATATGGTTATTGCAATCCCTCCTTTAAATTTCAAACTCATGACGTAATTACCATGTTTTGGTATGAACTATAATCACTGGCTGTCTCTTTTTTACTGTCGATAATATATACTTAATAACCTTGGTAGAATCTGACATGCTGTGGCACAGATCCTAGCTTTGTATCTTGCTCACTAGACACTTGATCGACTTCAATAAAAATATATCTACATCTAGAGCACCAAGATTACTACTTTCAGCCGAATTTTTAATTTATTACGGCCTACTTATATAGTTTTGGTTTCAGTTTAGTTTGGTACCGAAGTTCCATACTAAATTGAGTTGTTTTAACAGGCAGCTAACCATTTTGCGAGTTTCACGCGAGTATTTGTAAAGCGTTTACCAAGCGCTTGTTCTGACAATACCCACTACTTTTTCTAATGCAGATAATAAATACATACATTGCGGCATAATACGAGTCGCCTCTAGAAAAACTGAGTTAGCAAGTATGCAACCAACAGATCAACTCATGCAGATTTTTACTGCAACGGCCAATAACCGATTGGGTGAGTTACATCACAAAATATTAATTTCATTTATTTATAGGGTACACCATTGTACATTTTAATTGTGTAGGAAGCAGTAGGTTGAAAAAGAAAGAAAAATAATAGACATAAAATTCTTTTTTACGCTTCATAGTATAGGCAACAACGGATAATTAATTAATAAATGAACAAAAAAACAATTAGTACAATAATAATTATTACGTATATGCCATGTCGCCTGCGTCAAAACAATCTGTGGAGAGCTGTTTCGGCTTATAAAGCCTCCTCAACACAGCTATAGAACCAACGCAGACTACATGGCTTCCAATATATACGCCAAGGTAATTCTCGACAGAGACGAGTGGATGATGCCGTATTGCCACTAGATGGTATGGTGTCATCCACACTGTGATTCCCGCAATTAGTACAATTTTAATTAAAGCAAGGCTGATTCAACGGAACACAAAAGAAACACAGGCAACGGATTCGTAAATGTATTTAAACACGATACTGTGCGTAAAAGAAAAAGAATCGCATGCGCCTTTCCTAGTTGGTCTAAGTTCGGCTTTCAGCGTCAAGATTAAATGAAAACAGAACTTAAAGCAACTAAGGAAGAACTGAAAACAAGTAGGATTTATTTATTTCACATCCTATTTTGAAATAAAAAAAACTATTTCAAAATATATTTCAAATCTTAATTACTGTTTTTCGAATACGCAAGTAATGTTTGTTGCTCTTAGCATTATACAGGGTACTTCAGGCGGAAGTCACAATACTTTGGAAAATGGTAGTATTCACAGTTCTGAACAAAAAAAAAACTCATGTCGGCTTATACCCTAAAGCGCTCCGTTTCAGAGCTAGAACCCTTATAAGTTGTAATTAACATCACTTTTCTGAAATATTTAAGTAGTCTAGAAATATTCTGGTTTGGAATTCCGTAAATCATCTTAGCTATAGAAGAGCCGAATATATAACACTTTGATTTTCTTAAATTCAGTGAGAGGTAGAAAACTGAGGGGTAATTACCCTTTTATCCTCAATAATTTTCCATCCCTTCGGGGTTTCATAGTTCTGGCCTAATTTTTTTAATATATCATTTTCCTTGCACTAAAAGTTACTCTTTTTGTATGTCTATAGGATTAACTCTTTCCGAAATAAATGATGTTATTCGAACATGCTTAAACAGAAATTGCATGTTCGAATCACATTAGCAAGGCTATGACAAATGAAACAAACGACATTACCACAGAAAAATAAAACAACCAGAATAAGCACTCTGGGTGTCAGCGAGGGTCCGCGCAGTTTCAATCCGCCATGTTTTGTGGATACTGACAAGTGTCAACCGTTTACCGCAGTTAAACGATTACAGACGTGTTATATAAATTACGTATTTAGACTTTGGGTTTTGTATGTCTTTATCACTTTTGGGTGATTCTTATAATTTATAATAATGCAATGTAGTGTTGGCGGACGTGTTTGTGCTGTAATGCAGTGCAACAGCATACGTAGATATGCTGGAAAAGACTACGTATTTAGCTTTCCAAAGGATGTTCAGAGGTTCGCTGTTGCAGGTGATAGTTTTGCGTAATTTGACTTAATATTTAAAACACAGCTAAACAGTGAGCAACAGCGTGTGGTGGCGATAACCTAATGGAATATGTGGAAAATCTTAATTTGTGGTACCTATAGAGTGTGCAGTTAACATTTTGAAGAGAAAAATGTTTCTAAATGATTTACGCAACCGATTACAACCTTATACAGTACCATTCTTGCTTTTTCATCCACTTACGCCAGTTGACAAACACACCAGGTACTTCCTTTGGCATTATCCACAAGCTTCGAAGGTGATAAAAATTGAAGATGTTTGATGGTATGTAATAACATAATTTTACTGCAGTCATATAAACAGTAAATGTTGATATTTTTACAGTGCCTATGGATAACACAACAGATGCGCAAAAGAAACTCCTATGACAGAAGTGTAAAGCAACCTTTATTACAATCGTGTAAATGCAGCTTTATATCCTGACAAAATGGCGGCCGGGAGACAAAAAAGTATAGAGTGTTGGCAGGAGTGCTTATTCTGGTTAGGTATTTGTTTATTCTGTGACATTACTGTCACAATTAAGTAAAATTTGTTCAGATTACAGTTTATAGTAAATCACGCTTAGTGTATTTACACACGTTGAATATGAATAAATATGTCGTTTGTTTCATTTGTCATAGCCTTGCTGATGTGATTCGAACATCCTGTCTGTTTGAACATGTTCGAATAAAATATCGTTTATCTCTAATATTAAATATAAACCGATCGTTAGATTAATACAGTTGAAATACTCGTAACTAGGTATTAAATAATTACTAAATGATAAACAACAAGGCATTTTCCCCACAAACAATTGTTTCTAGCGATATCAATTAAGTATATAACGGATAACATTTGTAACCAACAATGGATACAATTGTATATAAAATGATTTCGAAGTAAACTAAACATATTAGTTTGTATGATCTACATGTTCTTAACTTTGACACGCTCTACTTCAGATAATGTAACTTTGCTAGTAAGATTAGTTTAGTAAAATAGAATAATTTGTATGCAACTGTTTTTTTTCAACGTAATTTCTACAAAACTAGTGGCGTCTATAGTGGGCATATAACTGACATAACATTTTAGCATGTCACCTCACAAAAATATTAGTACATGCAAACGAGCATTAGAAATCGTAGGTTTTTCCGCATTTGATGCAGTGGCCGTAGAATTTGCAAAAATTCTAAGCCGGAAGAACCTTCTACGATGAACAACGGCCGTGAAAGCCTGCATTCTATTATTGAGCATTTTAAATGATCAAAATTGGCGTATGAGCGCCCTAGTTTTGTTATTGCTTCTTTTATGACGGCGTTGGACAACCATTCTAAAAGATTAAAATCTTGAAAAAGTATTACTTGGTTCTGCGAGGCTAAGAAAAGCCTAATAGCCAGACGAGAAAAAATAGAATTTTATATCATAACAGCAAATTCAACGAGAACATATCTTTAAGTTTTCCTTTGCTAAAAACATATTTTCTTGGTTTCATATTAGTCATGGAGTATCTCGTTATCGATGATTTCATTGTCATAATAGCCTCCACAGGCTGTTTATCTAATCTGAGTTTTATACGACACAGGTTCTTTTAAGTTCATTACCGCTTGTATGTTCCCAAAAATGTACGGATTAATATCATTGCTTATAGCCGGTGAGTTCTACTGTATAGGTATATTTAAAATGCACGATAATTGAGGAACTTAAATATTAAATATTCACAGCTAAGAGAATTGCTAAGCAATGGTACCAGTTATATAGTGTTACACTTTTGTAATCTTTTTTTTTATATGCTAGGACAATTTTCTCTGCAATGTTCTGCACAAGCAGCCTCCCGTACTCTAAAATCTAATCGAATAGTTGGAGGAGAAGATGTTACAAACCGTTCAGATTATGCATATCAGGTAAGTAGTTACAACTCTATAGTCTTACCGGTTTACCCTTTCGAAACAAATCGCTTATTTCATATTCTTTATCACAAGCAAAGTCTACCAAATAGTTTCGTTATTACCCGGCAATATTTTTCGGAAGTACGAGTATATTGACCTGCTAACCCAATTAACACTTCTTATAATCATTATATGTACTATTATGGAATGTTGAAGCACAAAATATTTAGTGCATTTTGACGATAAAGAAATAATAGAGAACTCTGCAATTTTGTATAGGTATACTTTAGTGGAGGAAACACAATGCTTCAAAATTACGATAACTTGCATTCAGCAATTCTAGCACACAATCTGCACTACACGAAAATTATCTGTCCATAATCCTCCAAGTAATCGTTATACTTTTTACCTTGTTGCAAAACAAACGATCGTAAATGCATTATCATCTTTTAGATAGGTACATTGTGCTTTGCCGATTGAAAAAAAACAACTTCCGGGTTGGAAACACATTTTTTGGCTGAATGGCTTGAATAACTAACAAGCAGCAATGAAGAATGTGGGCTTAAGAAAAAGGACAAAAATTGGGTATTTGCCATCTATTTATATTTTATTAAATTGCATATTAATAGGTAGCATCTAATCCACAAAACAGCTGTGACAGCTTCTAAATTTGAAAAAATGAATCATAAGGTGTATTTTTAATATTAAAAATGTGAATATTTAAAAGGACCGCCAAAACGCGAACATATTGGCCGTGACGTCAGGTGTCTTGTAAATGGCTGCTTGTTTACATATGAGGTCAGCGCATCACGCGTCAGCCTCAGCCCTTCAATTTATCAGTTTGTTATTTGCGTTCATTTTGTGACAAGCGAACTAAAATACGCCAAGAAAAAGTGAAATACTTATGAGTAATGACGTCTGAAGGCATGTTCATTGTTATGGAATTTGTGTACAGCGACGAGCGGTTCAACGCGAGATGAGGAACGTAAAAGCAAAAGCAACAGCATAAGTGAACTTTTTATCAAATAAGCGTAGCATTGATAATTTGATCACAGTGGGTTGTTGGAAACATACTATTTGTAAACATAAAAATGTAAGAATCAAAAACGTACTCTAAACTATTCTAGAGGTCAGAATAAATATAAATTGCCATTTAATTTCTGGGCTTTTGCGGCTCGTTTCCGATCTAACTAACAGTTGAATATATGGGGAACAACGTCGTTCTTTATAATAACATTTCCCTCTATCAACTTAAAACGCATATAATTTTTCATATCCTCTTCAAGCTAAAACAAAATGGAAACTGAATGGTAAACACTTGTAACCCCAAAAAGAATAATAAAACGTACAGTAAGAATTAAGATGAACTTCACAACAGAAAAACAAACTGCGATTTTTCATACGTTGGTAATCTCGAGGAACGGTTACAAAAATTTTGTTAGCTGTACTGACTGCAGTACTTTTATAACCATGTACAAAACAACACTTGTTTTGTTTTCCATACATAATAGATGCACAAAAGCTTTTCCAATACAAGAATGATACGACACCATTAAACAGCACGCTCGTCGGTAATGTTTACATGACACTTGACGTCACGAGTTGAATAACCTTGGATAGAAGCGTTTTGGCGGTGACTCCTAAGATTCGAATTTCAGACCTGAAATTTTCTACCTACAAATATTTTTTTTGTTTTTTTAACATGGCGTACTATATATATGCACTTCAAGATTCATTTTACGTAATTTTCAAAAAAAGTGATAATACCCAATTGCCTGCGCTAATACCGATGCCGTTTTAAGATGACAGTTGAAGTGAAATATCCAGTGTAAAACCTTACATATGCAAATAACAACTGAAATTATCACGTATAAGCTATAATATCTCAACGATATTATKTTTCATAATTTTATGWTTAATAGAATACCTATTATTCATTCTTGGCAGAACATTTTAAAAATATTTTCGTAATATAGGTACATACAAAAAAAAAGAAATTTATCAAAGTTGCCTTTTTAAATTTTATTGTAATATGGGAATTTTCATTAAGATTTGCATCATTTAAACAGTTTATAAAACATTTTTAATTTTGTGAGAGTGTAGCAACAATTTCAATTATATTCTCTACACTTGTTTTATTCTGAAGTAGATTCAAAATTATTTATCTAACTGCATTCATGAGATTTGTTAAATAAAATTAGTAAAATTAGTTAGTAACCAGTGTATTTAAAGTGGCTTAATTTTAATTAGTTTTAACTAAACAACGTAAGCTGTATTTTTCAATTCATATCTGTGGGTATTCTACATTTCAAATCAAGTAGATACTGTTAATTGTGTGATTAGTCTTATAGATTGTAGATTCCTTTTAAGTTATATTGTGATACTGAGAAATTGAGACTATGTCATATGTTTGCTCGAATTGCTATCAGATCAACAGAAAATTGCCCTCTGTCGGTAATTACCTATATCTTGCTAGATTTGTAAGACATCACCGAAGTTGCCGAAATCGTACATTTAATAAACACTTGAGATATCGTTTTTAAGTGTTTGCGACTACTATTTCTGAACGATGTACGAATGTCAAGAGTAAGTTATTGTATTTTTATTGTTACGTATTTTCCTCTGATCACTCACGACTTAGAAGTATATATAAAAAATATAGTAAATAATATGGCTTATAATTTTTTTATTTTAAAACTAAAAAAAAAACAAACCGGTTCACTATTTTTTTTTGGTTATATTTCATTTCGCCGAAAAAAGCTTTTTCGTTTTTTTGTATTACAGCTATTATTTTATATTTACTTTTAATATCCATTCAGATCTGTATATTACAAGATGGTTTACTAAACCACACTGTCACATACCGGGTAGGTAACCATTTTTGTCCGGGCAACGAAGAATATCGCCTAATATAAGCTTTACGACAAAATCYCTTTAACATAAAATTGTATCAAATTGTATGATTTACMAAATGACACAAAGAAGTTTAAAATCTATGGTCTACTTAAAAAGTTTTTATAAAAAACAACCTGTAAATGTATCTTTTTTATTTGAAAAGATACGGCACAGTTTTTAAGGTAGAAATTGTTTGCAACTTGGATACTATATTAATCCTATCTATTTTTTTACACAAATTCGATACTTTGAGATTTATTCTTGGGGTCACAAAAAGGAAGCAAGACATTAGCTGGAAAACAGTGATACTAAATAGGGTAGTTTTGCTTTTCAACGATATATCACTTGGTGCACTTATTTCTTATGCATAATTAATTATATGTAAATCATTTTTGTTCTCTAATATCGCGGTTGCCATGAACAGATATGGAAAAGCAAATAATTACGAGTAATTGCGGAGGACAAAGAGTGCAGTGATATAATTCAATTGTAAAATAATAAACACGGATCAAGTTAATATTTAAAAGAATTATAATTAACTGATGTATAGCAGGCTGGTGACAACATTAACTACAACTGCAATAATATTGAAAAGGTTTATCAAACATTGGCATATTTATAACAAACACAATTAATATCGTAGAAAAACTATCAAAACTGACCTACGCGCCTGCCGAAATATAATAAAGAAATTTTTTTTTAATTCGAAAATTTTTCATATCTTGGGTACAATAATAAAGAAAAATCTTTGATGGCCAAACCCAAAAACCTGCTCCACCTTCAGGCAATTCTTTAAAGGTTTWTTTACAACTGAGAGACAGCAGTTAACTGTTCGTCATAACAAACTACGCAAAATAACTGTGTATATTAATGCAGTTACTTTGCATTGGCAGTATTTTAAGACATTCTAATATTTTAATAAAATTTAAATTTGACATTTGTAGCACTTCAAATAAAATAGATGGGTATATCATCTATAAATCTTTTAGTAATAATAATTTTATGCAGGTCATGGATTTTAAACTTCTTTGTGTGATTTTGTAGTTCATAATAAAACTTGTCACCACATCTATAGTATTTTTTTAAATCTAATATTAAGCAAGTTATTCTTCTTGCTTGCATTTTTTTATTGTTTCGTCCGTTAAAGTTTTACACGAGACGACTCTTATTTGCTTTAGCCTATCCTTCGTTATAAAATGATTCTTTTGCTGTTTACATTTTATTCTTACATAACATGAAAGAAAGAAATATGTGGTTACTCCAGAACGCCCCTCAAGAATATTGGCGAAAACCATTTAAATAAACAATATAAACTTTCAGTACGCGATTATCTAACCAGATACCAGATGGTAGATTCAACTATATTGCATAGCTGTTTTATAAACAACTTACTCTAACGCTTTATTGAAGCAAACAAAGTCCAACATCACGATTTATGAAATTTTATTTATTAACATACTTTCAAGTAATATCCTATTTTTATACTTTCTAGGTCTCTTTAAGATCATCAGGAGCCCATTTTTGTGGAGGATCCATTATAGACGAACAACATATACTGACTGCGGCACATTGTTGTTACTCCGTAACAAATCCATCTTCTATCACAGTGGTTGCTGGACATGTATACCTTTATGAAGACAGTTCTAATGTGGTAACAAGAACTGTCGACAAGATTTATATACACGAAGATTACGACACTGATACAATAGCAAACGATGTAGCCGTACTCAGGGTAGGTTTTTCATTATAAGTATTTGGACATCGGTTGGTACGTTTAGACTTATTACATAACTATTTAGAAGTTCAACTCCCGATGTTTGCCGCCAAAGTGATGTATGCGTAGTGATTGAATTACAATCTTAATTATCAGTAAATCAAAATATAGTAAATATTTCATCAATTAGAATGCATAAATAATAAATAATTAAAAAGCTCTCGCAGCACACTAGATGCTTCCAGTTTTCAGCTTCTTTAGCTCGCGATTATTTTTGCAGTCCATTTAAAGTTCATTCAAATTATTTTTATTATTGGCGTGTGCCACATAAAACACTAGAATGAATCACCAGTTTGTTATGTAAGCCGCTGTTGCTGTAACGGAAGAAGCTTTAGCTGGGCTGCACAGTGTAGAGTGTTGTTCTTTTTTATGAAAGACGACATGCAGGAACTTAAACCGCCGTGGGTATTTCTAGTGCTATTTTCTTTTAATTTTTGCAGAGTATAAAACTACGTACCTACTAGATATCCTAAGTGAAATTTAACAAAAATACCTAAAAACTATACATGCAGTGCTCAGTACTATATAAGCTAAATTTTAAATTAAAATTTATGCTGATGGTTCGCCCATAGATAATACGTTACCACTGAAGTCTCAGCTGGGGCATACTTCCTTAAGTTAAACTACAACAAATCCTAGCAAATTACAATGTCAAACTAAAATCCAAAATTAACAATGTAAAAATAAAAATAATCTAAAATCCTTAAAATAAATATAATATAAATGCATCATAATAGTAGTATGGGTACCTACCTCAAGTGAAGGTTTTAAAATTAAAATCCGGATTATAGTCTATGGTGCAGCGCCCCAATAATCAGTTTTAAACTTCTTTCTGAATGTACATAATATTTTTTTTAGTGAAACAATTGGTTGATATTCTTCTGTTTTTTTATAACAGTTTGCAAACAAATCCTTGACAAAAATTAAATAAAATTACCCATGCAGTTCACCCTAACTACAACATGCAGTACAACAAGCTATACAACGAATTTTGAAAGTGGACTAATTTTCTGAACCTGAACGAAGTATCTTTTAAAAGCCATCATAAAAAAATAACTTTAAAACCTAACACTACAAATTTTACCCGTCAATTACTGAAAAGTTCTGAATTTTTAAAAAATTAAGGTAAAAGGAAAAATTGAAAATATGAAAAACTAAACCAAAATTTCTGTCTGTTTCTACAACATATTCGGGTTTTAAGTCTTCCAGATGCTAACAACCTATATCCGTACAATTTTATCCAACATTTTCTAATATTAAATCTTTAACATTTATTAACTATATGATCTCGTTGCCCCGTATATTTTAGCTTTAGATTAGAGCATCCGAAAGTGCCCTATCTTCTTCAATACTTCTTTCACATACTTTAAATTTGACATATCTTCTCTTGAGTTATACTTAATATGTTTGTTATGGCTTATTGAGGCAGGCAGCAGAAGGTTGCACTTATCAATTTTGTGTGATCGGAGTTACCTTCCACAAGGCATTTAGAGTTGTTATACGGGGACCTTGGCTGCTTCCTGCGAGCAGCAGGATATTTAAAAACTATTTCTGCCTGCGCGGCTATATTCCTGCTTGCTTCAAACCCCAGATCAGCCGCACTTACTGTTTTTCGAGTTGTCTCAAAAACAAAAATTCTAGCAATCTTTCACCCTGTCTGGTAAGTGGTAACTGTTATAGTACTGTTTCTGCAGCTGTATCCCTGCTTCTTCCTGTTTCAATCATCAGAACAGCCGTAATTACTGTTTTTCTTTTCTTTAGTTATGACAACGGTATTATCAAGCCCAATCATACAGTTTGCATAAGTATCAGTGATGCTGTCCAGTTACGTGATATGTTCACATTATTTTCATTCGTTTACGGCCTTACCGCGAATGAAACGCACAGAACACAGAACGTTCAACCGGAGCCCTGGACAGCCTAAAAGTCAGGATGTGTATTCGCATTACCACTGTGACGTCAAAATAGAAGCTGATATCGTAGTATAGCGGTAAATGGGGCCGCTCTGAGCTGTTTCTTAAAACTCTGGGAAAACCGTGACAGATACAAAAAAGCTTACTTCAATAAAAATGCGGAGGATAAAATTTGCTGTAACATCCTCGACGCCATAATATATTTATCTGCATCTGTTTAGGTAAAGCAGTGCGTTTAAAAAGACGCGGAATTTAGAGAAAAGCGGAGGGAAATTAAAACATTCCCTCCTTTGCTTAAAGCCGGCGTCATTTTAAACGCTACGCCCGCCTAAACAAATGCAGATAGATATATTTCGTCACGGACTTTCTTATAGCAAATTTCTCCGCATTTTTGTTTAAGTAAGTTTTTTCGTATATGTCGCGGTTTTCCCGAGGTTTAGAGATACAGCTCCGAGCGTTTACCGCTATACAACGATATCGGCCATTGACGTAACGGGATCCACTTCCCGGCTCATTAGACTGTTGAAAGTAAATGTTGCCAATTTTTAATCAGAACTTGTGGCTTAAGAGGAAGATAACCACAATTTTTGTTTTTGTCATAACTCAAAAACAGTAACTGCAGTTGATCTGCGGTTTGAAGCAGGATGATGCCGGATTGTAGCCGTATCAGCAGGAAGATATCTTGCATACAAGTTGTGGTTAAAGGGTAAGAGCCACAATTCTTGTTTTTGTCGTAACTCAAAAATCAGACATCCCATTTGCAAGTTGAGGCCAAGGTTCCGGGGCTCTTGTATGGCATTCTTAAAATTTATGGGTTGCGAAATACTGCCCATATAACATATTTTAAAACCGGTCAATCACAACTTATAGATCTGAGATCGACGTAGCCAAAAAAAATATAATTTTATTTAGTAAAACTACAAACATAGCCTCCGGCAGCAAATGGATGCTGTTACAATTGAACGAGTGTTTTTATATCGTACATTAGATAAGGAGCATGTGAACTTGCGATCGTCTGCAGATTCTCACATACGGGTGTCCTCACCCTTGTCGTAGTGGGCCGCTGCTACGTGTTAACGCGTCTAGATTGACGTGGTTGAGACGTAGTGGCCTGGTGTTGTCAAAGCTGCTTGGAGCTTCCTGGATCGATATTTCTGGCAGAAGGAACGGTTCCCCTTCGAACAGATCTTCTCGATTAGTGTATAAGAGGTGTCCAACCTGTAGGTTACAGTTTGGTGGTATTTTTAATAGGCTTGGATCCCGAATCTCTAGATGACCATCGGATGTACATTTTTTCTTAATTTTGATTGGCTGTGCTGCTGGAACAATCAAAATATATTGTCTGCTAATTTGCTCGCTTACATGCGAATTCATGTGAACGGGCACGGGACAGCAACTTTTGGCAGTAGCTTCTCGAAGAATGGCAACAGTGCAATCTTCTTCTACTGCGGGTTGGAGATGGTCGTGGCACAAATACATATTTTCCATTTTTGTGCATTCATCTTCTTGGTATTGGTGATACGAAGTACCGAGTATAAGGAAGGGTAATTTTGGAACAAGGGTTAAATTATTCTTCGGGACAGGATATACGTGAAAATATTCATAGATTTCGGAATCTAAGATGGAAAAGTGTATTATAAACATTACTTTATTATTTTCGAAAGATACCTGAAGACTTGCAATTTGATAGTACGACAATAAATTTTGAAATTTGGGAATTTTATTCTGACCATATATTAAAATGAGATGTTTTATGATTTCTTGCAATTCGGAAAGGGAAATGACAGAATTGTGTAAAGTATTCAATTTTGCGAACATTATTGCATCTTCCAAGTTGTCAATGAATGTTATAAGATTTTGGCAGTTAAGCACAATTTGTTCTAATGTATCCTGAGCAAGTATGTAAGTTATAACATTATCGAAATTTAATTTGTCATTTTCTTGTAAATATTGCAATCGAATTTCAATTTGCCTTTGGTTTTTATCWAAAGTTGTAATGGTCCTATTATAGTTTTCTATTAAAGTGATGTTTGAAGTTTAATTTCGTTATTAATTGAATTTTGATTCTGCGTCAGAGTTTTGAGAGCTGTATCGTATTTAACTGCATCGTCCGAATCCAAAGTACCAAACAACCATTTGGATGTTTTACCAACAATATTTAAAAGTCCACGTTTGTTACGGAGGTGTGGAACTAAATTATTAACCTTATTTCTAGATATCTCTATTAAATGATTTGTATGCTTAAGCAAATTTTTAATAGCGTTTCTATAAATAGTGTTAGACTCTGAAGGAGCTGGCCTAGCTAACGACTGATTTATGGATTGGAAAAAGCGTTCTATGTTACCTAATTGATTAATAAGCGGTGCTAATTCTACACAGTGTATGAAACTATGCTTAGTTGTTTATTACTCTAGCGTTTCCTAATTTAAATGGTAATATATGAGTTTTGAGCGGTGTAATTTCTATATCTTCAGCATGTATTGATATCAGGATGCTGAGGAGGGCCAGGACTTTCATTGGTGTGCGGTGTTTCCTGCAACAATGATTTATCATGAATTCTCCTAGGTTTTTTAATTATTGATTTGTGATAAGTACCTTTAGACGTTATTAATTTGTTTGCGTTATGTTCGATGACTTCCGAAGTTTTAAATTTTGGAAGAGCTTTGCTCCTAGCTTTAGTTTTTACGTACGCTACGTCTTTTTGTTGGTATGTAACTGGGTCTTGTCTGTTTTCATTTAATTTGGAWATGATTTTGTCTTTGACTTKTGTATTTTTGTCTTTTATCTGTACATAAAGAGCTTGAGTGTTATCTTTATGTTTTTGAATATATTGTGAGATAATTTTGCTGTCAGTTAACGAAAAAGGATCGTCTGTGTCAATGTGACCTTTAACAAAGGGGTAAAATTAGTTACTGAATGTATTGCATTGTTATAGCCTAAAATTGCGTATTTCATTAAGCTGTCGGTATCTTCGTTAGGTTTTTGTAATTTTAAGCATCTGATTTCCTCGGCTAAAGTAGAGTGAAAACGCTCTACAGGGGAGTTACTATTGGAGTTTTTAGATGTAGTATAATGTAGTTCTATCTTATGAAGTCCACAAAAATCTTTCAATACTTGAGATTTAAATTCGGTTCCTTGATCAACTGTTATTTTATGAGGTATCCCGTGGTGTGCAATAAAAATTAGAAGTGAATCAATTACGTTAATTGAATGACCTGACTTTATAGGATATGAATGTCCGTATCGTGAAAATGAATCCAATATAGTTAAATATGTGTTTCGAAGAATTTGGAAACTATCTACATGAATATGTTCAAAAGGTCGGCTAGCTGAGGGGGTTGTATTAAATTTAATTTGGGGTGGATTCCGTTCATATTTAGCGCGTTGACAAATTGTACAAGTGTTTACGAAATTAGTTATGTCTTTGATCATATGAGGCCAATAATGGTTTCGACTTAACGATTTGTTCATTTCGTTGATTCCCTTATGGCATGTTTTTCCTTCATGGTGATAATGTAATAATCGATCTTTTTCTATGTCGTCCTCTAGGTCTGTTAAAATAGTATTTACTTGTGTTAACCGATAAGCGTTGTGTTTGAAATTTCGTTGCAGTATTTGTATTATTACTGGAATACTTGTGGGTGGATATATAAGTATAGCATAAGAAATTTTTGGATCGAARTATTCTTTAAATGTATTGATTGTGTGATATTCGAGTTGATTTACTGGTAGTGTTATGTTCCAACGCGTGTTGTCAAATATTTTAAGTCGTTTTATACTAGGTTTGATAGCATTTCGGGAGATTGTTATATTTATTTTATTTTTAAATAAATTTAGAGGTTTTTCCGAAATTGGTTTTCGAATACAGGATTTTCTAAAGCTGAGTGTACGGTTTCGTTGTCGATTTCGTCAGCTGGTGAATTTTGTTGTTTTTGTAATTGATTGCACGGCGGTCTAATTTGAATGTTTGAAATAATTTTGAATTTTGGTTCTTTCTTCTTGGGTTGAATTCCTAGACATTCCTCGATGAAGTCGGGGTCGTCCGGGCATGGTATACTTTCGGGATTATTGATGTAATTATCCAGTGTTTCTTCAGTGTCTCCGAAATTTGCGATCATGGACTCGTTTTCGAGTGCATTAACTTCAATTCGGGAAAGAGCGTCTGCGTTTGTGTTTTGTTTGCCTTTCTTGTAGACGATGTCGTAATCGTATTCCTCCAGCTTTAGTCTCCATCGCACGAGTCTTGAGCTTGGCTCCTTTAGGTTGAATAGCCATTGAAATGGTTTATGGTCGGTCACGATGGTAAACTTTATTTCAAATAGATAGGGACGGAAGTATTTTACCGCCCAAACTATGGCAAGAAGTTCCTTCTCGGTGGTGCTGTAGTTTGTCTCTGCAGGGTTCAAAGTCCTCGAGGCGTATGCTACAGGTAGGTCTTTACCTATAGGGCCTTGGCTAAGTACTGCTCCAACGGCAACATTGGATGCATCAGTCGCGAGGTTAAATGGTTTGTCGAAGTCCGGATACCGAAGTATCGGGTCGTTACACAGAATGTTTTTACATAGGTTAAATGCTTGCTTAAATTCTTCTGTGTGCTCAATTTTTTTCCTTTTTTGAGGCATTTTGTAAACGGTTTGGTAATTTTGGCAAAATTTCGAATGAAACGACGATAATAACCTAATAACCCTAAAAATGACTATCTCTTTTGCTGTTCGCGGGATCGGAAATTTTTGAATGGCATCGATTTTTCTCGGATTCGGTTTTATACCTTGGGGCGTAATTACGTGGCCTAAAAACTCTACATCTTTTCTCAAAAATTCAGATTTGTCCAATTGCACTTTTAATTTAGCTTCCCGTAGTTTTTTGAATACCAATTTTAAGGTTACTTATATGTTCCTGTAATGAAGTGGAAAATATAATAATGTCGTCCATATAGACGAAGCACACTTTATGTTGCAAATCTTTCAAAACGTCGTCCATTACCCTCTGGAACGTCGCGGGTGCATTCTTCAGACCGAATGGCATGCGAACGTATTCGAAGTGTCCGTGTTCAACGTTGAAAGCTGTCTTCTGTATCGAATTTGGTTCCATCTCGATCTGGTGGAAACCAGATGCCAGGTCCAAAGTACTAAAGTATTGGCACTTGCCCAGTTTATCCAATATATTAGTGATATTTGGTAGTGGGTATCGATCATCAATGGTCTTCTCGTTCACCTTTCTATAGTCCACTACTATGCGCCATTTTTTCTTACCACTAGCATCGGGCTTCTTAGGCACAATCCATATTGGCGAGCTCCATAGACTTTGTGATGGACGAATAATTCCTTCGTTGAGCATTTTCGTAATTTGTTGTTGAACCTCGGCTTTGTGTATGAATGGGTAGCGATATGAACGAGTATGTACAGGGATCTAGTCTGTCGTTTTAATGTCGTGTTTTACTTTGTTAGTAAAGGATAGCGGTTGCTTATCAGTGTGAAAGACATCAGAAAATTCACGACAAACCGAAATAATTGCGCGTTTTTCTTCAGCATTTATAGATGCTCTGTGCGAATTAATTTATCAATGTCAGCAATTTTGGAAGAATAATTTGATATTGGCAAAAATTGTTCTACAGAATAGAATTGAAATTGTTCTTTTCGTGAATTTGATGGTATTACATTTAGAGGTTCTTTTAAAGTGACAGTTATTCTTTGGTCGGTAGGGTTGCGAATTTCTATTGGAGCAAATCCTGCATTAGCTGTTGTGAGCATTACAGGTATATGCAAACTTTCGAGATTACGTATTTCACAAATAATA
Organism: Rhyzopertha dominica; assembly: GCA_025024175.1. Classification (NCBI taxonomy): domain Eukaryota; kingdom Metazoa; phylum Arthropoda; class Insecta; order Coleoptera; family Bostrichidae; genus Rhyzopertha; species Rhyzopertha dominica. Next base: position 43,308,385 of record QCXZ01000137.1, on the reverse strand, counting down.
TCTCCTTCATAAACGTTGACTGGTAATTTGTGGACAGCTATTTCTGAAGCGTTTACACTAAAAGTGAATGAGTCATCATGAGGCTTTCTCCTTTTGAATGGAATTTCCACGTATTTATTGGTCAAAGCTTGTTTTGATATATCAATTGTTAAATTTAATTTGCCGAGTTGTTCAAATCCTAACACACCATCATAAAATTCATGAAAATCGAGTAAAAGAAATGAAATTTTGTGATCCGAGTTAAATTCAGCGAAAGCGGGAATATCGGCTCTAAATCTAGCTGGTTTTTCACCTACGGCTGTTTTAATTTTGGCAGGTTCATAGTATATATGTACATTCTGGAAAATATTTTTCAGCGATTGAGGGTCGAATTATACAGGTATAGCAACCGGTATCGATAAGTAATTTCATGGGTGGATTAGCAATCTCTATATATGGAAGTGTATTATAAGAAGCTGCGCTATGTATTTCCGTATTTGACTTGTTGAGGGGCCTGAGTCCTGAAAATTTTGCTGCTGTGGAATGAATTCACTTTCGTATTCGGCTGGAATATCATTAGAAGACGCGTTTTCCTCGCAAAAGTATTCACTAGTTTCTTCACAATTTTCGTGGTCGCTCTGGAAAATGTTATAATTTTCGATTTCGTTTTGTTCTGAAGAGAAGTCATGATTTTCTGCTTGATAAAGTTCTTCAGAAGCGAAATTACGGGGTCCTGAGGGACGGAAATGATTTGTGTTCTGGAATTTGCTCTGAATAGAATTTCTTACGGTCGGATTGCGAGAAGTCGTCGACATGGGCTCCGGGACATAGTCCGGTATTTTTCCAGTTGGTTTAAACATATCAGTGGGTGGTCCAAACACTTGCCTATTAGTTGGAAAATGTTTGATTTTTCGCGTTTGAATATTGATGGGCTGGCTGGGAAAACGATACTGCTGAGAATACTGTGGTCTCGGGAAATTATTGAAATGTTGACTATTAAAATGCTGATTGTTGTAATTTTGATTAAAAGGGGTATTGTGATAATAATTTGGCTTGACATTATAATTTTGTTGTCTTGTGAACTGTTGCGGTTTTTGTTGAACATTTTTTGTTAAGAGTTGGAGTAAGTTTTGAGTATATCGGAAATTTTCTTCCTCAGTAACGAAGTTCATTGCTTCTTCTAACGTTTTCGGATTTCTCAGACGAATTATACTTTGCAAGTGGCCTGTTAGTCCACGTATAAAGGTTTTTAATGCTAACTGGTCATACTGTTTAATGTGTATTAATTTTGTCTCATTTGGCATAGTTTCTACTTGTACTGAACTTATTTTTGATGCCAATTTACTTCTGGCAATTTGTATTCTTTGACCAAACGCCAAAGGTTGTTCGTTCTTATTTGGACAGAGTTAGCAAATCCTGTTCTAAGCATTCTGAATTGCATTGTTCGCCAAAACTTTGACGCAGGGCCTCTTTTACGAGACACCAAGCTCTCCGCGCGAACCTATCAGAATTTGCGCTCTGCCTGTAAGCTTGCCTATAACTACTCGTAGCAAATATTCTTTGAGTTGTGCATCATTAAAGTTTCCATACGTATTAAATAAATAATCACACGAGTTAATAAATATTTCGAGAGTATTACTGTTACCGTCGTAAAGTGGTATAGTATCCACGTATAATTTTAGTAATTGATAATTTATGGTAGGAGTGGGAATTACGGCCCTAGCTTCCATCATTTCTGTTTCCTCGTCACTACTACTGTCTACTAAATTCTGATTTGAAAAGCTGTTTATAAGTTCAGCTAGTTCTGAATCTTCTAAATTCATTCAATAATTTACTTTCAATTATTTCTCTTAATAGCTAATGTTCACGATGAACGTTTCCTATCTTAGTTCCTAATCGGGGAGTAAGATACAGATAGAAACAGGAACTCGGTACTCACGTTATTCAGACGGTAGTCCAAAGTTCTGCCGCTCCTGGTGATCCACTGCTTGGGACGGACTCTCTGTTGGCTGGCGTCGTCTGGGTAGATTTTRCTATCCTCGATGRATGGTTCGGAATTGCACTGAAGGAACTRAAGTCCCAAATCGCGACGAATTTGGCACGATGCAAAGATTTCGCGCGACCGTACAATCCTACTGACTGCGCCACTTATAGATCTGAGATCGACGTAGCCAAAAAAAATATAATTTTATTTAGTAAAACTACAAACATAGCCTCCGGCAGCAAATGGATGCTGTTACAATTGAACGAGTGTTTTTATATCGTACATTAGATAAGGAGCATGTGAACTTGCGATCGTCTGCAGATTCTCACATACGGGTGTCCTCGCCGTTGTCGTAGTGGGCCGCTGCTGCGTGTTAACGCGTGGGAAGCTACATATGTAACTTACAGTGGTAACGACAAATACATATTTCTACATAATGCGCGGTAATGTTGGGGCATTTTCAGCTTTTCTGTGTAGTAAGTCCCTTAAGGTAATAATCTAGAAGGTAATCAGGCAGTAAAAGAAATTAACAGCTATTAGTGTGAAAATTAAAACATTTGAACAAAAAACTTCATAATAGCTACTTACTAACCAAACAATTGTATTTCAAAGAAATTTTTGTTTTAATTTATACCAAATGGTGACGTGCTGTCTCAAACAGGATTCTGTACTTAAGCAAAAGTATCGATACTTATAGTATTGGTATTATATCAGTATTGGAACAAAAAGTATAGATGCTAATAGGTACCGGTTGATAACTTTTCAATAATAATATGTAAGAAAGATCAACCTGCTTGATATTTTGTTTTATACATTTACGTGCGTATACATATGTACTTTTAAATTCTGCTAAATGAGTTGTTGATAGTTGCAAAATACACACGCAAGAAAAGTCTAGGAATTAACAATAAAAAAGGTCAATGTTTGACTCATTTTTCTCATTTAAAGTATCAATACCTTAATTGGTTAAAATTATAACTTAAAAATAGCATGTAAAAAGGAATAAAGTCCATAAATTATTTAAGTCAAATATTATGCAGTCTACAGTGCTTACAGAATACTTTGCAAGTAGTGCTTTTGCCTTTAAAAATATCGCTTCTTAGTATGGAACGGCAACATTTAGCTATAGACCATATGAATCGAGCAGTGAGCCTTCTTGAGGCAGGCATACAGCAAGCTAAAAAGTTGTTGAGCGGATGGGCGTTTAGCATCAATGTTGTCAGCCGACTGTGACGGCGATTTAAAGAAAATGGAAGTCTTGCTGAACAACATTCAGGACGTGGACACAAAACAACAGCAGCTTAGGATAGATTTTTGGTTTTAACTGCCAAAAGACACCCTACAATAACAGCACCAGACTTGGTCACCAGGTTACAGCGAGCAAACAACGTAATCATTAACAGAGATTTTTAATTCTAGACGGCTCCTCAGATGCAGATCTCATACAAGGGAACGTCGTGAAGCACATAAGTGGTGTCGACATTTTGTAAACTGGGATGAAAGTTATTGGGCTTCAGTTTTCTTTACTGAGTCCAGGTTTGAAATTCATCCTAATTTTCGTCGAATAGAGTTAGGAGACGATCCGGAAATGCAGATAGGTTGAGGGACACCCAGGAAGTACATACTCATTTACAGAGGCAGTACTGCTATGGTTGGCGGCTGAACCGAACTTATTTTTCCAAATGGGCCTTTGACAGTTCAGCAATACTGGGATAAGTACTATTCTTCAACATATGTGCGTCCATTTGCCAATGCTGTATTGTGCGCGTATTGTGACAGACTGGTTGTCCAACGAGGGAATTGACGTATTGCCGTGCCCAACACGATTCCCTGACCTGAATTCAATCGAGTATACTAAAAGATCCAAGCAGCTTCTAATAGCAGAATGGACACGGTTACCTCAAGAAGATATAGACCACCTTATTTTCTCTATGAAGAAGAGGTGATGAATCAACGTGGAGGTCATATGTACACTATATTAACGGCTATAAATGAGATGTTTTTCTGTATAAAACTCGAAATTCTAATTTTCTACTTTTATTTTGTGAATATTACTGTTATATTCAAGAGAGTCGATTTAAGATATTAACCTTCTTTTATTACAATATTATGCAATAAATAACTTTATAAATATTTTGTGCAATATATCATTGCAAATAATCCTAAATTTTAACAATATTTCTAGACTTTTTGTGTGTGTGTATCTCACAGTAACACATGTAGATGTGATAGTATTTTATCGTAATTAGATAATATTATAGATTAACTCTAAATTACAAATTGTGAAAAATAGAAATAGAAAGTGTATATATGGATTGTGAGGTAAATAACTGGAAACAATGTTAAATAATAATTACGTCAAATTCTTGTTCTATTATCTATTTTATATGCGTTCATATACTTAGTAAATATAGTCAAAACCTCAACTTATCTAAATTGCTTTCCACGGACAAAATAGCATGTTCTGTAGAGGTAATTAATATTCCTTTTTCATACTCTCCATTACCAAATTACTGTAATAACTGACACTGGCATCGAAACAACCAAGTGTCGGTAAAAAAGCATCGATGATTAAAATACCCGATATCGAATCAAAAATATCTATAGTTTACTAGTTTCAAAGTATTATTTGCGTCCCTATTTTCAAAAAATAACTATTTCATTTTATTATACGGCACTGAACAGTAAATACAGAAACAGTAGGGAAGATCACTTACTAAGCGAGTTTTTCTCTAGCTTTCTCAACCCTACGATGAATGGACGGCAAATATTAACAAAATAGCTCTTGCGGAAGAAATACCGGAAGTTGACACATCCTGCTCTGTTTCTGGATGGGGGTATCTAAGTTCAGTAAGTATGAATTAAAATAGGTTTATTTTTACCTAATAATTACCTATTTCTTGCAGGGCGGGAGTCTCAGTTATTTACTGCAAGCAGTTACAGTGCCTATTGTTAATGAAACCGAATGTAGAAATAGTTACGGTTCTTACATTTTGGATGGCATGATATGCGCGGGATATGAGGAAGGCGGAAAGGATGCATGTCAGGTGAAAAATTATAATGATATTGCAGTCTAAAAACAACAGTGTGTTGAGAGAATTGTTCTTACCCGCAATGCAGATTTAATTGACATTTATTTAGATATCTGTACTTATGGTAGGACCACAGACCATTAATAATCTGTTATATGATCTGTGGGTAAGACCTTAACCTTAAGCCTACGAGTTGTTCCGATGTAGGCAGCACAACTTCCACGTATATACCAGGAAGGTATCCATATATTGAGATGAACAAATAACTCGAAAACCATTTATTTTTACCCAAGAAAATTAAAATTTGTATGATATGGGGAAATGATACTACACTATGTTCGGTTTAGACATGCCTGTTGACAGCTTTTTTATGGAGCACCCTATACATTATTCCACTTTTTCTTTGCTTTCTTGATGAATTCTAAAATAACGAGGTCTCAGATCGGCCATTATTTGACATTTTGTAAATAAATATATTTGCAATGCTTGCCAAGATTTACAATATCTTTAGGTACAAAAAAAGATAACAAAATGAAGTTTCCGCTACTTAACATAGAAAGGATTACGCTAATTAAAAATGCTACGTTATATTAAGTTCTGTATTATCGAAAAAACATGTTATTGCCAATTTAGATAAATCTAAATCTGCATAACTTATAAGTATACTATAAGATCTACGGTTAATTTTAGAAGTAACAAAAACTTCTTTCAAGTATTAAATTAGTTTCTTTTAATAATAACGCAATACTTTAATAAATATTTAATTGTTTACGATAAAAACAAATAACTCTTATTTATTACATTAAGATTATAATAATTTATTATTTCAAAAAAAGGACATAATTAGGCTCTTAGTTTAAAGCAACGTCGGTTAATTTAACGAATTTGCAAATAAATCGTAAGACTCCAAATATCAGGATATGCTTATCGGAGAATACGTTTAGCTGAAAGTCCTCTCCCAATTAATAATGGGCCTGTTCACTAAATTTCAATTTACGAAGAATTAACTAGTATAGATGTCGCTAGTAAACACTTTGAAAACCAAATTTCATTTGCATTTCTCGTTTTCAAACTATGGCCATCTGAAGTTTACCCGCTTTCCCTGTGTGGAGATTAGTAATACGTCACATGCACTCTAGTCGGCCACGCCCCCTGTATAAAGTAAATGGCAATACCTGGCAGCGAATGTGTATGTGACAGCCAGGAGAGCGCGATTAAACTTTAGATGGCCATAGTTTGAAAAGTATGAGTGCAAATGAAGTTCTGTTTACTGGAAGGTTATCAGCAACTTAAATACTATTATAGAATGATGCATAATTTGCATTAAATTAAATTTTAGTAACAAGCCTATTGAAAGTTTACTCTCGGTAGTCATATAGTTGTAGCTATAGACTTTTAATTTCAGTGCCTATACTGTTATTTGCAGCAACTTAGGTAACAGTAGCTTTGATTAATACATTAATTGCAAGCGTTATATTTTAATTACTGTTATATGTCGATACTATTTTTGTTGTACAACCAGTATCAAATATAATCTACATTTATAGCCCACAACAAAAATTAAGTCTTTCTTTAACAATAAGGCATTTAACTTATACAAAATCATTATTAAGCATTAGTGAATTACTATGTTTTACAGGGAGATTCTGGGGGGCCGTTAGCTTGTGATGATCAAGTGGCCGGTATAGTATCTTGGGGCCAAGGATGCGCAGTAGCTGGTTATTATGGAGTTTATACTGATGTTGCGTACTACAATTCGTGGATAGTGGAGAAGATTGAAATTTCAGCAGCAGAACCTACACAAACGTCTACGATTGTTCTTTGCTCATCTTTAGTTATCGTTTCTTATTTATTCACAAACTGTTTCAGTGTTTTTTCCATTTAGACTTCATCTACTTTATTTAATCATTTAATTTCAAGTGACCTTAATAAACGACTCCAAGCTCTTTGATATTCAATTTACACTTTAACTAAGGTAACATTTTTCTAGTTTACTACTAAAATGGAACTAAACGGTTAGGAATAGGATATTACACTTGAAGTTTGTTTAAATTTCACATAAAATTTAGAAAGGGTGTAATATACAGGGTGTCTCATTTGAAGTAAGCAAATTGACATCTACCTCCAGCGTTCAATATGTATTTAAGTGGAGATGAATATTCTACTTTTTGCATTTATGAATTTATTGTGTAAAGCTAATAATATAGGTCAATTACGCAACCACCAGATATGACGACACATAAAATAAATGCATACCTAACATTTTAATGCGATGTGTTGTAATAATACAGCTGTAAAAGTTAGATCACTCTTTGTACTGCTCTCAAACAATAAAGTAAAGCTAAATAAACTACGTAATCGGTATTTATTGTTTTTGTTGTCATTGTGACATTTAAGTTTGCAATTCAATGTCTAGGTTGGCACTGATACTTTATTATGTATACGCGCATTTAGTGCGCGTCATTTGTGAGCTGGATTTCAACAAAGGATACATACATACATAAAAGCCATCTCAACTTACCTTAACTGTCCTTAAATATATTTAGAAGCAACTTTTATTATCAGTTTCCAATGAATAAAACTACGAACAACATCAAACAGCGCGCTAAATCAGTGGATGCTACAGCGTGTTGACATCCAGTCCCAATGACCTAGGCTAAAAAATGGCGCCCGTGACGTATTTGCTAAATGCGCGTATTGGTTTGGCAATGCTGCAAAAAAGGAAGTCAATTGTTAATGTGTACTAGAAACCAAGTTTGTAATGTCATGCCTATTTTTATAACTATAAAATATCAATATAATACATTCGTTTTCTGCCCATCTGCGTATTAATTGCTCTGCGACGACAGGTTATGGGCCCAGTATCAGGCAAAAGCAGAAAATAAACTGTGCTAGTTCCTAGAAAAGCAAAATATTGAAGTTGTTTGAATTTGACGTTATGGTCATGGCGAGCATGCTGGACGAACAACTAAAAGTTCCACTCTTCGACAGAAGTTGCTTTAATAACTGGAAATTTCGAATGGAAACATTGCTGGAAGAACTGGACTTATTATGTGTAGTGGAGAAGCCATACCATATCAGGGTCGTTGTATTGGAAACCGACAATACATAAGTTCGGGCAATGAAAATGAAGGAACTGGAAGCATGGAAGAAGAAAGACAGGAAGTGCAAGTCCCAAATAGTACAGAGGGTGGCCGACAGACATCTGGAATATGTGAAAGATGCAGAAACAGCATTTGAGATGTGGGAAAGAATGCACAAAACGTTTGAAAAGAGAGGCGTAGCAAGTCAGTTACTGATAAGAAAAGCTTTGTTGATGCCGAAATTCAACCCCCAAAAGCAATCTATGGAGTCACATTTGCTGAAGTTTGACAAGTTAGTCAGAGAACTGCGTTCAACAGGAGCAACTTTGGAAGAAACAGATGTTGTTTGTCATCTATTACTTGCAAATTGCTGCAACCTATACAAAATCGTATTAGGCAACTGCAGTAAAATACCATGATCCAGAAATAAATCAATCGTAGACAAAAAGTTCAGGTTACAGAGCTGCCATAATTTGCAATAGATGAGCTCATTGCCACAATAAAAAATTATCTAATCTCCAATTAATAAAGTACTGCTCTTTACGAAATGGGTTAGTTAGGGAATTGTTGAATCAATTAAAGCATGTATAGAATACTATTGGTGCGTTTAGCTGGTGAGTCATTTATACTTTATAACATAAAGTAATATATACGGAACTGATTAATAGGTAGAAAAACTATAAATACCTATATTATTAGCTTTACATAATAAATGCATACATTGCAAATGTCCATGTACCATGTCGCATAATGTTGCTACAAATATATTGGTATATTTTGCACCCTAGCTATATCTTCTTTTCCAGTTTATTGCTTACTATATACCGGCAGTAAGGCGTTAACTGACCCGGAGAACACTTCTACTAAGATCGTTGGCGGACAAGCAGTTGTAAATCGTTCAGATTATGCATATCAGGTAAATATTGTTTTGCATTGTTTCGTTTCATGGATTGCTTGCAGCCCAAAAATAGGATGAAAATGTGTTTGAAACTAGATGTAATTAGGTTAATCTAATGGACTTTAAACCACGGCTGACAAATATTAATTACATATATACTTTAACTATAACTATTAAATTTTAGTAAGCTGCTGATAAAATACACTCGGACGTAGTAGTATTGCCAAATCTCCCTATATATAAAACTTATTCATAGCATTGTCTGTCAGTTATAGTGATCCACGCTTTTTTCCATGTCTATATACTTAGTCCCAAAAAGTAGAATATTCATCAGTACCTAAATACTTGTTGACCGCTGACGACAGATATAACTAAGTTATGTATACTGGAGGTAGATGTCAATTTGCTTGTTTCAAATGGCACACCCTGTATATTACACCATTTCTAGATTTTATATGAAATTTTATATACACTTCATGTGTAATATCCTATACCTAGCCCTTTTTGACCCCATATTTAAAAGTTTACGTGAAAAACGTTTGCAGAACGGTAAATAATCAATGTTTAATTTCTTCCTTACAAAGACCTTTATTTGTTAAATCTGTAGAAAAAGGCCTGTTTTCGCGGACTTAGTATATATAATATTTTGATAATTATTAATACAGCATCTTAAAGAATAATAGAAATTGAAATTGAAAAGCGTTTAAGTCATTTTTGAACGGAAACACCCTTTTTTAATTTCATCTTATTCAACATTGATTGACTATTTTATAAGGTTGGCTTATAAGTTCAATTACTTTTAGTTCTCACACTATTATAAACAATCAAGCCGTGGCGCTTAAATTGGAGACCACTTAAATCTATCTTATTTATGGGTAATGTGATATCGGGAACATGTGACATATATTTGCAGCTGGGTATTCGCAAAAACGGATATCATCATCAACAGCCGTTTAACAAACAATGCAGCAAACTTCAAGAACTTTGGATCCGTGAATCCAAATGTGCAGACGGATATTCTTACTAACCATATTAGTTAAGAAAAAAGGCAATAAATATAGATAACAGCTACTTAAACAATTAATAGCTATTAATGTAACAAGGCAGTAAAGTGGCACTTTATCGAACGAGTTTGGAGATTGAGAGCCGAGGCGAAGACGACATTTAAGAGCGTTGGCTTAGTTACCAGTCAGATAATGTATTGTTTCTACTCCTTTATTAGTAAATTGCTCATTACGCACTATGTACTTACTTGATTAGTAAATTCGCTATTACACAGTGTTACGTAATGACTACCACCAATCTCTTTTATTACGTTACAGTTTCAAATTCAGTTCACAGGATGTTATCCCATGTCAGTTATTAATTGTTATAAATAGGAACCCCTTTCTTCAAGTCAATTTGATGTGTCAATATTTTGTTGTGACTATCATTTACTGTCATTAACCAATTCGTGTTTGCTGAAAAAAGGTAATATAGAGTTGTAAAAATATAGACGTCGTAGAAAACGTATAGTACATCACTGCATAGGCAGGTAAAGAGCCACTTTCTCGCGTTGGATGAGTAGGACAAAGTTGTACTTTAAAATGTAGTAGCCGAAAACAGCTATTTATGTAACAAGGCAGTAAAGTGGCACTTTGACATTTGCATTAAGATAAATTGTTTGTTTGACATTTAGGAGCGTTGGCTTAGTTACCAGTCAGGCAAAGTATTTTAGTGCCTAGGCACGTACAGAGCCACTTTCTCACGTTGGATGAATATGATAAAGTTGTACTTTCGAATGCAGTAGCCGAAAAAAAATAATTTACTAAATAAATGTTCACATTGAGGTGTGAGCAACAAATTTTCATGGGTCTAAATGAACACGTTCCTTACTAGCCTCATACGATCTTACTTAGTGATTATTAGGGTATTAAACCCGAATTTGAATTTTATCGAAATAAAAGAAAAATGAGCTCTGACAAATCTGGGGATCAGTGTGTCCAAAGAACAGATTCATTGTTGGTTATTTTTTGGTCATAAAACGAATTTTCTAAAAAATGATTATTAACTGGATACTATGTATATGTGTCCCATCATGATAGAATAGGCCTCTATGATACCCAAACGATAAATTTATCAAGTAAAAATTTTTAAAATTAAGCAGAACGTTCAGATGTCCTTCACCTAGAAATTATTAAACATTTCACCCAGAACAATGAAACTTGACTAAATTACTTTTTTTTTTAATTTTGTATCATAAGAATGTAGTGCCAGTATTCCTTATTGCACAATTAACATTTAATTTTGCTTTTCTAAATGCATGCAATTTTGAATCACCCCATTACTGAGAATTGTGCCGTTTACAAATACCGTGTTTTATAAATTTAGCTTCATTTGTCCAAATAAAGTAGAAAATTTCACTCCTATTTGGAAAATCGCCGTGGACAATGCGTATCGATGAAATTTATATTTTTGTAATATTCGTTGTATTGATAATTTGCACAATCCTGATTTCGATGGTACTTTTCTTAGAGACATGATCGGACGTGCGGCGAAATATCCCAAATTAGAAACAAAATATCAGGGTCATTTCTCTGTACACTTAGCTTGACAAATCCAAGTACTTGAAGTTCGGATTATTTGCTTAACGATTTTTGGTGATAGCTTACCTACATTTTTCTTTGTTTTTCATAACGTCGTTAAGGCCAACTAAGAATAATTGAACACACAAACCACATATTTAGTATCTTTGCAATACAAAAATGTTGAATAAACTTTAAAAACTGCAAAATTTCTTTTTATTTTTTATTAACTTTGACAACACTTCAATTTGTCACAGTGACCTCACAATCACTATTCCATGCATTCCACGACTATACGCAAATGTAGTATGGACGTTTGTTTTATAGATGACGTAAAACAATAGTTGCATCTGTCAAAAAGAGGTATGCCCTTATGTAATAAATATATCACCCAATAGTGCATCATATTATACGTAGTTACTTTTTGCAATATAAAAGACTATCCAGTTCTGTTTAAAATCAGGAAGATTTTAAATTAACCATGATTTTCACTGAATTTGGTATCAGTATCTAAATAGACATTTACTCTTTGTTTCCTAAGGGACCTATATTTTCCTAATATTCTTAGACGAGGTTGTATCTTTCGGGATTGGTTAAATTTGCACTGATCATCTTGACAAAAAAATTCCCAGCCAACACACATGTATGATACATAAATATCAAGGAACAAGTGTTACAAAAGCTACATAACAGCATTATGTACCACAGATGATATTTGCTTTAAAAAGTATGTAACATATATGTTTACTTTGTTATGTCTAGGATATATAATGTTAAATAAGTCTTACATGTTTACATGCATTATTTGCCAGAGTAATTTTTGTATAGCACACAGGTCGCGGCTATGTATCGTAAAGGTAAAAAAGAAAACGAAGATAACATAGAACATATACGTATCGGGTAACAAAAACTAAATGAGAAAATGGACATAAAGTAGTAATGTGTATTACTCATGGTAATAAAATAGATACAGTTAGAGCTGAAATTACTTCTATGTATTATTTTGTATTAGAATAAAACCTACCAGTTGCAGCTTTGGATTCAAATAAGTGTAAGCACATAGAAGAAAAGAGTACTCTACCACATGGAGCCATGCGGGTGTAATTACAAATATATTTTAGATACAAACTGCATAAGCTTTTGAATTAACAAAGTATTGATGAATTTTATAATAAACCCATGTTTCAAATCTAAAAAGTGTGACGAGTATTTCTCTTATTTTGATAATTAATTGGTATTTTGGACTCTATTTTGGTACAGTCTCTTCTATTCCGAATGTGTTAAACTGATGGTAACAGTAAGAAAAAAGTTATATTGGACCATTGAGAGCTTAACTCAGGCACAGTTTCAGCCTTCAATGTTCTACAATAAGGTAAAAGAGCTGCATCAATACTAATTCGGATCATACAAGAATGTGGAGAAGAAGATTTAGGTATTTCTGTAACCGCTATGTAAGTGTATATGTATGAGCCGACATCTAATAGTGTATGTTCCCTGCGTGTACCTTGTGTGTAATGTATTTGTTACATTATAATACAACATGTTGTATGTAAACATTGTTATATTATAGTGACATAGATTTTATATGGATGACTATGCTGGCTGAAATGTTTTTAAAAACAATATCTGTCACAAATAATTGACAAAAATGTCAGAGGCTTCGTCTGTAGATGTTTAAAAGCTATTGTGACTAACCATTGTGCAAATGCTTGTTCCTGGTTAGGGCATAGAAATAGGCGTTTACGCGAAAGCCTTAAAAGGTAAGATTTTAATGCTAATTAAAAATTAAAAATCACAGTTTTAAGGCAAAGATCTAAAGATTCTTGATTGCGAGCAACTAATGTCAGAATGGTTACGTCTTAATGGATCAAGGTTAAAAGGAAAAAAGGGAGTGGTTTTTATATTTTTTCAATATAATTTTTCATAAACATAATCATTGTATGCTGTTTGTTATCTTTTTACTTGTACAGACTGTAGGGTGTTACAGCGTGCATTAGCAATTTTTCTTAAGGAAATTCAAAAATTACCCTGCATTTTGTTTTCTGTTACATCTTTTTCAAAACATTAACTTCCGAAGTTGCACATAAGAAAAGGTACTTTTTTATACTGTTGCTTGCAATTTAAAACAATATCTTTGGTTCAAACCTATTCCAAAATATTTTCGTCAGACGTGTGTCGCGAGAGAAAAAAATATAGGTTACTTTTGTATAGATATCCCACATGCCCATAAGAGATTATGCATATTCTCCTGAATTGCTGCTGTGTTGTACATCTGTTTAACTTAATGTCTTGTGTTTTTTAGAGATTGCCTGTCAAAGGATACAGAAAGGGGCAAGGAAATTTCTAAAGATATATTTTTCTAATATGTAATCATCTCAAATAAATTTTATTCCAGTGAAAGGGCTTTTTCATTTATGGAACTTCCGGACGTTATCTAAAGATGCATGTACAACACATCAGGAGGACATATAAATAACATAAAGTAAATGAAACTGTATGTACTCTGCACCACATAAAAGGTACATGTCTGTTTTGTAGCGTTTATATAACAGATATATTACAGGTCACATCTATTTGACGGTATTTTCAAGTACATGAACTATAAATGTTCCTTACATATAAACATATCAAACGTAGTGACATTACGTATTAATGATATAAAATATATGTAGCGTATTGGTATCACATCTGTACAGAGCAGCTACATCGCTACAACATAAAAATTACATGATGCTATGTAGCTTTTTATGTAACATAGATATTGCGGATGACACACTTTTGAGTCGGCGTTTTTCAGTACATGTGCCGCACATATATCCATACATGTTACGTATCACACATTATTTAAGTAAGTGGTGTTATGTAATAGTTACATAAACTATATGTAACTATGTTGGCTGGGTTACCTTACAAACAGTAGCTCGAAAAGATATGTAGTAACTTTGTAGCGTTACAATGTCGGTGAATGATATGAAATTGATTGTGTCAATTGATGAAATGGTTGAACCAAAAATGACATGTCAAAGGTATTGTATCCATTTTGGGTTTAACACTCAAATGTACAAGTTTACATGGCTAAAATTAAGACTAGTGGAAAAGGATGAAAGCTCACCACACATAAAATAATTTATTTCAGCTTATTTGGCTAAATTTTATAAAAGAAATTCTACATGCCAGATTTTTCAGAAATCAGATAAAGAATACCTGTAAAAGCAAAACTTAATTAAAGCATATAAATTACATATTATTGGTGAATGGGCAAATTCTAAAAAATAAGGCTGACATGTAGAACCGCACAGTAGGTAATGTACTTCCATTTCAGATTTCCCTACAATACTTAGGAAGTCATCGGTGTGGAGGCTCCATTATAGATGAACAATACATTTTGACTGCAGCTCATTGCTGCTCTTCAATAGCAAATCCGAATGCTCTTACAGTAGTAGCAGGAAATTTACAATTATATGACACAGGTTCTGATGTAGTAACAAAAACGGTTGACGAAATTTATGTACATGAGGATTACAGCAGTTCTACGATAGCAAACGACGTGGCCATATTAAAGGTAAGCTTTGTTCATAAATGTGGTTGTAAATTATATGAGTAATGCTAACATAATCTATATTACGTTTGTAATGTAATGTATCATTCATAACCCTTTAGTGCAAGATAGATCTATGCAGGGAAGAAAATGCCATACAGTAAACATTTTGGTTAGTTGTGTAGATGACACGATCTAGTAACTTTTTAAACATTACTTTTAAATGCGAAGAGACCATTATCTACATTAACGAACTATAACAACGAGAACTAATAATAATACATGCTTAAAGATAATATTTTCTCGGAAAGATCGCTGTCACTTTAAAACACTGATAAAAAGTGATTAGTCTGACTTTTCGATTACACCTGTAATCTTTGTCAAAGACGAAGAACATGTTTCGTGGCAGATTATGTAAAACGCGAATAGGCGTTTTTAGTAGGTAAAGTTTACAAATCCATACTAAAACGTGTAATCACATAACCACAGAATAAACAAACACCTAACCTAACCTTTTTTGTCTTCCGGCCGCCATTTTGTGAGGATATAAAGCTGCATGTACACGATTATAATAAAGGTTGTTTTATACACTTCCGTCATAGAAGTTTTTTTGCGCATCTCTTGTTGTGTTATCCATAGGCACTGTTAAAATATTAACATTTACTGTTCATATGACTGCAGTTATTACATAGGTCAGCAAACATCTTCAATTTTTGATCACCTTCTAAACTTGTGGATAATACCAAAGGAAATACCTCGTGTGTCTGTCAACTGGCGTAAATGGATGAAGAAGCAATTTAGAAAGATTTTCTCTTCAAATGTTAACTGCACACTATACCATCAATGAAGATTTTCCACGTATTCCATTAGGTCACGCTGTTGCCGTTGCTCACTGATTAACTGTGTTTTAAATATTAAATCAAATTAAGCAGAAACCATCACCCGCAACAGCAAACCTCTGAACATCCTTTTTAAAGCTAAAAAACGTAGTCTTTTACAGCATACCTACGTCTGCTGTTGCATTGCAATTACAGCACAAACACGTTCACCAATACTACGTTGCATTATTATAAATTATAACAATCGCCCAAAAGTGATAGACATAGAAAACTCAAAGTCAAAATACGTAATTTACATAACAGACAACAATTTTTAGTCATTAATACGGTCGCGGTCGTTCGAAATACTTTTTTGGGAATTATTTTGCAATGTAATACCGTTTTAATAAATTTATATTGTATTGGCCACTTATAAGATATTCTTCTATAGCAAACTTACGGGGCTTCAGTTCTTCCYCCTTTTAGTCGGCCAATGGGTATACTAACATTCTCTTATCAACACTTCAGTACTTACATGTGATTTTGACCTTGGTTTTAAACCGTTAGTAAGTAGGTACTAGGCAGCATTTACAACGACTATTGAAACTCAACTTGTAGTTTGGTTTACAAAAATATTTTATGAAACACCAAAATCCTGTAGCAGTGAGAAACAGTATTTTATAAGTAAAATTTGTTGAAGAGTTAGTAGGCTCTAAAATTATTCATGATATTTTGAGCGAAAAAAAAACAAATATATTTCGAAAAAGCTCATTCTTTAGCTTTTTGGCTAGCAAACGTTGCCTTCATGAATTGTGAGATGGAAAACTTTGGCATTTCATCAATAAGAGCTATTCAACTATAATTTAAAAATTATTTTACCCGACCTTCTGCTAAAAAAAGTGTATTTATCTATTTATCAAATGGACTAGGTTGGAAGACGACATATTCAGTATAACTTTTATGCACAGCATAAACTTGTCTGCTGCACTTTTTAAAAATGAACTGGTGTGAAATATTGCATCTACTTTGAAAATTAATAGCACTACCTACCTATGCACTAGTTAATTTTACGTTATGCTTTAAAGCTTTCGGAGCCATTTTCTGAGTGGACTGAAAACATCAATAGCATTGATATTGCAGCTGAGCAACCTCAAGTTGGAACAGAATGCGTAGTTTCTGGATGGGGATACTTAACTCAGGTAGGTATGAATGCACTTAGTTAACTCCTAGATAAATCGGAGAAATATTTATTAGGGAGGAAGTCTCAGCTATTCTCTGCAAACTGTCACCGTACCTATTGTAAGCGAAGCAGATTGCAGAGCAAGCTACGGTTCTTACATTCTGGATGGTATGATATGCGCAGGATACGAGGAAGGTGGAAAGGATGCATGTCAGGTAACGTTTGCTTTACCCAAAAGAATCATATTTTTTATTACGCATTCATCACTCACGCAAAACAATTTTTCAATTTTTCAAGCGTCATTCAGTTCTTTACTAGACAAATATAATAAATACAGTAGGTAATGCAGAGTATACCTATATCTCTATAGTAATTAGCTATGCTTCTATTACCAGGCTGTGCGGGCGTTGTAAATAAGACGTTTTTGGGATTATGTTTTTAGATAACAGTTACGACAAATTGACAGGATAGAATATGGAAGAGAAATGCAAAAAAATGAAGAAAATCTAAGATTTCTCTAAAATGGTTTAATAGTAAACGTATGCAAAAGCAACATTCTACAAGAGGATGTGATGGAGACTGTAATCAGTTCTTTTCTTTGCAACATTTGGACAATGCCATAATTCAGGCAGAATGGAGGAAAATGGCTTAGATCGATAACTTTTGTTTGAGTTTCGAAAACATTACAGATTTGGCAAGAAATATGTCATTGTTCCTCTCTGGCAGATTATGGCTGTAAGAAGTTACATGTTTTTTATAAATTATGAGCAGAGAACAGTATAAAATAACTCCTAGGTAACTGGAATATTTCAAATATTAGAAACACTAAACATTTTTTAGGGAATCTAAAAGGTAAAATTATAGACTCTTGGGCGACTTTAGACCTAAAGAAACAATTTCTGAAAAAATTACGTGCATTAATAACTGAGAATGTCGCTAGTGGTTGATGGTTCTGTGTTAATCGTAGTCGTGGAAGTAGCTGTCTACGTGTGGACACAAAGTTTCAAGACAAAACAAATAGAATTAGACAATCGGAGGCATAAATACATATCGACGTATGTACATATGTATCATCAGTGGGCAGCTTATGAACAAATGAAACAAATTCAAATTAATARACTCAAACCACAAAGTTTACTGCAAACTAAAACGGTATCTTACAAAACTGCGTACTTTAGCATATTTTGACCTACAAGAAAAGAGCACATTTAGTGTCAATATAAACCCAGTGGCATTATGCACTACATATATTCACCCATGTACTACAATCTACAATTTGATAAAACAAACATCTTGACTAATATAGTTCGAAAATATCTGTCTTTTAGTCTAGCATTATTGTGGACTGTACAAGGTGTCCAGTTATCGTTCTCACCCAATTGACGGATTTATTTGAAATCTTAGAGAAAAATGTTTCAAATAAAAGTTGCAGCAACCAAGGAATACTCGATAACGCAATATAGCAACGTTCCCAGATTTCGAGTAACGAACCAAACTTGCATTTTTGTTAAATAGAACCACCTACTTTCTATGCCGGATTCTGATTACACATCAAATTCTGAGCAAAAAAAGAAATATTCAGATACATGTGCCCTAAAATTAACGGTTTCGGAGATATGTACCTATAAGGATTATAATCATAATCTGGCATAAAAATAGCTGGTTCTATTAAAAATATGCAAGTACTCGACATATGGTAACGCTGTATAAATACACTATACTGCGTTATTGAGTACTCCTTGGTTGCTATAACTTTTATTTAAACATTTTTTTCTAAAACTTTAAATAAAGCCGGGTGAGCACGATAACTGGACCACACTGTACATTATATTACTAGCATTCAAATAGATCTGGTCACCGATTACAAACTGCTAAAACTATTTTTAACATACGTGAAACTTAAACAAGAAAAATCTTTCCCTATCTAAGCGCTGAAATCATCATCAGAATCGAATGCTGGTTAGGTAGTATTATTCCAAGCTTTCAAAATTAGGGTAATTTAGTAAAATGAACGTGGCGGATTGAGGATCACGATTGCCTCAACTATCAAGAACAAGCGTTTTTTATTTAAATAATAGATCACCACATAGCAGTGTTAGAGGGACAGGTTACTTTATTTCGGAGACAGTATCAAAAAGCAGAGCTGATTTAAAGTTATACGAAGTTGCTGAGGGGCAACATGCTAGTTGTAATACAATATATAAGAGATTGTACCCTACACCCATGCAGGAACATCATTAATGAATAGAAGTTTCTGGCAAGTCTTGGCWATTAATCGAGAAGCATTTGCAGAAATGCTAACTAATGTCGTTGTTGATATCAATACAAGCTAAATCCGAACCTATGACAAAGTCATCAATTCCCACAAACGAGATGGCGGCAGTTTCGGTACATCTCATAACATTATTGCTTCATCAGGAGCAAGTATTGTGGTTATCGATTACTATTCGAGGTATCATGAAATCAAATTCCTTCGCTCGACAATTTTTACAGTACATAAACATGTATATACAACATATAAGAGATATTTGCCCTACTTGAAATTCCTACTACTAATCGTGCAGACAATGAACTGCAGCGCACCAGATATCAGTTCCAGATCTGCATAGAAAGCAACATTGAATTTATGCAATATTCATACTGCACCATAATATATTAACGAATGACGCCTTTAAAAAATAATCTGTCATATAAGTAAGTGGCAAATGTTACAAAACGATAGGTACTTCAAATTCATAATCATATAGAACACCACTTCCATGTGGCACCTCGGCTAAAAGCTATCACTGTAAAGTCGGAATATTCTAGACAAAATTCCTTCACTAAGTAACCTAGCTCCAAAAAGCTGCTATGAGCAGAAACGCAAAAATAAAAGGAGCGAAAAGAGAAAGACAAGTAATAAAGTTTTGGAAAGGAATCATTTTAGGCCACATAAATCGACACCAACTTTTAGCCTAATAGAATCTGCTAGGGTTTGAAAATAAGGAATACATTTCATTCTCAATCCCAAATATGATTATGAAG
This sequence comes from Rhyzopertha dominica, assembly GCA_025024175.1. Taxonomy (NCBI): domain Eukaryota; kingdom Metazoa; phylum Arthropoda; class Insecta; order Coleoptera; family Bostrichidae; genus Rhyzopertha; species Rhyzopertha dominica. The sequence continues at coordinate 43,288,285 of QCXZ01000137.1, read as the reverse complement.
GCGATGGTTATACCAGAAGTTTCCCGTAACATTCCAGTCACCAATGGAGAATGCCAGTTGCCACCCTCCAGAACCTTGCCGTAGAAGTGAAGTGAAAATCTCAGGGAAACATGAGATCACTACCAACAAAAGAGGAATGGAGATAACGAAACCTCTCAAATTAAAAAGGCGAAAAGGGATATGACAACTTGTTGTATAATGTTTTATTAATGCATAATGAGAAATTTAGAAACGCAATAGACAGTGATCAGTTTGCTGATCTCATTTTACCTATTTATTTCCCATAATAAGCGGCGATAGATCGCCTATACTGTTGGCATCTAACGTACTTAGTCTGTAATCTATAATGTAAATTCTTGTAGTTTTTCAGTTGGATGATTTACATCTCAACGTAGAATAATTTAATACCAAAAACTACATCAATCATAAAAAAGCGATTCGCGCCCATTTCAACTTTTTTAACCCTTTTTTACTGCAGTTATAAAGATAACGTGCAAACTTCTACAATTACTTGATTATAAAGAAAAACACACCGATATCATTTTATAGGTATATAACTTTAATTTAATGTACTTTGTATTATTTTTGATGATTGAAATTAATAAAATTGAATTGAAATTGAATCATCTGATGTCAAGAGTAATTATTTATTTAAACTACTTATACGTATTTGAACAGATACATACTATGATGACATCTACTAAGTTTTTATTGAATAACTGATCCCATACAAATTATATATAGTGAATTTTAGAGAATTCATTAGTTGCAATAACTGTAATATTTAGAAATCACTTGTAAAACGAGAGAGAATGATAACTGTACGTCTAAAAATGTCTTAAATTGTGTAGTTCTGTTTACTATTTTGATGTAAACACGTCTTAGGGGTCATTTTGTCAAAATGCCTATTAGTCATCTAGCAGTGACTTTATGTACTACACCGTGCTATGGTCGGTAACTAAAAACCAACGAAAAGCGAGTTCAATAAAATAAAATTGCTTTGAATAACATCTGGTCATCGTCATTTTAGCTCAAAGTTAACTACCACCTCTACCACGTATTATTCATAAGATGCACGTGTTGTTATTAATTTATAGCCCCCAGAACTTTTTTAATTACTGAATAATTGAATTTCAACTGTATTCCATTTAGTGTCTGTAGGTTAATGCCAGTAAGTATGACATTAAATGATAGTAATAATAAAATATTGAGACACGTCAGATCGACTTCGGAAATGGGTTTCATCGGAAATAATTTCTGACAATCGCTTAGTACAACTAGAACGTTTTAATTTAATTTATTGTTATTTAGATATAATAAATACCTTTTGGAAGGCCGAAAACATCAACCAAAAAAAATGAAGTACAAACATTAACTATTTTCTGTGATATTTCTAACAATTAACTAAAAAGGGATAGTATCGTGTGAACGCTTTGTCAAAATTGAAACTTAACGTAATAAAAACATTATTTGCCAGTCAATACTAACACTGTGTGTGTAATAACGAACACAGTACATTACGTGCAATTTACTAATAAAGGAGTAGAAATATCTGATTTTAGCATTTGCAAACTGCAGATCTAAGTAATCTGATAATTCAATACATATAGAACCGCTAAAATTATACAGTACCTATATACAATAAAGAAGCCACGCAGTTGACCTTGTAATCTAAAAGCTATGTATTAAAATTTTTATTTTGTTTCTTGCAGGGAGATTCTGGTGGACCTTTAGCTTGTGATGATGAGGTTGTCGGCATAGTTTCTTGGGGACAAGGATGTGCACAAGAAGGATATTATGGTGTTTACGCCGATGTTGCGTACTACAACGCATGGATATTGGAAAAAATAGGACGGTCAACATCAGAAACCACTGAAGAAGTAACTACAGAGTCATCTTCGCTTGCTAGCAATCTATCACACAGTCTTGTACTATTATACTCTTTTTCAGTGATGGCCGTTTTCCTGTGCAAACATTTATGATTAGCTTTTGTAATTCTACAGCTTACAATTTACTCATTAGGAACGTAATTATAATTTGATTTATCAATTTATATGACTGCAATTTCGTTTACAAAGATATCTTTGTTAAATACTATTTTATGGTAACAGTCAGAAATCGTTTGTTGTTTTACAAATGCCGTTGTATTTTTAGTTATTTATTTATGTGGTTATACAAATAATGATATTTCACTTTTACATGCAGTTTGAAAAATACTGAACTCAATTCCTGGTTTTATTTTGGAAAAGTGCTACAAACTGACATATTTACGTATGTATACTATAATACTGCTACTTGTACGAACTCTAAAAATGCAGCATTCAGAGCAAACTTCCTTTATTTACACATCGAGTACTTATTTACAGTAAACTCTAACACTACTACTTAAACTTAAATTCACCGCTATTTAGACACCAGAGTCCACTATAATTACTTGGATGGCTTTTTTTGCTTGAATTTCACTTGGCATTTCTTAAATCACCTTAACCGCACGCCGTTATACAGGGGTGTGCTTCCAGTTTCGAGATGTTTCCAGACATTTCCATTACTTCTCCCGATAACCGCCACATTACCAGAAGCTCCCTCAAAACATTGGAGATTTCCACGCCATATATCCGTTAACTAGGTGTTTACTGCATAGAGGATTGCACTTTGTCCTGTCCTGAAGTAGTGCAACGTGCTGCATGCCTACAGCGCTGGCAGATAGATGGCGGTAAACTCTATCCGCTATCCGCATTATAAAGTACCGCCAACATTAGTATCAAGTTTGATCCATTAAAACATAATACAGAATAATACTTTTTCCTACAGTGCGAGCGAGAGATGGGTTGATAGGTATTGCGAAATTTGAATTTCACCTAGCAACGACTGTTCAAAGTTAGAGATAAGGCCCTTTTGACTTATAGAAGAACGAAACTGCAGCAGGATTTAACTGCATATCGCTATCTACGAAATTACGTTACTGGGACAGTCCGAAGAGAATAGAAGGCGTAATGGATTATAAAATGCGTCATAAGAATAGTAAAACCCTCTGGAGTTCATTGCGTTCTCTTGGGATCATCAGCACGAATTCCTCTACCTTCAACCATCAACAATCTCGACGTAATTGATGGTTACTTTGCTGATACATCTAGTCCTTCAGCCAATGCCGAACAATTGAAACTATTAAGTAAATACAACACAGATACTCCCCAGTCGCATTTGGATAGCTTGTGTTGTAGCACTGTGACTACAGATGAGGTTTTGAAAATTATAGCTGGCATTAAGAAGAATGCAATTGGTATTATATGCTCAAACTTATTAGCCAACACTTCTTGAATCATTTTACTTTTCTTTTAAAGAATTGCATATTGCATTCCACATTTCCATCACTCTGGAAGCATGCCATGGTGTTGCCTATGCCTAAATATCTCAGACCAATAAGTATTCTACCAACAATGTCGAAGGTGCTGGAGACCGTTCTAAGGATCCAGTAATGTTTATTACTCAGGGTATTGTGTTGGAAAATATTTTACTTCAGAAATTACTATTTTGGTTTTTGATGTGCCAATTTACAGTTCCGTAAAAGGAGTTTATACGAATTACAAAATTGAAGGCTATCGTTTCGTCTAGGACAATCCTGGCAAGTAAAATAATTATCCAGTCATGTTTGTTTTAATAATAAATTTCTCTCAGGTACTATAAGATTCAGGAACCTTGACTACAAATATCTTATACAACAGCAAAAAAGACTTCGACCATTACGTACCGAATATATTTTGAAGATCTTTAGATAATATTAAGCTTGAACGACATTGCCATGTTACTATCTAATCTGAGTACCTACAATCCTGGTGTGTTGAGAACAATGTCATTAAATATTAATGCATGTCAAGCAATCAACTTACTGAGAAAAATAAACTTTAGTTCCTTCTTATTTTCTCAATGGTGATGCAATTCCAGTACAAACTGTTGTTAAGGATCTACTCGTGGATAATAGATTAAGTTTTATTCCTCACTATAACTATATCATTAGCATAGGTAACAAGTCATAGGTGCATTATGTATCGCTGCTTAGATCGGTTTTAGAATATTGTTCGGTAGTTTGGTCTCCACGTTGATAGAATCCAATCTGTCCTACCAAGACATTATTATAAAACAAGATGGAGACTTTCMCCAAAAATTTTTAAACCTAAGCTCAGTGTATCTTGATCTTGCAAGTTTCGAATTGGGAAGAATACACCTTGCATTATGTTTCATGTWCAAATTGTTAAATATTATGTGAAGTGCCCCAGAACTATTGAGCTCGTTATKCTTTCACCCCAGTACTGTGCTAGAACTGTTCCTCTTTTCAAATTGAACAATTCAATAAAAATTATGTAAGAAACTTTTCGCTTAATGGATGTTTGAGTTTGTAACAATTATTGTACTGACATCGACTTTATTGTTCATAGATCATTAACTTCTTTTAAGCTTAATATCAAACGCCTTCTAAGAATTTAAATTATTGTTAAAACATTACACAATTAATAGTCATGTTTTATACTCCCGTTTTATTTCTTTATGTTTTTTTAATCTGCGTCAATAAGCATTATATTATTAACAAATGTTTAATAAAAACATATGAACCTTAAATAATACCAGAATACCAGAAATTAACCTGATATGGTAATGGAATAGGTACAACAAAAATCACTAGTTATATCTGGCCAAACATCAAGCATTTTTCTTTTTCGGGGCAGATACACTGTTATCCGGTTGAAACATTTTCTTCTCTTTCTACCAGTGTTTTTAAAATTCCGACTTTCTGCCTTGGATAGTGATTTGAATTTTTATACCAATAGGCTTACGATATACGGAGTGGAAAAGTGGGCCGTCAATCCCTCATGTCACAAGAACAAGAATGGAATTCTTGCTTCTCATTCACATTACATGTAAATTGTGTATTGGGATTAATACTAACGATTGATTCGAAAGTTTAGGGAAAAATTTATTGGTTGGATTGAGTAATAAAAATGCATCTAACAAAGCAGGTCATGGAAATAAAATGTCACCCTTCATGTCATCTAAATAAACAATTCAAACGTTTTTGATTTCTACTTTGTATAATAAACTTCTTCGCCGAGGTATTTATAATCTTGTTGGGCGAATGTTGAAACGAGAGATTGTCGATATTTATCGAAATCAAAATATAAGCAAATCGACAATTTATCATACCATGTATATAAATTTGCCTAAAAGCGATCGGTCCCGGGTTATCAACGAATTAAGAAAACTAGCCATAAAATTTAATGTTAGACAAAGCACGTTGTTTTGGGCTATATCAAGTAAGAATATTGTCTCCCAGAAAAGGAGCAAAGTCCCAAAATACATAGAGGGTTCAATTAGAGAGCAACATCTGCGCGTTGAGACGAGTGCATTTCATCAACAAGTTTATTGTGATGGGCGACGGAAAATATTTCACATTATCTAACAGTAAGATGAAGGGAAATGATGGTTTTTACACAGATGATTGAGAATGTCCCTGGTGATGTTAAATTTAAAAGTAAAAAAATGAGGACATAATTTTGCTATGGTGTGTCATTTCTGAGGCTAGTTTCTTCTCGTAGCCCTACATTGGCGCTATTAGGGGCGAAGTCTTAAACGCAGAGCATTATATTCAAAGATGTCTGTAAACTGCATCAGTTTGTGAACACACATCATGTAGATGATGAAATAATGTTTTGGCCAGGTCTTGGTATTTGTCATTATGCGAGAATCACAAAGCACCGGTATGAGGCCATCAACTTTGTGCCAAAAAAAAAAACAATCTCCCTAGTCTACCTCGGGCTCGCCAAGTTGAAGAGTTCTGGGCACTATTGAGTCGGAATGTCTATAATAATGGTCCATTGTCGGTTATTTGAATTTTGTTATGTAATAAGGATAGTTAAGAGAGTTTGTTTAAAAATTGATACAAATATAAAACTATTTTAACAAGAATTGCCAGCGTCCTACTTTTTCCCAAAACTTTCGAATCGTACTTTATCTGGATGTTTTAAAAGTAAATATAACGCTCTTATAATACCATGAAGTATTCTTTCAATTTTTTAAGGCCTCGTGCTCGAAAACTTCCATGAGTTCGCTATTACCGACTGTGTCTAGCAAAGCAGTGATCGAATGGGGCAGTTATATCAATGAATAACTATTGATTTAAAAGCGACACTCCGAGCGGCACCACTCTGCACTCAGTAATGTTACATAGAATATCCACATAACACTTTTCTTGTACGCGAATTCTGTTCGCAGTCCGCAGTGTCCGGCCGGATAAACAACAAAATCAGTTGGCTTGCTAAGACGCAAGGATGCCAATTTTAATTTAACTAATAGCGGTATAGTATCAACCGAATACCAACGAATAGGTATGTAAACATAGCGAAGAGCCCTTTAAATGGGTTGTCAGTTCATCTCTCTCTAATTTTAAGCTTACTTTTTCAAGTGTCACCTCTTAGGATAATTACCCTTTGGTTGTATCCGAGAAAAAAAATTGTAAGAAATTCAATACATAATGTTGTCCGGTACCAAATGAGTGAAGTCCTTGATACACAAGTCAGTTTGTCCAACGTGTTCCTGTCAAATACTGGGTAAAGTGATGAGTGAGCCGATCGCACTAACAGTAAACAGCACATCAACACCAAATTTGTGGATTTTAGAACGACCACATAATGTGGCAGGAAGTCGGTTGACGTCAATTTCATAGATTGATAATATTTAATGTTTTCAATAAATACTCCGAAGGTGCCGACAACAGGTATTCCTGAAACCTTAGGCTCTGTTAGTAGGTTAAAGGGACGACGAACAAATACGCCGAAAAAATTCAGCATTATTATTTGGATTAACAAAAAAAATCTGCAAAAGGGCTCTATATATTACCGTAATTACACATAAAATGAAAGTAAAATGATACATAATATCGAATTTGCTAAAAGACTTTGTGTTCCGGAGTCTTGACCGGAATCTTCTAGTCCAGAGTCAGGTATTATTATAGACGGCACTTCACTGCGACTTCCGAAACTCTTAATTTTTTCCTCTATCCAAGGTCGGTAATATGCAACATCTGAGTATACACCAGGATAATCAGCTCTTCCGCAACCGTATCCAAAAGATACAACACCTACTAATTCTTCGTTACACACTAGAGGTCCTCCTGAATCGCCCTAAAACATGTATAACAACGTTTAAAATACATTTATTAAATCATAATCATCTCAAATTCAATTAAGTACTAATATTTGAAATAACATAAATACCAAGGAGGAAAGATTTATGCAACGAATCACTTTTAACTTGGTAATTTAGAATCGACTGCATAAAACCCTCCAATTACGTCCTTAAGTAATAAAACAAAGTATATTTATCTACAAGGTACCGTAAAAAAGTCCAGAATTTTGAGAATGAGTTTGGCAAGAAACGGTCGCCGAAGAGCCCAGTCCATAATTTAATTGCCTGCTATGAGGCAGGCTGTCGATAGGCAGGGGTCTTCACTAGAGGAGGGTGGGTGGCAGTGAATCTGTTGCTTCCACACAAGTGACCCGCTTATAAGTATATAAGGAAAACGACAGCTATGCCATATTGTAGGCTAATGATGAAATACGTAAAATTTGTAAAAGTAATAATGACTGTTCCTGCAAACACAAGCTCATGCAGAAAAGTTTCTTGTCTGTGGAGATTAAAGTATTGCACCAATGACTCAAGTCCTAAATCAATGAATTGCGTAACATATTTATTCGTAAGTAGGTAGATATGTTACAGTGAGCACCTTGCCATGGTACCATTTACAAACTAGGAATCCTTTTTTCATATCACTTAGCATTCATTACATTGTTAGTACCAAATTATTTATTGTATTTCTTAAATATCTTATGCGAGTATTTCTAGTCTACCTTCTTTGTTTCACTTTAAAGTAGTTTATTCTATTAAATTTTGTTTTATTTTCGTCTTTTACAGTTACTATTTTTCTGACAAAACTTTTTTCTATAGAACGCTTTTTTTATTTATTATTATTTTTTTATATATAACAGCTGGTACGATGTTTTTCTTAACTCCAGTATCTACGGTTGTTTGCATATTATTCCTATTGACGCATTCTGTTGCAGTGAAACTGCCGAAGCAGCTTCTCGGGGACGATCTTGTGATTGTACAGTACTTTAAACCCAGTAATAGTCTGATTTCAGTTTTCCTGCTGCTGTTAATTTGTCACTCTCTTGATCACTGTCTTCGATCTGTATACGTACCTTACAGTGGCAGTTGGTGCCTCATATGCTGCCTTGATTTCTCAATTTTAATCATTATATTATATGAGTACATATTTTTTATAAAATCAAAGAAAGAGATAATTATTGAGTTAACGGGTTAACATGTTATGAAGATGTATTGCCAGCTTAAACCGGAATTTAAACCCTGAACGTTTTGGTTACTAGTCAAACGTGCTAACCACCGCACTATCCAAGCTTTATTCAAATTCGAGGTCAAAGCGGCATATATACATTAAGGTTTACTACATGTAATGCTGCTGAACGCTATCCGGTGTATTTGCAGCAGAATCGCTCGTCGCTCAGTATTTTCAAGCTTCACAGCCGTATTCGCTGCGGTTGTCAGATTCTGGCGACCAACAGCTAATTACAATAGTATGTAATTATATAATTTCGTGGCTGGTTCTGCTTTCTCCCCAATGTTCACTTATTATTAACTAAATGGTCCCCTAGTAAATAAGAACTACTAGTCTACAAGGCAGTAGATTATATCCTTACCGCTGGTGATTTGTAATGTGTATTTCGCCCATTTCTTTTAAATTTTGATGTGAGTTACTGAATGAATGTAAAGAACTATTCATGCGCCTAAAGAACCTAAAACCCGGACATGTAAGTGACCTAAATCGGACACCAAACATTTATATTCAAAACGAACTATTCGGGTCAATTCCGAACAGGTGGCAACCTTCAGTAAAATTCTTATACCTACCTATTCAAAATATATTTTAACACCCACCTGACAAGCATCTTGCCCTCCTTCAGTGGCACCTGCGCACAGCATACCTGAAGTAATCGCAATATTACCATATGCTGTGTTACAAGCTTCGAAGTTTATAATGGGAACGGTAACAGACTGCAAAACTGGGCTGATATAATTGCCTGCCTGAAATTTTGATTAAAGCATACACTAAACTCTAACACCTAACTTTGTGCACCTACCTCTGCAGTGTATCCCCATCCTGAAACAACACAGGGTGTATTATCATCTGGCCTAGTACTTGCGAGAGCGATTGACTTTATAAGTTTGGTCCATTCTCCAAAAGGATCGGCTATCTGTTATTGGAAAACTTAATTATTGTTTTAATGTCGTTCAGTTAATTATTTTATAGAAGTTAGTTCCTTTCAAGTCCACAAGATATTCAAATCATAAATAACACCAATAATATAAAATAATAATAATAGATCGTGAAGAATTTGCGGTGCCCCTCCCTGCCCTGGAAGGAATGTGTTCACACGTTCGATATATGCAGCAAATGCTTAGTTACGTATCCGTACCTTTCCTCGTCTAATAAGATGCCGGCGGAAAGAAGGTGGACACCGCAGTTAATAAGTCAAAAAGTTACCAACTGACACCACCCCAGTGGTATATACTATCATGTATCTGTTGCATCTATGTAGTTAATAAGAATAACGAACACTGACCTACGCCACTGGCCGTATGCCGTGAATTGAATAGAATTTCCTATGGAAGCCGATTTCTTCAGCACAACTTTTACTTTTAATTCGTGACAGAAAAAGATCGGCGTATTACATTATTATAAGAGATATCTATCCAAGAAAATGGTTCAATAACTTACCCTTAAGAGTGCTATGTCGTTCACTATTGTGTTCGCATCGTAAGCTTCATGTACGTATACAGAATCCAACGCTTTTGTAACCGATTCAGGACTAGTTTGATTAACATACAAATCTCCTACCACCACTGTTACTACATCAGTTGTTATTAATTGGTTGTTAATATAACAACAATGTGCTGCCGTAAGAATGTAGTACTCGCTTATGATAGTCCCTCCGCAAAAATGGCTACCGTAGTACCTCAGAGACGCCTAAAAAAGAATATAATGTTACGATGTAGAGTTGGCAACACCTGCGGATTAGCTAACCAGACCGGGAGGCCGGTCTTTCGCGAGGTTACTGGTTATATTGGCCTACAAGCACTATCGATCGATCGCCGAATATGCTCGAAACTTCGACAGCGACAGCGAGATGTTCTCTGGAAATATTCGAGAACTTTCGTCGTTGTTATAATATATAGTCCAACGAAAAACGCGCGACGAAGGCCATTAGAAAAGCAGTGAAGCGAACGATAAAGGGATCAGGAATTTTAAAGTGTTTTAAGCGTATAGTATAGTGCTCTGAATAGAAGTTTACTGAACTAGTAGTTTTATAATAGTAGTGTTTTGAACTGTTGGTGACAGGCTTTAGTTTAATTCGGTAGAATTGTGTAAATAATATTAGAAATCTGCAGTTCTTAAAGGCGTATACGTAACAATATGAATTTATTTATCTAACAGAAACACTTTTAATAAGTAATCTGGTCGCTACCACAGACCTGCTGTGAACTCTCAATCGTTAATGGTCATAGGACATTATGTTGTTCAGCAAATCAATACTATTCGTAAGTAGTCGTTTGTGAAATGTGACCAAATCATTATTTTAAACATAAAGTCAAGTATAAATAACTTGTTATTTATTTAAAACATTCGCCCGAAGAGAAATCGTATTGTCCGATCCACAGTTGGAAAATTTAGAGAAGTTGTACTTGTAAAAATTATCTCAAGATCCTGACGTCCGAAATCGTAAAAACATGTGTAATTTACTTAAGTTAGTAAATTCTTGCTGGGAAGTAATCTACTAGTTGCTTTCATGACATGTTTATACTAATTAAACTAGGTGTAATGTAGGTAATTTCTGTTGCAAATTTCATTACTGCGTGTAAGTAATTTTAGACCCTAGAGAAGTGCATAAAATTTGCCTGTACGTCGTTGAGAATATATATAGCAACATAAATAAGTACCTCAGTGAAATATTATTTTTCCTCGACTGTTAAAATAAGGCTGCGTTTAAAATCTTATAAAATGTATATTAGGGTCAAAACCTTAAATTCGTGCTGCTATTTTGTATAAAACAAAAAAAAATTTTCTGGAAAAACATCACATTTTGTGCTTATTTATTATATATTATTTATTATATTTTTTATATAAAAAACATTAACGAGTATATCAATGCATAGCCTTCCCATTTCCTCTAATGGACTTCGTAAGAGTTCTCAATAATTTTCGCGATTACTTTTTATGTTTCTTAACGTGAAACCCTACTTGTGCATTCTCTATACGTTCATCATTGTTATTTGTAATATGCACAAACGTACTCGCAACAGATGTACTAGTAATATTAGTACTTTTATTTTTCACGTAGTAGAGACAAATTTCAGCTGTAAAGGATCTTTATTCCATTACTACTATTAAAAAATATTTACGAAAAACTACTAAGATTCGCTGTAATGTAAAAGAGACTGATTCCTGCCATAATTAATGGTAGGGCACATTAAATCCATCATTAAAAAAAGTTACCTGATACTCAAACTCGGAACGATCAGTAACAATCAGGCCTCCAATTATTCTAGTATTTAAGGAATCTGTTAACACCTCCTCGACGACATCTGGTGATTCAGTAGACTCATCTGTCTTCGATAGATGTATAACTGCAGAATAATAATAATAATAATAATAATAATAATAATAATAATGATGATGATGATAATGATAATGATAATAATAATAATAAATAATAATAAAAAATAAAAAAAAACAGTAGCATATGACAGTAGGGTTGTCCAATAGCACACGTTTCGTCTACATTACATATAGTCGTCCAGCTGAAATATTGAATTTTGACTTTAGTTGCCAACATTGCGGGTTGTGACAGACGAGGATTAGTCGACAATATTGTTTATATTAATTGTGCCCCTTCCCAATAAGCAAAAAATGGATTTAAATCCAGAAGCTATATTAACCGTTAGTCTCCCATCTATCTTTAAAAATAAATTAATTATCTTGCTCTATAAATTTTGTGGTCAGTCAGGTAATATATGATACTCGTACCTTTTATAATGTTTATGTCATCCTAGAAAAAATAAACTATTTCGTAGCGGTGTAATTTCCAAATTAAAAAAAAACATTTGTTTTTCGTATACTCGTATTTATTGGCATATTAATAATTACTTCGAAGAGACAAGTGACAAGAGGCAAGCGTGATCGATTTAAAACAGATGATCGAATAGAGCTGGAAAGTTATTTTCATCGTTTATCTTTAGTAGTTTGTAAACGAAATATACGCAAAAATAAATAAAACTTTTCGTGCATATAATACAAAAAATTATTTTTTGAACTTTTTTTTTTAATTTTTTTCAGCACAAAACGAGTATTATTCATTGGTGTAAGAAAATTTTTGATATTCCAAAACAAGCGGGGCTGACGGTCAACCTGCCCCCCCCCCCCCGTCGTTGTTTTAAAAAAATAAATATAGGGGATGCTGCACAAAACTTCTTAACACCAACACAATTCAGCACAAAACGAATGCTATTCATTGCCGCAATAAAAATTTTACTACCAAGCAAAACCAGTTCTGTCATGCAGCCTGTATTATACTTAAACTGCACTGATGAGTTATATAGCGAAATAGATTATCTCTAGTTGGTTGCGCTGCAGACAGCATAGCATATAGACATGCATTTTAATTACTAATTTAGAATGAAAGGAAGTTACATATTATCCCTTTAAGATGTTAGTGTTACTTTTAATACAACAATTTGATCACTGCGCTAAAACTGATATAAGCCGTTCTGTAAACGTTTTGTATATCTTTGCATAACAGGTGCAAATCAATATCAAAATTCCTTTTATATTTAAGGACAATGGCAGTTGCTGTGCCACACGGCAACAAAAGGTAAGAACATAATAAAGCTTTATAACCTTATTTTGTAATGTACTCGTTAACTGTCGATTTGACTTATAGAAATACCAAATCGAGTTTTTTCTACGACTACTTATAGAAGTATAGGTTTTTCATGCAACCATGTTATTTATACTTGGTGTTTTCCTGAGTACCTCGAAACTGGAATGGAAAGCAACGTTTCTGTATGAAAAGTGGCAGATTTACAAAAGAATTTCACAAATAACCGACTATAATAACAGCAATTAAAAGTAGGTATAGTTGCAAAATTTCACTTAATATAATTAGTAGTCGATCTGTTAGTATTGCTGGTTATCTATATTTGTTCGCTTCTAGTTTGTAGGTAATTAAATATATCCTTTACTAAAATAAATTTTATTGTGTTTAAGCGATTATTGTATATAATATTGAGCTAATAACAATAATTTATTACCCTGTCAGAAATAAAACAGCAGACAGAATCATCGGCAGTTGATAATCTGCTGACCACAACCTCAAAAAAAAATACGAAAATGCGTACCACAAATTGGTAGCGTGGAGACAAATAAAAAAAGTTCAAAACATTGAACCCTAAAGACGTTCACAAATTCATGTAAGAACGTATTATTTTTAATTTCTGACTATTTCTAACAAGAGGTTGTAGAAAAAACAATGTGTTTCAGGCGTGTGAAAATCTCTCTTGATTACTCGGCCTACGGCCTCGTACACAATTTAAAGACTCGCGCGAAAAGAACATTTTTCAACACCTGCAAAACAAATAACTATTTTGCTGAAGTTAATTCTTTCGTTTTATCGTTAAAAGATAAGTACTTACATATTAAAATAAATATGTATGCCAAGAAATACCTAGTACACGGTAACATCATTATCACTACTCATCCGGCATAAAAGCAGATACTACTATCAGCTGTAGTATTATAGATTAGATATCATATTATAATAAACGGGCAACACCAGCCGTTTCATCAATTTCAAGAATCGTAGCTGAGTCAGATGGCGAGTCAAGTGCATATATCTCACCTTGTTTATCTTACTTTGATTCATGCTTTCGCAACGATAAGAAAGGCGATAATAACAAATTCGCATTAATTAATAGAGGTTAAAGACTACAAGTATAACGCGACCCAATATAAATATTCGGTTTTCAATATAAGGCGCGCAGAAAGTTCAACAACATTAAAAATTCTTTAACTTTTTGTCGTAAAATGAGTTTGATAATCTTCATAAAGGTTTCCGCCTTAATGGCAGCACTCCAGTGTAACATTTTCTCCGCATCACTAAATAAGTACCATTTTTAACAATATTCACATTCACTGATGTATAAATATTCATTTAATTGTTAATTGAACGAATGCAACAAAAACCCCACCACAATATAACAATAACTATGTGAATGAATTTAAGTATTAAATTTATAGAAGTGACGTAACGCATCATGTATCACGTAATACTGAAATCTAAGATCACGTGAATGACAAATAATACCACACGGTTCTTACAAGGGGAGCTGATTCGACGGTAGGTACTGGATGAAGTGAAAATAGGACAAATCTAACAACAATTGTGCAAACATTTCAAGGATACGAATTTTATTGTATTTACAGATAAACAAACGGGGATAAGCGCATACAAGTAAACAGTAGATATAACGTGGCATAGCGCTTGAATTGCCAGGTCAAGGTAACATTTAGATATATTATAAATTATAAGAAATCGCAAACATTAACTGAGCGAAGAATAAAGGAACAAATAACTGTTGTTATCGATTTCACTAAAGACGTTTCCAAATAACATTTTACTTCGTACAAAATTTTTCTTTATATACGAGTTCTTGTTGGCGATAATCAAATATAAATTAGAAATACGCGCACAAGTCTTTGTACATATTTACACAACGCTTCATATAATTTAATTTTATTAACATAATGACGTCCATCGCGGTAACAGAATTGTCGCGAATAACTAAGGTTTTTTTCATAGCATTCCATTTAATTATAAAAAACGGCGTACACAAAACGTCTGCTTAATATCACAACCTTCTAGRTTGACACCTGCTCCTATTCAATTAAACTTATTTTAATCKCTGAGTGACATTTGCCAACGCAACAGCAAATGCCTGCAATGCCGAAAATGGATACTGAAAGTCCAATGTGTATGCGTTGCCATCAATCCGACCAAATTGCATTACCTGTAGAAAGATGAATTGAAGATGTTAATGTTAATAAACTAATAAAAGACATTTAACGTACTTGCTTTCCTCTAAACTCGATTTGAAAATTTTTTGCTGACTCTTGCGTAACTCGTCCCCCAAAATCCAGCTGATACACTTGACTATTTTCATTCCACATGGGCGTCTTATTATGCATGACAAATTCTCGGCGTTGGTATGTAGTGTGAGTATTGCAGCCTATACCGTTTGGTTCAATTTTACCCCGCTTGAGCTAAAACACCAAGCGAGAATTTACACAACACATCTACGGATAAGAATACATTGATAGGTTATAAAAGTTTTATATGCATATTGTATTGTTTTTTAGTTCTTATTTCATACAAATTCAAGTTGACAAAACGATGACCAGTTAAAATTTATATTTTAATATCTAATAATTAATATATCCTATATATGGTACTTTTAAATACAATCGCACAAACAAAATATGGCGAGTAGTATAGAAGTTGCGCAGATACGCATTAGGGTCCGGTACATCCCTAAGACAATAACCTACAGCACTATATTGCACGTCTTATCCGCACTGCTAGCCGTATTTTGTCTATGCTGCTGTGTACATATACCAGTACGGAGTAAGTTAAATAGGAGCAAAATTGTATATTTGTCTAGCTTTAATAATCTAAGTCTTCTGTGGTTAGAAAAGCTTTAAAAAATTAAACGACTTTTTAGAAAATTGCTAGTAATTTTTTCTTTATACTTTTTTTGTAAATTTCGTTAAGGCGTTTTGATGAAAAACATCAATAACCATAAAATCAAATTAAATAATACTAGTCGCGTTTCGTCGATCTTGTACGAGTAGTAGTACCTGTAGGTACAGTGTCGTAGTAGGTAGTAGGCTTTTCTAAAGGAAATGCTATGTTAACCTAATCAATCTACATACTAACCTTCTGGCGTAACTGTGCTTTCTGAAAAGTTTCCAAATCCTTATAATTTCTACTGCTAAATATTTCCTCGGAGGGACTTGCTTCATCTTCAGAACAGTCTATATTTTTGTTCTTCTTACTTTTGCGCCCTAAGAATGGAGAAGACAGGATACCTCTTCGGATGGGTGATGCAGACTGTGGTCGTTTTCCTAAAAATGGCGGTAAAAGATGTTTGTCAGTCAGTCTAGGAGTAATATAATGTACCTCTTTTGCTAGGTGTAGGTGAAGAAGGTGAACTCCTGGGAAGCTTTCGATCAAGCGTTGGATGCAGCTTGGTACAATCATCTCCATCATGTGTTATTAAATTATCTAAATCCGAGGACGTTGAGATTTCAGATAGAGCGTGTTTAGCATTGTCAACTCTTTTTTTATAAATGCGATCGTTCATTTCTATAATATTTGTGGATGCTGTTTCGGTTTTACGCTGAATACTAGTGCCAGCTTGCATGGTTCCTAAAGAATTATTAAAAATAGAATTTTGTAAAACACATCCAATTGCTGATGTACCTTCAGCTAAAGTTTTCCCATCTTCTGGAATGGTGTGCTCTATCACAACTTTAGCTTTATTGTCACTAGACTCTGTTAAGGGTAACAGATCACTGGAGTCCAGACTACGTGATTTTACGCAAGTTTTTAGTTTGGTAGATTTGTTTCTACAGTTTCTTTCAATACCAACTGAACAATGACGGCCGTTCTGCCTACTTTGCTTTCTATTTTTTGTCTTATTACTAACAAGCACCAACCGCTTAGGCATATCTTTTTGCAAGGCCTGCAGCGCCATTTCTCCAGGAACTAATTGAGCATCTGCTAAATCTAAATAACCAACGCTGCAACTTCTAACCATTGAATCAGCCACTGCGAATCGCGATTCTTTAAAAATCGGGGTTGTAGGACTACAAGTGCCCGATACTTCACTTACAGAATTAGATTGCTTATTAGTTGCATCCATGTCCTTTTTGAGGGGTTTCGCATCAGATAAAGGCAGGTGTTGTGAGCTCAAATCACCTCTTTTGTTCTTTAAATTTGGCTCGAGGGGTTCTTTCTCAGTTTCGGTAAAATTTAAAGTACTATTTGAAAGGACTTGAATATTATGGGATACTATAGCCTGACCAGCTATATCGTTTGAACGTTCTACAGAAATATCACAGTACCGCTGACACATAAATGACGAAAGCTGTTGTTTATCATTGTTGCTGATTGTTTCTGTATTATTGTCTCGTTGGCACCTGTTCACCTTTGTGTTGCTTGCAGCTGAATAATCTGACATAGGAAATATCGACGTTCCTTCATTACTACTTGGCGTTCTGCTGATTTTGCCATGCCCCTCTTCTTGTCGGTTAAATTTAAAATTTACATTACTATGCTGTTTAATCATATGGGAATTCGTATACTGAAAGCTCCTCTGTGAAGATGTTGCTTTCGTTAGTTTTTTCGCTTTTGGTGACATTGGAGCGATGGGTGGAAAATTGTCCAAAGTTATGTTATGTTTTGGACGAGAATCCGACATCTCTGGAAAATCCTCGTCTTCCGAGAATATATTTGGATTGAAATTGGGATCAGGTTCCACTGGGAAATCATCCCTCAATTCTGTTATTACTAATGTCATTTGACGTGGTTGCAAGTGCAATAAGGACGTCTTATATGTTACTTGTCCCAAATTATCAGGTACAGACTCAGCCACGCCATGTATTTTAAACTTCGTGCCCCATATGTTTGACGTAACCTCTACCAGCTTTGCTTGCTAATGAACAGAGCTGTATTAATTACCTTTGCACATTCGTTTTAATGAATCCTTACCTCAGGTAAATTATCTATATAGCCCAAATCTCCAGATATCTCTACATCAGAATATCGCTGGGTATCCAGGTGCATCTTAGTTTGAGATTTATTTTTCCGCCTTCTTCTTCGCATTCTGGGAGAACCAGTACATCCGTCATCGTGATCACTTTCAGAAGAATCACTTCCCAGTCCATTTGAGTTGGTATAGGCCACAAAGTTGAAATTTCTAGATTCGCGTAATTGATATGGTTCGGCTGCGCAACCTACAAAAATTATGAAGTTTTTTAGGTTACTTTTTTGCTCAAAGTTAAAAAGATTCGAGACGCCAAACCTACACCAACATGAGTAGTGGGTTTCAATTTAAATGTAAACTGAAAATCCTATAGTCAATTAACAATGGCAAAACAAGAACAAAATATACATTGTCTATAAAGTTGAAATTCGTCAATGATTAGGTGTGTATCTGTTACGGGTCTTATTTAACTTATTATTCACTGAAAATTTATACACCTGACAATTTAAAACTGCATGAAGGGTTAGCTTTTTCCATGTTTAGCGTAGGAATTTCGGGAACTAGCAAAGATATAAGGAAGGTTAATTACAGAAATCTGCAGTTGGGAAAAAATGCTGTATCTTATTGCTCTAACAAAGCTATTTTTAATTTTACAGGAAATAGTAAAATATATATAAGATGATGTTCCCAATCAACTTGTGTCATTCATTCAATTTTAAAGGTAAGCTGTCATTTTCGAGATATGACATAAACTTAACCTTTCTTAATAGTTTGTTATGACTTCAACAAAACCCAACGACGTAAAATTTGATCATTTAAAAAATATAACCGCTTTAGCCATTTTTGTTTTATTTTGATTTTAATCTGATTAGCCACGAGAAAAGGAAATATTTTTGTCTTAAATTTTGCAAACCAATACATTTCAAAAACAAAACAAAAAGTCAGTTGACTGAATCTTATTTCTGTAACGAAGAACTATTAAGCATTAGCACATCTTTTAAAACTAAGGTAAGGCATGTAATAATTACAAATAGCAGGTAATATCCGAAAAGACCGCCATTATCATCAATGCATGTATTGCATCGTTTCAAAACAAGTAAATAGTCACCAGCTTGCACTGTTTGTGATATTGATAATTTATTTAGATTAAGTGCGTTCTTTATTAACACCGTTACAACAGTGCATTTCAATGTTCTTGCGTCTACCGCAACTTGCCTGCTTATTGAAATCGATGGATTTTGAACACCATTTATTTGATTTAAAGTGTCTTTTAGTTTATTGAAGAATCATAAATTCTAAAATTATCATACAATCTCTTACATGTGGCTAGGAAGGATGGCGGTAATCATACTAACATTCGGAATATTCTTGTGCAGCTTGAATAGATTTTAAATTACTCCGTAACACTCGACAATATTGCGCTTTTCCAAGTTTAAACAATTCATTTAAAAAAGACTACTTTATAACTAAATATCAAAATATAAATGATTGACGAACTGACTTATAAGTCATTTGCTTTAATTGATCCATGGCTGACTATGTTACAATCAGACTAAAACAGACAAATGGCAATAACTTTTATGCTTTTTTTAAATTATGATATTAAGTTATACATCGTTGGGAAGCTTTAAAAATGGCCGTTTTTTAAACCATAACATGTATGGTTTGTATTTTAAAGAAGTTAAGTTTATATCATTTCTCGAAAATGATAGCTTAGTATGACATTATCTGACAGGGTACATCATTTTCTACAACTTCTGTATTTACACTTTCTATGTAGATTTAAAAGATAACGACGTTAGAGAAATAAGAAAACATCGCCAAAATTTGTTTTTTTTTAATGTGTAGTAAGCAACCAATTTCTCCGAAGATTCAAATGGTGCATTAAATATTAAATATGGCGCACAAAACAAATGCAAATATTTCCCAATTTAACCTTCTTTCTGTCTGCGCTAGTTTATGTACTACCACACATTTATTTGTCTGCTATTCCGTATTGTAACTACTCAGAGCACATTAACAGCTTATATTAAATATTCTTATGTCATGTCCCCCAATAGCATGATTATGTGTTGCACTCTGAATGCAATGAAAAAAGAGCAAAGAATGTAAAAATCATATCCTTGTAAGTTGCCGCCATCTAACGGTGACATTTGAAACCCATATCTATCCTCTTTTTAAAGAGAGCAATTTTGTAGCATGACAGATCGTTATCTTAAGAAGAGTTATCCGTGGCACACGTAGCAAAGCTAATAAGTGTAACATAGCAACATTATTAGTGTGATCAAGTAACACTAGAAGAACAATTCATATTTATTGTCAGTTCAATATAATTAATAATTTGTACAAGTCACTGACACAATAAACTTGTTACATGGTGCCGAAACCCGTCATTTAATTAAGAAAATAAGATTAAAAGATAGAAAAAATGGCGCAAGAAGCTGGAACAGAAGCAGTGCAACATGGAGTATCTGGAATAAGCCGACCAAAAAATCTGACAGTTTCAAATAATATGGTCACTACATGGAAAGAGTGGTTGCAGCACTTGTAACTGGTATGCAATAACAACACAGCTAGACAAAAACCACACAATGTTCAAGCAGCAGCTCTATTAGCAACAGTAGGACCAGTTGCAATAGCCATTTTTAATACGTTTAACTTAACAAACTCCGAACAATATAATATAGAAGTAATCAAAGAAACATTCACAAGACCCACTCACTCCCAAAAGCAATCCGACATATGAACGCTATACCTTTGACAAAGTACTGCAAAAGGAAGGTGAAACTTTCGACGAATTCCTCACCAATATTAAGGCACAAGCAAAGAAATGTCAGTTTGACAACTTGCAAGACAGCTTAGTGAAAGATAAAATAGTTATGGGAATTCGATTTAATACAATTCGAGAAAAACTATTGACTGAACCTGATCTAACGTTGGAGCAAGCAACTTCAATCTGCAGAGCTGCGGAACAAGCAAGTCGACAGTTGAGGGAAACACAAATTGATTCAAAAATCAGTGCAATAAAATCCTCATGTCAAAAGTCTAAAAAAGCAGCTAAATTCTACTGCAGAAGGTGCCTTCAGAAGCATAGACCTCGAGAAAGCCCAGCATTCAAACAAAAGTGCTTAATATGCAAGAAGAAAAACCACCTAGCAGAAGCATGTAGAAACAAACAAAAGTCAAACCCAAAAATTAAGCAAGACAGCAGGAGTACAATAAAAACAGTGATTCAGAAAGTGATGTTGAAGAGACAGTATACGTCAACGCACTTACCAAAAAATCTACGTGCAACGACAAATGGATAGAAGAAGTCATTGTAGAAAACAAGAAATTTGTTGCAAAACTGGACACGGGAGCAGACTGTAACGTCTTGAGCAAGAAAACAGCGGAAAAATTCCACGCAAGTATTACCAAATCTAGAGCTAAAAGGATAGTGAGCTTCAGGGACCATAAGATGGACATAATTGGAGAAACTAAGGTCAGATGCATAATCAATAATATTAATGCACTTGTACTATTCAAAGTAGTAAGCGAAGATGTTAGTCCTGTCTTAGGTGCTAATGCATGTGAAAAACTAGGACTAATAATAAGATTGCATGAAATTAATGTCGAAGACAAACAAAAATTTGTTTAAAGGACTAGGATGCATAAAAAACTTTGAGTATGGCATAGACCTTATAGAAAAACCCCAATTTGACATCCATCCAGCCCGCAAAATACCACTCGCTATCAAAGAGCAGGTAAAGAAAGAACTAGAAAATATGGAATCGTTAGAAGTAATAAAAAGAACAGAAGAACCTACACCTGTAGTAAGTCAAATGGTAATAGTCCGGAAGAATGGGAAGATAAGAATTTGCATCGACCCTTCAGGAGTCAACAAATTTGTATTGAGACGTCATCATCCGTTAGTGGGAATTGAAGAAATAGCTACACGGTTGGTTGGCTCCAAATACTTCACCAAGCTTGACTGCTACAAAGGATTCTGGCAAATTCCGGTGACAACCAGAACAGAAAAGTACCTAACCTTTGCTACACCATGGGGCAGGTACTCTTGCACAAGACTACCATTTGGATTGGCTGCGTGTCCTGAAGTATTTCGGCAGTTAATGTCAAAATTCATAAAAAAACATTGAAAATGCCGAATGTTCAATGGATGACATTCTAATACATGCAAATTCTCTAGAGAAGCTTGAAAAACAAACACGTCAAGTAATGGAAACACTCGAGGAAGCCGGACTAAAACTCAATAAAGACAAATGTATCTTTAGAGCACAAGAAATAAAATTTCTAGGCCACATATTGAGCCAAGAAGGTTTGAAACCTGATCCTGAAAAGTTAGCTGTGATCCAGAACTTCAAAATTCCTAGCAACAAGAAGGAATTACAACGAACTCTAGGTGTAATAAATTACTTAGGCAAATTTATTAAAAATCTGTCATAAATAACAGAACGCAAGGAGGTCGAGTGGAGTTGGAATAAAGAACAAGATGAAGCATTTAAACAACTAAAAAAAGCACTCATCACCCCACCAGTTTTAGGGTACTATGATGTCAATGAAGATGTCACGATATCAGTTGACAGCAGTTCTAAGGCTGTAGGAGCAGTACTATTGCAAAAGAATAAGCCAATTGCTTATGCAGCTAGAGCGTTGTCAACAGCACAACATTATTACCCACAAATAGAGAAAGAAGCACTTGCTATAGCATTTGGCTGCAATAAATTCAGCGAATACATATATGGAAAAAATCTAATAATAGAAACTGATCATAAATCACTGGAAATTATTTTTAAGAAACGTTTACATCGAGCTACATCAAGACTTCAAAAGATATTATTTGATTTAGCACAATATGCACCCAAGGTGATATATAAAAGAGGTCAAGATATTCCGATACCTGATGCACTAAGCCGAGCTTGATCCTAATGAGTCACTTATTGTGGAAGATCTGGAGGTTAAAACAATTAACTCGTTTTCACGGAATGCTATAGATGACATAGATTATGATACTAAGGCCGACTCAGACCTTATTATGCTAATTCAGTATATAAAAACAGGATTTCCAATATCGTACAAAGAAATGCCAGATAACTTGAAACACTATTTTTCATTCAGAGAACAGTTATCGCACTGCGATGGAATAATATACAATTCAGACAAAAATTGTGATTCCAAAGACCCAAGTTCAMCGAGTTATCCAGAGCATACATGCCGGTCATTTTGGGATTTAAAGCTCAATACGCCGAGCTCGACAAGTTGTATACTGGAAAATATGAATAAAGACATCCAAGATTTTATTAAACGATGCAAAATTTGCTTAAGAAGTCAACGGGTCAATGATGCGGAGCCAATCATGTCGAAAAAAGTACCAGATCTTCCTTGGCAAATAGTTGCTTCTGACTTATTTCATTTTGGAAATATACAATATATTGTCATTGGGGATAGTTACTCTGGATTTATTGATTTTACGAAGCTATCACAAGGTACATCTTCTGAGTGTATTACCCAATTAAAAAAATGGTTTTCCGTACATGGTATTCCAAAAGTTTTAGAAACAGACAACGGACCTCAATACAACTCAAAAGAATTCCGTAATTTCACTAAAACCTGGAAATTTGTACTAACACATCATCACCAAACTTTCCGAGAGCTAATGGATTAGCGGAAAGATTTGTTCAAATTGCCAAATCCATTCTGAAGAAGTGTATTCAAGACAACACCGACATATATTTGGGACCTATGAACATTGCGTTCACCAAGCCAGCGATTGATCAGTAGACTCACTAAATCAACAATACCTACAAGCACTGAAACACTGAAACCAGCAGTTCAAGAAAACAGTAGTGTATGTGAAGAACTAATTCTTTTACGGAAAAACAAAAGGAATATGCAGATAGACGTACTAAACCACATAATGAACGATCATATTCTGTGGGACAACCCGTTCGAATAAAAGTAGGCCATCATGAATGGAAAAGCGGAAAAATAGCGATGCAGGTACACCGAGATCATATACAGGGTGTCTCTAAATTCGATGTCATAATTTCTAGTGCGTATTCCTGACGTGAAATCATGACGAAAAGTCTATATAAACATATGTCCGAAAATGCTTCATTTTTGATATACAGAGTGTTGAAGTTAAAAGCAAGATTTCGATTTCTTTTATTTTTTACAGAATGGTTTTTTGAATCTTTACGAATTTTGGGAGAACGTTATAATAGATCACGGCTAATAATCTTGCATAAAACATTTTTTGATATGTGTAACAGAGGCGGCGTAGGGGGGCGTGTGTGAGATGTCAAAAAGCTCGTCACTATTTTCAGAAAATGCAACAAATAAGGTACGAAAAAGGTCCTCTTATTGCATTTCGCTAGAACAAACCGCTTTCGAAAAAATCGACAAAACCTGAATTCCTACAGGTTGACGTAAATAGACCAAAAATTAACTTTTTTTATTTTCCAAAGAAATTAACGTTTATATGGCAACATTTTTTTAAATTAATCGCACTATACCATGATAAATGGTCAGACACAATGATTACCATCATATCTAAACAGTGGCGGTAATTTGGAGGGGGCAAGAAGTCTTTTTTATAAAAATATTGTTTCCACATTTCTAAAACCGTTTCAATAATTATAAAGACCAGTAAAATATAAAAAAGAAAAATTAAATTAATTAATTAAATTAAACTAATTATTATTTAAAGCTAGATATGCAACTTGGATTTGGCGTTATTAAAAATCTTTAAAAAATGCAATTTCTTAATTTTACAACAATAGATTGTCTTAGCAGTATAAAATGTAAATTTTTCTTCTTTTAATATTTTTAACTGATCCTCATAATTTTTGAAACAATTTAAAAATGTGGAAACAATCTTTTTATAAAAAAAGACTTCTTGCTTCCCCTCCCCAAATTGCCGTCACTGTTAGATATGGAGGTAATCCTTATATCTGAACATTTGCAATGATATAGTTCAATTACTTTCAAAAAGTTGTTGCCATATAAATATTAATTTCTTTGGAAAATAAGAAAAAGTTAATTTTTGGTCTATTGGCGCCAACCTGTAGGAATTCATATTTTCTCGATTTTCTCGAAAACGGTTCGTTCTAGCCAAATGCAATAAGAGATCCTTTTTTGTACCTTATTTGTTGCTCTTTCTGAAAATAGTAACGAGCTTTTTGACATTTCACACACAACTTTTTTTCAAAGAGAAAATCCCCCGCCCCTCCCCCTACGCCGCCTCTGTTAAAGATATGAAAAAATCTTTTATGCCGGATTATTAGCCATGTTCTATTATAACATTCTGCCAAAATTCGTAAATTTTCAAAAAACCGTTCTCTAAAAAATAAAAAAATTCGAAAATTTTTGTTTAACTTCAACACTCTGTATATCAAAAATGAAGCATTTTCGGACACATGTTTATATAGACTTTTCGTCATAAATTCACGTCAGGAACACGCAATAGAAATTATGACATCGAATTTAGAGACACCCTGTATCGTTGAAACAACCACGTGGAAATCAAGTACGCAGAAATACAGCACATTTGCATGAAACAAAGGTTCCCCAGCTAGAAGACCGAGTGGTAGTACCTGAATCCATGCTGAAACCACATAAGGATACTTCGACGGTTGAATTTATAAATATCGTTTTGTATAATCTGTTCATTTGTTAATTGTCCGTAAAAACATTAGCAACATTATTAGTGTGATCAAGTAACACTGGAAGAACAATTCATATATTCATTGTCAGTTCAATATAATTATATAATTAATTGTTACAATAAGTGTGCGAAATTACTATAAAGATAATAAGCCTCTCCCCAACGTTCCAAACATTTTATTTTTGTTATTTGTAAACTATGCAATTTAAGAACTCTAAATTAGACGCAGAAAAAGTGTTTGTTCTTTATACATTAACATTAAAAATATATTGCATGCGTGTTTCACAAGCTACTTAAACACTATCATGGTACACCATACCTTCTAATTGAGGATCAAATATAACAAATTCTGGACGGAGTTTGCTAGTTCGTTTTCCCTTTAGTAATGGTACTAGTCCACCCAAATACTCTAGGTACAGAGTGTAGCTGGTCCCAGATGTTAAACTCATTTCTTCATCATGTCGCATCATCGTACAATGTAATCGAACAGATCCTATTGGTGGACGAGAGACAAATTCTCTTAAATTGCACGATTCTGGTACGCAACACTACAAACATCTTGTAAATACCTAAGAAACATATTGCAATTTGCACAAATCAGATATACCCTTATAGTAGACGCATACAGGCTTCCTATAATGTTTCTTATTTTTTGGGGCAAGGGAAGCCTTTGCAACTGATCTTCATGTTCAAGAGTATTGCGAATGCTCATGCGGCACAACTGCTGAAGGGCAGCCACTCTTCGCGATACCCAAGCTATATGAAGCTGTGTACCCGTTGCTAAGAACAGTCTCTTGTCATTATGACCCCACGTCATTGCCGATACAGCTGCCTAGCGGATATATATTTAAAGTAAATTATTCATTTGGTTATATTCAATTGCATTTTGCCTTACTTGAGTATAAGGAATTATAACTGTATGTAATAACGCCCCTTTATCATTATAGAATTTCAACGTATTGTTGTATTCTGATAAAGACCCATTTGTCTTGCTTACGACATTCGAACCAGCTACTGCTAACAGCTCCCTGGAGTTACTCCACTCCAAACAGATATTTCCTTGAAGTTTTGTATCGATCTGAACAGGCGATACATCATCAAACGTTTTTAAAAGGTATATAATTCCGTTTCGTAAACAGACTGCTAATACAAATTTTCTATCAGGCATAGTTGCTTGCTGAACATTACCTGAAAGAAAATATTGTTTCATTAATAAATGCAATGGAATGCATAATGATAGTTACGCAAAATTTAGACAGTCTCGAAAACCATGTAAGCCATTATTATTAACAAAAAAACTTATTGTTAAATACTAATATATTATAGTATATCCAGCAAAATTTCAATTCGTAATCTCATGTGTCCATTAAAGAATAGTTGCAGCATCTGCAACATCTCTATAAATCCATCAATAATACTACGAGAGAAACAGGAACAGCCGGATTAGATGAGGATGTTTATATTTTATAGATATGATTTCCAAATTTTAAGTAACTACTAAAAAAATTTTTCGAGAAAGTAGTCAGTTTTTTTGCTGGTAGAGGACATCTCCCATTAAATAATTTTTATTAGTATAAATAATTTTTATTAGTATCTTATTTGGTGTAAAGACAGGACCAGCTATGTGCTGCTATGAACAATATTTCTGATGCATATATTTTGTAGGAGTTTATAGTTATTCGTATGTGTAAAAGGTTGTGTCATTGCGTATTTGTTTGTTTCATTGCGCATTTGAAAAAGTCAAAACGGTTCCGCTTGCAGATGGTTGCAGTACAGACAGCATAGCATAGCCGTACATTTTATATATATGCGTACATGTACGTTTCCTAAAATGCTGATTTCTTTGTTTACGCACTAGTACCACAATATACTTAAATAGTACTAGTTCAATACACTACTAATCAAAACACTATAGTCACCCTAAACCGCTATAGAACATATGGGTCGCTTTGTTAGCTTGCTTCACCGCTGCGCGCGCAGCCTTCACGGTCGCTTAAATAACGGCCGACGAAGTATGCTCAAATGTTCCAGTCATCTTTCTGTCTAGCATGGAAGCTCCGAGAACAAGAAACGTTAGGCAACTGTACGAACATCCGCAGGCAACGGTTTCCCCATATCATAGAACTACTTAATTCCTTCCCTCGGGATCTCCTTGGTAATCATTTAAACGATTCAGGTGTTCTACCTTCATATTACACCTTAGGCTTCGCTGGATTCTATAAACTAAGTCGTTAATGCTTTTCACTACTCTGTAAGATCCGTTCCAGGATGACGATAACTTAAGTGGATGTTGCTTCCTTCCTAGTGCGTTATATAGCTACACCAGATCTCCTTCCTTAAACTGCCTGTGATTGGTTGTTCCTTCATAGCGAGTTTTCGCGCGATCACTGGCTACCTTTTCAATTTCAATCTTTTCGCGTTGTTGGAACTTCCTTAGTTGCGCAGGTTGCATGCTTGTAGCTTCACTTCTCAACATCTATAATTTTTGTCTTGTTCACTCCTTGGTGAGCGCTCGATGCTCCTCCAGCACCTCTACCAATAGCCTTGGTACATACTCCTTGGATACTACTAACAAACAGCATGACAACACGCTTCCTATTAGTGCGCTCCCTGGCTCTCAGGGCAGACCGTTCTCTACTTCCAAGGATTCCCACTGGACCCGCATTGCTTTTAAGAGGGGCGTTTACCTAGAGCGAATCGGGTCATTTTAAGCACCTACCGTTTTACATTTTACCGAGTTATTCGAAACTTTATTGAAGTGAAATTTCGACATGGCAATGACAAAAGATGTAGCTACAACGTAGAGTTCGAGTTTTTTCTGAATTTGGTACAGTAATGTAAATATTTGTTGTTATATTTTGCTTAAAAATGCGTATTTTTGGCGAGCTATTTCTCGAAAACTAAGGCACATAAACGATAAATTCGAACTCCACGTTGTAGCTACATATTTCTTTGACACTACCAAAAATATGAGCACGATAAATGAGTAAAAACATTCAAAAAATCTAAAACCGCAAACCCTTTCGCACGAGTCCGTCACTAGAGCAGAATGCGAATGCCCATCCCCACCAGGTCCGTCGCGTGGTATCCACTGAACAGTGAGGCTAAGATACAATCCTGTCGGGATTGATCGAGCGGTATACGATCTATTCCGATATGACTGGATTTCTAAGATTATATTATTAGTAATTACACGGGACAAGTTTAATGTTAAAAGCTCTTTCACATTAATTTACTGTCTGCCGAAGCAATGGGGAGGCGGAAGGAATATTGTTATAAAAGTTCCTACAGAAATCAAGCAGTTAGAATGAAATGTTATGTATGTAGTTCATATTTACAGAAATAAATGGGTTATTCCATATTTTGAATAACCTGGTATAATATCATAGTAAGTTACTAATATCATGCTTACTTTTCTATGCACACCCTACAGTCAGCAATTTTCTGAATATTAGTTTAGCCCGTCTGTTGCTCGTACGATCTTTGCGCGATATCAACCTATCGGCTAACCTCTTACGTCCCATGTCCCGCTGGTAATATGGGTTGCATAATTTACATTTCTGCCCGATCTCTCCAAGTAAATGCCCCTCTTAAGGTCGAACGTTCCGAAAATATCTCCTCCCATTCAAGTCGTGGTCTGTTGTCTTTTTCCACTTAATTTAATGTCTTCTAGCTCAGCTTTCGTAGAGCTCTCAGCAGTCCATTCCTCGCTTTGCTTGATGCTGACTATCCTTACATTTACCGTGCCCTTATAGTGTCCATCCCACTTGTAGTATTGTAATTTTACATATGAACTTCAAGTTACAGCCTCAGACTTATTATTGTCTGCCAGGAGGATGCTACATTTTGTAGTCACAGAAATCATGTAAGCTTGGAGAAGAAGAAACCTTACGCAAATGCGTGGAAGTCAGTTTAGTTTCCTAATTTGCATTTACTAGGTAAGAGTTTTTTTACCTATCAACTTTATGTTTTAGATAAAATGAAATTTTCGACTTAGTTGTGCTATATAATATAATGACTCACCTATCACATTACCATCAAGTGGGTTGTCATCGGTTTCATCCATTTTAAATTTCTCACAGGACCAAGCCATACTTAATATACCGAATTCTGGGTTCAGCTGAACTTGCGAAACCATAGCACCATGAACATCCATAACAATTATCTGACCAGACGTAGTTCCAAAATATACTTGTTGGTCGTCTGGTGTCCAAATGCC
The DNA here is from genome assembly GCA_025024175.1 of Rhyzopertha dominica. NCBI lineage: Eukaryota > Metazoa > Arthropoda > Insecta > Coleoptera > Bostrichidae > Rhyzopertha > Rhyzopertha dominica. The sequence goes on along the minus strand of QCXZ01000137.1, from coordinate 43,258,457 downwards.
ACACGTAATGGTAGCTTCCAAATTTAACATTGAAGACCAATATCTCTGCCCAGCAACAGATCCAACCAAAACAAAACCATCCTACAAAACACATTTTAATTCTTTTATAAGCTAAAAACAATCTAAATGTAATTAAACCTGGTAACAAATTAGTGCCATTCTGCCATCATGTGACCAGGAAAAATGTGTGACTGCCGTATTTCTATCGTTTATCAGCTCTATGGACCACCTTCCTTCATATTTTATCCATACAAATATAACCCCTGAACTATCACATGATGCAAGTTTTTGATAGGGTTCGTTCCATTTAACCAATATTACCTGAAAAGAGTGTATACATAAACAGAAAATAAAATATTGTATATTGTATATATTGTGTTTTCTTGCTTTTAATCAGATTATTTTGTAAAAATTATAGAAATTAAGAAAACATTTTATTCCAAAATTTGAATTAAATTAGATTTCCAACAACTAGAGCAAAAAATGACGCATTAATAGCCTAAATTATCAAATTAAGTCTCATAAGGTGAGGTTGATTTGGCAACCCTACACGTGGTAGAGGTTATAAGGACGCCGATCTTTCGAAAAGTATACGATCTAGATCGAAACTTAAATCAATTATAAGGTGATTGTCTTTTTTGTAATGATTAATGAATATACAAACGAAAAATCGCGGATCACTATGGGCATATTGAATTTACAGTTAACTAGTGAAGGGTTGGTAAGAGTTAACCATGTTTAAAAAACAACGACACGGAAAAAGTTTTGTATGGGGAAGGTGCTACAGAAGCCAGTAGCCAGTTCCACTGAAGCATAAAGCCGTGAACTTTGAGGGGTGACTTGCTAAGAACACAAGATCCTCATGAGAATGATAGTCCGTTTCACATACTTACGCAATACGGTCGTATTTAATACATAGCATAGGGACAAAGTATGGCACCAAATTGAAATGATTGCTTGGGATGTGATTGAGCCCATTCAAAGCAAATATATCTCACCTCTAGCGCTAATAACTAAGAAAGACAAATCTAATCAAAACGTAATCCAATCCGCATTGAATGTAACGTCCGCTTATCAGCAAATTGGGGAATTATCTGGGCAACCTCTCGGAATCTGAAAATTGGTGTAAAAATAACACTAWTTTACAGTATAACTTTTTTAAATAACACCGCCGGGAAGACAAACAATTTTTCAAAAATATAATAATATATATAACATAGAATCATCAAATCTTATTTGAAATGGAAGCCGTTAAAATGATGCCCACTTTTTTTTAATAAAAATTTTGGGGGAGCCGGGAGAAGGCCAACCCCCAACATTTTACCCCTTAACTTTAAAGCGGTAAAGTATTATTGTCAAAAATATGTGTTTTTTAATCTTTGGACCTTGTAAACAAAAAAAATACCGTTTGTTCATGCAGCTAAATTTGACCCATTCCGAGAAAATTGCAGTTGAATGTTATATATGGTTCACATTTTCACTGCTTAACTATATTTTTTATCAATTTGTCCGTGATAAATAATAAAATGCGTCAGTTGTCACTGTTGCATTGACCTTTTGACAATACTTTAGATTATTTGTTGCAATTTGATAAAAACAAAATGATATTAATTAAACAGTGAAATGAACCCTAACATTCAACTGCAATTTTCTCGGAAAGGGTCAATTTCAGCATTTCTGAAGATTACAAAATCATTATTTTTTAAAAAAACACGCGTTAAAAGATAAGAGTGAAAATGTGGGGGATTAGCCCCCGTCCCGCAACCCTTCAAACATTTATTTAAAAAAATATGGCATCATTTTTACGCTATCCACCAAATTTTGTGAAATTATATCAACCGGTCTATGAGATATTTTATAAAAACTATTTCTCTTCCTCCATGTTTAGGAGTGAATATCTCAGTAGGCGGACGTCATTTCAAAAAAGGTACACTGTAAAATAGCGTTATTTTTACACCAGATTTCAGATTCCCAGAGGAAAACTGTTGATATTATATTTACCTTTAAAGTATCTTTTATAAATTCAATTAAAAAAGGATATATAGATGTAGCATATAAAATTTTACACACAATTAGCATAATACATTTTTGTATTAATAAAAATAATAATTTGCAAATAGTTTAGAATGTAAAATTTTGGAGCGTCATAAATACTCAATTCCATATTATAAAGATAATATTCAATATGTAAGATTGAAATAAATTGTCAAATTTGAAACCTTACCACCAACAACGGACGCTGTGGAACAGCATTTATACCGCGCATATTTACATGTGCAGAAATGGTTGGGACATTTATTACCCCCTGATAGTTGGGGTTGGTTTATAAATGTTTATGGGATCCAATAACGCGTTCATCGCCACCTGCACTGATGATTAGTTACTGAATGAATTTTTTTGTAAATGCAAAAAAGGCTGTAGAATGGCTGAATGGGAGCGTCCCGCACATTAAAATTTGATAGTTTTAACCTATGCCTTTTATTGCTTATATCATGAATACTAGTGCCACTCATCTATTTTGCTTTCAGACTAATTCAACTCGTAAGAAACGGCGGTAGAACAATTACCCTGTTTCAAACCTTTTCTTAAATCCGCCAACAACTACGCACTGTCATGCGCACTGTTACAGCTCCCTAGGTAACTACGTGCTCACTGTTGTCAGTTTTATAAATAGCCAGAGAAATACAAATAATGCAATGGGAGTGAGAGAGGGGCGGAGGTATAAGTATAACCGTCAACGTCAATATTATAATGTAAACATAGGAATAACCTGTAACTGTTCATCAGCAGTACTATTCTTACAACACGGAACAAAACACTTCTTAACGTAAGCCATTCTGATATTTAAAAAACAACAGATTACCCAAATACTTCGACAACATCTTGCTCCACCACTTAATCTGACAAATACGAAACTCGAAAGTTTGACCAAACTATGTAAACAAAAACGCATGACTRGAGTTGTTATTAGGGTTATTCGTTACACATGTGACACATCTAGCACGTGGGAACGTGCGATGTTGACTGCGGTACTTTACCGTTTTCTTCCTAACGACGGCCAGAGATCGTCCTGACAGTTTCAAAATTTATCATATCGTTGTCATACGAAAGTATACAAACTAAACATTATCAAGCTTCAAGCGTCGTTTAATWCCTCATAATAAAAACACTAGTTCTAAAGCAGGTTCGATGGTTAAAGTGCTTTCGTATTTCAGCTAAAGGCCAGTGAATGCGCTTATTATATTGAACTGTTCATTCTAGAATAAACTGGCTGAAGGATGATTTAAGTTATTTTCACAAATACGCCTTAAGTTCACCTAGGTATCGATGTCACAGTGCCAGTTTACGAGTACATTCCTCACGGTATCGCGAAAATTTGCCCACATTGACAACGCGACGCAGCTCAAAAAATGTAAACAAACATTACTTCCAATGCCGCTAGAGCACTGGCTATTATTGGTGTTTCTCGCTTTCGAGCCTTTTACGTCATCTCCGTGGCGGAATAGCGAGGCATTTGAAACAGATATTGAAAAATCCATACTTTCACATCTTTTTCTCGGCAAAGAAGAACCAGAAAAAATCGCAAAAAAATGTCTTTGTGCTTCAATTTTTATGTACATTTTAAATGTAAAATAAAAAAAATTGTGAGACGACCCCATTCAATACAAGAAGTTATAGCAGACGAGTATGAGTGTGATGAAATTAATACCATCGATTATTTAGAGCAAAATATGAGCAATTAAAATTCAGAATCAGAATCTAATATAGACGCGGTGAATACGACAAGGATGAAAATTGGTAATTTCGTAATTTTTTATTGCTGTTATACACCTCATTTCTAATGTCAAAATAAAGATGTCGAGACAAAACAAGTGATAAGGGTAAAAAGCACGGATATGCTTTAAAGACTGGAGTATAAGCACTTGGGCAAGATTCTTATTAAATTTAAAGAGTTTGACCATACTGTTAATTTGGAAGTGTCACTTTCTTACCCGCCATTTTTATGGGACATAGGATTTCGACAAAGATATTCTAAATGAATCTCAAGAGGCGATCAGTGATACGGGAATATTCGTAGCCAGGCAATGTTAAGTAACTATGATCAAAATTTGGCGATAAACGTATTGGTCTTGCAACTCCCTTGCAAAGATTGAAGCTTGAAGCTCATTTAAGAGCTATTACTGTGAAACGCTACTGTCAAAAACATACGTCCTTTATACCAACCAATACGCTATTTGGCAAACTACAATGCAAATAACCCTTATATGTACAACCTGTACGTTTCATAGTAACACCAACACTAGAAAAGTTTACAATGAGTGTTTTCTGTATAGTAAACAAAATTCTAAAAAAGAAAACGTACTGCAAAATATAATATTAAAAAAAATCTGTTCTATTAAAATGTATTTTTCAAAAAGTATCAAAATTTGCATCAAACTTCTAAATATGAAGGCATGGAAAAGGCAGTATACAATTATTGGTATAATTCCGAGAATATCCGACGTAATCTCGGAAATTCCTGCTTTAACTCAGAAAGTTCGATTTAACTCGGAATTCCCATTTCAACAAAAAATCCCGACTTTAACTCAAAAATTCCGACATATTTCGGAATCATTAACTTTTTATTTGAATTTCGATTTAAAGTAGAAATTTTCGATTTTAACTAAGAATTTTTGACTTTATCGTGGAATTTTCGAGATAAAGTTGAAAACAAAAATTTCATAATAAAGTATGAATTATGAAATTCTGACATAAAGTCTGAAATTCCGAAATAAAGTCGACGTTACCTAGTTAAAAGTTGGAAATTTCGAGTTAAAGTTATAAATTCCGAGTAAAAATCAGAAATTCCGCGATAAAATCGGGATAATAGAAAAAATTATGCTGGCCCCTCCATTCTCTTGTACATAAAAGATATTAGATATTACATATAGCTTGATATCTGTCAATAAAGACGAAAAATTAAAATATAAATTTTAAGGTAGTATATCATTCCACAGCATTATCTAACGTAAAAAAATTATTAACTATATACCTCAGAACGATGTCCCCGTAAGTTGTAGTTTGCCCGTGGAGGGTAATCAATATTTCTTCTGCAATGACTTGTTGTAAAAGTTACGCCTACGATTCCTCTCACATTAGCTGTCGCCAACCATCCCTCCTCATAATAATTTGTTCTATTTAGCTTCCATGCTTCATCCTGAAAATATGAAACGGTTTATGACAGCAAAGTAATTACAATATAACACCCAATAGCGTATACGTTTACTTTGTTAAATACAGTAGTGTAGGGTCTCCAAAAGATTTTTGTACGCATAGTGAATTATGTATATGAATAAATAGAGTTACCTTCTAGTCGTGCCATTTTTGGGATATTTCTTAATTTTAATTAATTGATTTAATGTCTTATTCGGATAAAATACGAACAGATCAGATTGTTTGATATCACGTTACTAACACACCTCGTCCTAAAGAAAAATAGTTTTCAGATTATGTAGTATATATAACAAGCGGCAAGGATTTTTTTACAAATTTTGATGTATTTGTATTAGCTATTAAACCTAAGCGAAAACCACATGTTTAAGTAATGATTAGGTGAAAGTGAAATATGCAGTAAAGTTGGCGTGAATATATTTAACTAATTTTATCGTCCAACCTCTGAATCCTACATTTATAAATGTACGCTTCATGTAGAGTAGTAACCGTCTACTTTACCTTTTAATAATATTATTCAGTACTTACTTTGAGTATAAAATGTACACTAATCGTGTTGTTTAACTACAACACCGTATGATACTAATTTTATTCGATGTATATGAAAAAAAGGTTTCACCCTGAATATTAAATTGTGATACAAGATCCAAATGTTGTATAAATATTGTAATAGAAATAAACACAAACGGCTTGAAGCATTTGTTTATTTAGAAATGACTTTAAAAAACATAAACTGACGATTGAAAAACTACATAGACATAAATATATTTTAAATACCAGAAACAAGGTTTATCCTAGATTTTTACAAAACTTTAATTATGTAATTCAAACGCAGTACAAATACAGTTAAAAGACAAATTGGATTAAATTGATAATGGTAAATATCAAAATTAATGATAGTGTGGTGTAATTTTCAAAATTCCAATAATAAAACAAAAAAAATAACAACTAAAACTAAGCTTGCTATTGTGATATTGTTCTGGAGTCAAAACATATGCTTTTTTCATAGAATTCATTTTAACAGTTTGCTGTCATGTTTAATCCTTGTTCTGCCTACAATATGTTCATTCATACGTAACGATAGAAACTAAATAATTATTTCATTTGTACGAAAAAAAAACTGATTTCAAATACCAAATACACGTCGCAGTCCACAATTTATGCAATGATAATTATATTATTGTATTTAATAACAAACACCATCAACATTACAATCATCATATTTGGGCAGTCCTGTTTTTGAAGCAAGCATGTTTTTTTTAATGTGATTGTTTAATAATGCCTGGCTGAACAAATATCATTCCGTGTACAGAAGAAATAAATGTACGCAGACATCATTGATTATTCATATTTTTCGATTAGATATTAAATGTACCTCGTACTGCTTTAATACATAACTGTTGTAGAAAATAGTAAAAACTATTTTAGCTTATTTTATTTATCAAAAGAAATCATCAATAAAAACTAATAGTGGATCATCACTAGAGAATGTTTTATCTGTATTTATCACTTGTAAAATAAAATCTTTAACAAAAAATATAAGCAAAATCACATATTTCCCCAAACATCAAACAATATTTTAAGAGTACACACATCAACATACTTCTGGTAACTCATCTGGAACCTTTCCCATCCATGTAAGAGACAAGATGGAACAATCGCTTCGAGCATTTCCGGTCTTTTCGAAATGTAAATACATCACGGCGTTACAGCTGCACTAAGCCCCCCGCGAGTCTACTAACACGTATACATTTTTTTACAGTTTTACATGGTAAGACATACAAGTTCACTGTTACATATTTGCTGAATCGACTTACAACGAATTCRGGAAAGCAGAGCACTGCCGGTGAAATTATTGATTTGGAAGAGGCGCGCAAACGGGCAAACGAGTGCTGGAACTTGCTAATGCGCAATACCTACCTAGAGAAGAAAAGTGGAAAATGTTGGAGACGTATCCGTGTATTTCTAGTATATGTTATCCAGTCAAATATAAATACACTGCATACCTGCTACAGGTGTTTGCCAGTTCCCACCCTGGTAGTCATTATATTTTATAGCGTTTATTGTTATTCAAGTATTTTCGAATTGTTTTCAGCGTGTTGACAAAAATGGATCCCTCAAACGAAAAAACAAAAAGCTATTAAGTTGACATTGAAGAGGTCATTTAATTAAGAGTTTTCGCATTTTCAATTCTGAAACTTTGATTTTTTTATTAAGCGATACATTATTTGTTTTCCATGCCTACCTTCTGAAGCAGAATCTTAAAGAATCTCTATTTTTCTTAAGTTACTTTTTCATTAATAACATTTCATAGTTTTCCTAATATACGCATATTTTAGAAAATTAAAAATTAATTTCGAAGTATAATAAGCTCAGACAGATTTAGTAAACATTGTTAAGTTTCAACGTTAAAGGCAACTGATCTTATTATTAGCAAGCTTGTGGTGTTGTGACGGAATTGAAACTATAAATCTGGACTGGAAATTAACCACAACCATCATCTGGAAGTAAAAAATACAAACTTAATAATTGTCCGTATAGTAATATTAAAACCATGTTATGTTAATCATAAATAATCTGACTTATAGTATAAAATGCCGAAGAATCCCCTGCTTGACAGGAAAGGCGAAATAAATACATGGGTCTCTTTCAACCCATCGGAAAGTAGACTACAAATTGTCACGATAGCCTCGCAGAAGAATCGTACTAAAATATTATGGTGAAAAGCTTAATAGCTGGAAGTCAATAAAAGGCGCAAGTCTTATCAAATATAACTATTGCCAGAGGTAGAAGGGTTGAAGTCAACTATCGTAGAAGAAATAAATTCTTAAGAAAATATAAGAACTGTACCTACCCAATTAAATCACGAAGAGATAAAGCTTTCTGTTTAAGTAACCTTAGTAGATAATAAAAACACCTTCCAATTGAAGTTATGTTGAAGAATTAATTTGATGCCATGGACATTCTAAAAAAACAAGGACGTTTCTAGAACTTACCAACTTGATCTGTTTGTGGAGTATGCAACTTCAATAACTTTTGATCTAATTACCGTTACTCACACATGGTTTGAGCGATTCAGTTTTAGTAATAAATATACCTAATTATCAGTTAAAATATAAAAAATATAATTAAAATATAAAAAATATAGTATCATGTAAAATTTAACAAATGATGATCTGAGCATTTACAACACGGAATAAATAAGTGCTCAGTTTTTTTAAATTAAATATTATTTCACGAGTTGCATTTATCTTTTAAGTTCCGGTTTCTCTTTTCTTTGTTAAGGTTGATGTTAGCTAAAATTATCCTGTAACCATGACAATACCTTAAATTGAGGTGTGTAATTGGTTTAGATTTTAAATACAGAAATGATTTTAGCTCAAAATAGAGAAGAAAATCCGACCCTGAGTGTTTTTAAACTTATGACGAAAAATTCATTGGTTGGTATTGTACTTTTATTACTTGAAATGAAAATAAAGCCTAGCGTATACCCAGTAAACAAGAAATTGTGTCACAATGTGTTTAGCTTATTCAGAAATGATACACTTTATATGGGATGCCACCTACCAACAGTTGTAAGAATTCACCGGCAAAAACAAGGACACTACCGAATCCCTTACATCGAGGTGTCTGGAGTCGGTTGTTTACATTTTCAAGGGAAGCCAACATAATAGTCACATTCTAAGGTGGAATTGGAGGAAAACAGAAACGTTCAGTTGACCAGAGCAATACTCAATGCATCGTGCGATTGCCCGTCTTCACGCGCATTAGATGGTCCACTGTACTACTGGTGTTTAGAATGTTCTGTATGTGTTGAGTAGTGTGGTGTAAAGTTTTTGTTAAAAAGAGCTTATTGCGAGCTGTTTAAGGACAAGTCATATAAAAAATTAATCCAGGCCATGATGCGGATGTGTCAAGTATACAAAAAGGTAGGCTCTAAGGAGAAAACTGTATCATTTCACCGTTATGCATTGTTTAGGTTATGTTTATATTTGTTGTCATAGGCGTCGTTTGATAAATTTAGCGAAATTAATTACTTTATAGAGGAATACTTTTATAAAATGTAATGAAGTTGATAGTGAAGGATTAATACATATGGAAAATGATTACTGTTAGTGGTAGACGTTTTAAAAATAAATATTTGTAGGTAGAAGAAGAGAGCCGATATGTTCGGAGTAAGTACTTCAGTGATGCCTGATGCAGATTTTGATTTTATGACTTTATGTACAGTCACTAAATATATAAAAGTGCCGCAGTAGTCCGCTATTTTAGGAGGAAATAGTAGCAGGAAATGTAAATGATATAAGAAGATAGGAGAGGGAACCAAACCAAACTACCACACCTAACCTTAAAGATTTGAAAGTCTCAGATATCAGGCTCTGACGCAGTGTTATTCTATGACTTCTCCCTAGATAATTGACAACGTGCTTTGTGCATCAGAGCAAGGAGGAAGAATATAATATATAATATTCTTCCTCCTTGCATCAGAGCCTGGCATCTGACAGTTCTCGCTCTAATCTGTAAGGTTAGGTTTGATAGTTTTCCCTATTCCATCTCCTTCATAAACATTTATGTTTTTCGCCACCACTTTGCCCTAAAATGGCCGTCTATAGAGCATCTGCATATGACGTCACATTTTAAAGGTCATTCARCCTGAATATAAACAAACCAAGAATACACGAAGCTTCCATTTAACTTGTAGGTATGTACAAAGGGATTAAATATGTGTTATACCCCCAACGTTTATCATTAATTATTATTAATACTTATGAAGGTATAGCTATCGCTGCTACCACTTACCGATCGGTAAGAAACTCTTCGGAGACAAATGTTGATTCTTCTTGGCCAATGGGTAGATTGAGAATTTGAAAATGAAACACCGACTTGCGTGAATTTGCCGGTTTATTACAAATTTAAAAGTTGAACCGGTTACAATACAGCAAATAAATGAACTGCAAATTACAAAGACAAACAACACTATTACGCCAAAGAAACGTTAAAGGAAACAGAAAATAATTCAAATGTACGATACCCCTGGAGTGTTTCATAGTACTTGTTCCCTCGGTGCTTGGTTCTAGGCACTTCCTACTATTTTACTAGTCCAACGATAGATAACTGAATTTAACACTAATAATACTTCACAAATGAAAAAAAAACTATAACTATTCAATTGAGCCCGAACCAGCATAAAATTTATAGTTTGTGGTCAAAATATCAAAACGAGACTAACTACAAGATTTCAATTTACTTAAAAGAAAACCTTGGGGTCCGATTCAAATTTTGTGGGGGTTTTTGCGAGTTCAGCTAAAATTTATTTGTAGCAAATGTAGGTATATTTCATGTATTTGAGGAAAACTTGCTAAACTACAAGACAAAAACAAGGTTCACTTATTTTATTATTATTATTATTATTATTTATTTAATTACGATCTTGGCACTGGAGACTGCCTGATGGCTTCTGTTTTTGCAGCTCCTAGTTTAACTCCTGTACTTTCAAATTCAAATCCTAGATAGTTGATGGAGGAACCGGAAGCCTTCATAATGATGGGGTGAGTCCCTTCTTCTGCTCGCATTAAATTACGAAAAGTACTTCGTCTACTCTACATACAACTTTTACTAAACAATATGCAATTTGTACACCTTATTATTTTTTATTAAATATATAACCTTGTCAACTTGCAAAAATTAAATTTGATAATTTGGTCTAATAATTATTTTCTTGAAACCTACATATTATTTTCAAGATATATATACAGGGTGTTTCGAATGATGTAAGAATATTTTAAAGGGATATTCTACAAGCCATTTTAGGGGTAGCCTTATTATAATTTTTTTGATCTGAATTTTTCCTGACAAGATATTCAAGTCTCAAAATGGCGGAAAAATATAGAATTTATTTTTCTTATCTTGAAACAGKCTGTGCKAAAAATTTTGGTACACATTATTAGCTAATCAAAGGGTATCTTGTGGCGGTATATCTTTTTTCAGATTATGTTTTATTTTTATTATAACCTTTTTTGTGTGAGATATTTTTAAAAAGAAAATATTTGTTGAACACTTTGTTCTGTTTAGAAACTTTTTTACTCTTGTAGTTTTTTGTACGCCTAATAGTTTGCGAGCAAAAAAATAAAATTGGTTACCCTTACCATACTAACATACTACATACAATCGTAGTAGCGGCTGTCATTTTTTAACACTAATAGGTTGTTTTAACAAAGTTGCCTTTAAGTTTGCTGTTAAAGATTTTTGGTGCAAATTTATCCGTTTTGTGATTAATTTAGTTTAGTTGACAAAGAAAATGAATAACAATTACACCGCAGAGGAGTATGCTGATATGCATATGGTTTACAGTGAGTGTCGCGGGAATGCCCATCGAGCCACAAGAGTGTATATGGAAAGGTTTCCAGATCGTCGCATTCCAAATGATAGARCATTTGTTAATATTCATTTAAAATTAAGGGCCATAATAGGATCTTTTAAAGGGCAACAAAGTAATGCAGGAAGATCAGTTGCAATCACCGTTCAGCAAGATCAAGCAGTTTTCGATTTTTTTGAAGAAAACCCTACAACTAGTATTAGGAAAGCATCTAGGCATTTCAACTTGCCCGTTACACGTATCTGGAAAATACTGTTCGAAAACTCATTGCATCCCTATCATTTTAAAAGGGTTCAGGAATTGTTATCTACAGATGATGTAATCTTCGCGTTGCATTTTGACGGGAAATACTACAAAACCACAACGAAAATCGCCTGTTCACCAAACAAATACTGTTTACTGACGAAGCTTCTATTTACAAGAATCGGAATTTTCAATTATCACAACATGCATGAATGGTCCTACGACAACCCCAATAACATTATGACTGGGAAACACCAACATGCATTTCCCTAAATGTTTGGGCAGGTCTAGTAGGTGTTTATTTGATAGGACCTTTCATTTTGCTTAGGCGTTTGGGAGGCGAGGAATATTTAGAATTTTTACGGAAAAATCTTTTCGAATTGTTGGAAAACTTACCCCTCCAACTTAGATAAGAAATGTGATTATGCATGACGGAGCTTCTGCTCATTTTTCATTAACTGTACGACAGTGGCTCGATGAACATTTTTCAGGAAATACTGTTGAAGAATTTAAAGAGTTTTCAATATTTCTGAAAAATTAACAGCTTCAGTACACACTTTTCGTTCTGTAAATTTTAATTTCATTAGAAGATTAGAGTTGTGCCAGGAATGTGCTGGCGACCATTTTGAACACTTGTTATGATTTGATTGTTGTTTATATTTATTGTAAAAACTTTTTTTAATTAAAAAGCTTGTTTGCCACGCGTTGTGGCATTTGWTTATCTTATGTATTGTTTATTTCCATTATTTTTATATGCCTARTGTCACGGAATAGGTACATAGTACCATGATTAAGTAATATTTAAACTGCCAAATACATGAAGGTGTAGTTGTTATTTATTTTATTGTACAAMCTAAATTAAATTCATTACAAGACGGCCAAATTTTCACTGAAAACTTTCAATAGCAAGCTCAGAAGCAACTTTGTCAACAAATCAATTAATGCCAAAATATGACAGCCGCCATAATTATTTTTACTAACCATTTGTAACAAAAATTATGTTAGTATGGTAGACTCCCGGCCATTCTTAGTTGAACCCAGCAATAAGCAATAGGTCGTACCTATTTTGCTAATTTAGGGGTGGACAGTATGCAAATAATTACAGATATCAAGGGGCCGCCGTTTTCATTTTCTTAATTGAAATAGGTAATCAAGTTCAGGGCCAGTTCCTGACTTTCCCTTGACAAAGCCTTCGGCATTTTTTGCACGTCTTAACGGCACAATGGAWCGCGATCAATCCAATAAGTACTACTTTTGTAAACGCAGAAAGCACACTACAACGGATTGCGTAAAATTTCATACCTGGTTCCAAGGAGGAAGAATAATCATAGAAACCTGGTTGAATAAGTGACATAGCCGTGGCATGACAGTTAGGCGATATACCGCATTTTCGTACTTTACGCACTTGCGCAGTAAGTAAGGATAGAAGAAGCCATCTTCTGCATGTAGTAGAAAGAGTAAGATGCTATTTTCGCGTAGCAAAATAAATACAAAACTCGTTTACCAACTTGACGGTTAGGAATCGCCCAGAGAACTAGAGTGGGGAGAACGCTCATGGATCTGCGCGAATGCTATAATCGTTGAGTTCACTCAACGCTATAATGCTATAGTAAACAAGGGGGCTGCCATATTGTCCACGAGAACTTCAAACTTTTGGCGCTTACTTTAAATAATGACATCTTGTGCAACAATTTCACTTAAAAATAGGGTAAATGCGAACCAATTTGATGTAGCAGTTTTGAAATACTAAAATTAGTTTGACTTGTTCTTGGAATGTTCTATAAATATCAATTAAACCTCTAATTTAATATGTCGTCAATCAACTATCATCAGTTACACAGCACATAAACAAAGCTCCCAGACCGGCGTTGCCACATGTTATTCTATGCTCGTAGCATTGTTTTGTTTACATTTCGTGGCCCGTGGCGTTAGCTATTGTGATTGTGATTTTGTTCTCTGCTTGCACGACTTATTTCTTGGTTTTATTTGGTAGTTTCATTAATTTCAGTTATGAGTTGTATATATAATCGAATAAACGTTCGAAGTCGCAAGATGTCTCCCTGCATAAGTAAATATTATAGTCCTTAATAAATTTTTTGCAGTAATTATTTGTTATAATTATTTATTTTTTAATAATATCTAGTACCATTTACACTGCAAAATAAGTTTACATGAATTTTTCATTTTTATAGGTATACATAAAGTAATTTTAATTCAAAATATTACTGCCATTTGACAACACTGTCTGATATTTGACGTTTCTGTGGACAATATGGCGACCATTACAGTGTCCCAGCCACTGATCTCTAAATAACTGGATGTCGCATAAGTCATTCAAACATATATCTATAAATAATATATATATATATATATATATATATATAATATTATGAAAGATAATTAATTATCGCCTGAATTCATTATAAATGAGCATATGTGATATTTTCTTGGGATTTGCAGGCATAAGATGAAATGAAAAAGTACTGGCCTTGACCGAGATTTGAACTCGGGTCTTTTGAACACTAGTCAAACGCTCTTACCACTGAGCTATCAGGGCCCTATTCAAAATCGAGGTCAAGGCGGCATATATACATCACAGTTAACATGTAACGCTGCTGAACGCCATCCGACGCATGTGCAGCTGAATAAGTGGTAAGAGCGTTTGACTAGTGTTCAAAAGACCCGAGTTCAAATCTCGGTCAAGGCCAGTACTTTTTCATTTCATCTTATGCCTGCAAATCCCAAGAAAATATCACATATGCTCATTTATATATATATATATATATATATATATATATATATATATACATCAATATATTATTCCTGAACCAATTGACTTTAGCTAAAATCCTGAACCATCCTTAAATCAGGCTCAAACCAAATATTTTATTGAGTATATTTCTTAATTATTTACTATCACTGTCAATTTACTAAATTATACGCGACAAAATCACAAAATTAATTTTAATTTTTATACAAAGAATTTTGTATGTTCCTGATCCTATTGATCAATCCGGTCCTGAACCAGTATGTATGTTCATCAAGACATCCTGATCCATGTGGTGGGGGAAGTAGACGTAAGACCAAATAGTTGCCCGGTCAGCCATGAGCCCTTAGTATCTGACTACATAGAATTAATGAATAATAATAAATGTCAATGCTCATTCTTTTAATAATCATAATTGCAGTAATATATAGGTAATACAATTTTGTTGATTTTTTAATTATTAAAATAAATTACACTATAAATTTGGTGAATGAACAAAATACTATTTTTGATTATATTATGGCCAAATATGGTTCCAATTAAAAACAGACAGTTTGACCAGTACATCAGAAAAAACCATTATTTTAAAATACTGAAGTAGACTTAAAGAAAAGACAACGAGTTAGTGTAAAATATTTCTGTAAAATTGGACCCCCTGTACTGTACAGTTAGAAAGACTTTTGTATAGTTTTTTTTTGTAGTATAGCTGGTCAAATAATTTTACTTCCGCATCCAATGGATATGGAAGCACTGTATCGGGAAAAAAAATTTCAAAAATTTTAATTTGCTCGATCGCTTTAAAATGTTCGAAAACGTCCACAAACAAATTTTGAGCAAAAAAATTTTCTCGTCTGTGTGTGTACTCCATAACTTTCGAAAGACTTAACATATGAACTTGAAATTTGGCACTCAACTACCCAAACTGTTTATAAGTTATTTGCAAAAAACAGTCACTTAAAAAAACGGTTTTTTCTAAATATTTCCGAAAATACTTAACATATTCAAAAAGTAAAAGTACCATCAGATAGGAAATAATATTTTTCACCAAAAGTATTATAAAAAGTTTTTCCAAAATTTTGATATTTTTGAAATATTTCAAAGAAACTGGATTTTGGACCCCGTCCACACGATTTTCTTTTAAATTTTGCTATTATGTAGAAAATCAAATTTACGATCGAAAAGCACTCTTGCAATTTTTTTGTTATGTTAATAATTTTCGAGTTATTTAGAAAAATCTGATTTTACAAACTTATGGATTTTTGCTAATATCGCGAAAACCGTTTGTCGTAGAAAAAATGTGTAGAGAAAAAAATGCTCAAAACCTCATAATTGATRGTATAATATAAGAAATAAAAGTGTAAATGTCATTTTGACAATTTGATGTCGAAGCAGGTGGAAGTATTGCTTCAATTTGCAGCGGTTTTTAGATATAGCATAGTGCGAATTGAAAACAGAAATTAAAACTGCTAATTCGTATGAATGCCTAACTTAGGATTCGCAAAGCATTTTCCATTTCATTTATGGATAAAAGGCGTATCTAGCTCGTTGAATAAACGTTGACCTAGAGATGACATGTTTAGCTCTTTATAAGATATCTATCTTGTATACTTAAAATGAAATTGAATACATCCTGACAATACATGAAGCGGCACCTTTGATCTTTTCGATTAGGTTTCAATGACCTTGAACAACTAGTCCCTTTAAATGGATTGTGCATTTTGCCCGCGAAGTTCAATTTGATGAACTGTTATGGGAATTCTGTCCGCAGTGTCCGGCCGGATAAACATCAAAATCAGCTGGCTTGCAATAAGAAGGCGCCAGGATGTCAATTTTAATTTAACCCACAGCGGTATAGTATCAGCGGAATACTAACGAATAGGTATGTGAACATACCGAAGAGTCCTTTAAGTGGGTTGTGTCAGTTCATCTGTCTCTAATTTTAAGCTTCCTTTTTCAAGTGTCACCTATTGTTAGGATAATTTACCCTTTAATTATGGCTTGTTCAGGTTGTTTCAAATTTTAGAGTAAATTTAGTGATACATTTAATGAATATAATTCTTAATTTTTTATAAAAGGATGTAATGTCTACATCTTCGACAAGGAATATGGCTGCAACATGAAGATGTGCCTCTTAACAAGTACACGAAGTTTTTAAAACCAACAATACTAACACAAAGGAATCGGTAGAGGTTGAGCAATAAATTGCGGCCACCCAGGTTCCCAGATTTATCAAGACTATGCTTTTTATGAGGATGCATACAACACCTACGCCTTCTATATGTTTATTTTTCAATACTGGTAGTTGACGTACCTAATTTAGATTTATGAATAAATAATTGATTTTATAAATACCTTTTTTCTGCATCAGCATATGTTTCTATTTGCTATTTTACAAAAAAAATATAAAAAATAATAAAAAGATAAAGAATAAGCTGATAAAGGAATAAAAATTAGCCATTTGCGCATGTAAAAAATTATACTTTTCTATTAAAAAAGTAATGTATCAGTGATATGACTTAATGAAATTTAAAAAGTGTCCAGTAGATTTTATTCCCTGATGACAATGCCAAAGTAGTTGTAAAAGTTGCTATTTATTTTTTTTTAATTTTGGTTCTGACGGTGGCTTTTAGGTAGCAGAAAACGCTCTAAATTAAATTAAATCAAAATATTTTAATTCAATCAATAGCATATCATAAGTTATAGCCCGCAATTCTCCTCTCAACGTAGCCTCCCCTACGCGCCCTCCCTTCTTCGACTCACAGTCCCCGCACAGAATTATAGGAGTAAAATTGTTGTTGGTTCAGGATGATTATTATACAGATATACACCCGCGGTGGCGACTACAGCGCCACCATCGGCTCCGTGCTAAAACGGTGGAACTACGAAATGGAGATTCGTCTAAACATGAGCCATTTTGAAATTCATTCTACGGGCATTAGAGGTCACCATGGAAGCGTGCGTACGGTTTGAAAACCTGAACCACATATATGGATCAGGTTTTCCAGAGTGGTTCAGGTTTTTGCATTCAGAAACATACATTTGGTTCAGGAACATACTATTCCGCTATATATATATATATATATATATATATATATATATATATATAATATATATATATATATATATATATGCATTCAAAACTGTGATAAGTAGCCACCATGCCGCTGGTACTCGTACTATTAATTTAACGGCGCGTTCAAATTTTAGGTTAAATCCTTAACTATATAATATGGTTATGAATAAACGTAACATCCAGTTTGTACTGTACATGTTTCTTACTCAAACACTACAACGATCATCTTTTGGAAATCTGCAGAGCTGCAGACAGATGATGAGTTCACGATTTTAACCGTCAATCATTAACGTTATATTTACCGCAGAAGCGAACCTTTGTCAAAATTTTAGTACAAGGACCAGCGGCTAGGCGCTAAAGTGGCGTAAATCTATCACAAATAATTTACACGCATTTTGGTATGTAAGCGACATCCAGTTATTTAGAGATCAGTGGTCCCAGCTGAATTGGGATGCGCAGTCGGCCTATGCCATGGATGTATAAAAGAGGGGATACCGCATCTCATTGACAGAAAGCGCATTGTTGTGAAACCCACATCTAAATGGCGTGAAGTTAGCSCAATAACAAACTTTGTTTTCTTGCCGCAGCATTGGCGTGTCGTAATTTGCATTCTTCAGCATGCTTCGGAAACCTAGAAATAATAGATAGGAAAAAAATATTGTATGAATATGATTTATGCACACATATAACACTCATTTTTTTGTTATACACTAGTTAACAATTCATCTTTCAGTAGTAGTGTTGTAAAATATCGGCATAATAAGCAATTTAAATACCGCACGCCTATGAATCTTAACCTTAAATACTACTTGGGTGTTACATACCTGTGAAATGAAACATTGGGTTAACATCTATCAATCTTTCTGCACATTTGACACTGCCTGATCATCTTATCACTGCTACCGTTAACAATTATATGTAAATCATTCCCTGCGTCTTGCACATCATAAAACCAAATAAAATAATAAAAACAAACACGCAAACGTCCAAATAGTGTGTGACCGTGAACATGAAGCTTAGTCATTGGACGTACACAACTGGTCAACTGTAAGATCCAATGTTTTCTACAAATAAACGCTTAGACTGTGATCACATGTTGGCATCAGTTTAGAATGTGAAAAGCTGGATCCCCTCTTTTATACATCCATGGCCTATGCGTGTTCTCCCCACTATATTTCTCTGGAATCGCCACAGTTTTCATATGTAGGTTGCAGCAACTTTGATGGCGTTAAGTTTGCGTCAGGCTGGTTCATCTTGAATGGCGCTACGTGTTCCCTTTTGAAAGTTAGGGCATTAACTTTATTAATTAAAGTTTAATAAAGTTAATGGTTAGGGCATGGAGGGTAAAGGGGGGTTATGCATGTTTCCACGGTCAGATGGCGCCAATCAGTATATAATTTTATTACAGTCTAGTGGTAATTTGAAAAAAGGGAACGACAATATCAACTGAAATCCCACAACTGACACCGGTGACAGTTGCTCCATTGCGTGTTGCGCTTGCGTCCTCTCCATTTTCGTGTTTTTGTTTGTGATGGTTATTGTTATGTTTTGAACTTTTATGTTTTTATAGACGTTTGTGATGGTGGAATCAATTTTACTTTAATAGTCACCCGCAGTAACAGGTAAGTAGAATTGAGAAAAACATTATTATAGGTACTTATAAAAAATTATTTCAGGCTGTTTCTGCGTGCACTTTTTTTGTATAATACCTAGTTAGGCGTGGACATTTTCAGTTCAAGCGGTAAATGTAAGTACCAGTTAATAAATAGCAAACTAATTATTTGATTAATGTCAGATTATAATGGAGTCGGACAAAGGTCGTTTCTCAGTGCCAGGTTGTAAGGTGAAACAAAAGCCGATATTCAGGTTTCCAAACCCAAGAAGAGGCGACATGTGCAGCAAGTGGAAACAAGCAATCAACAATCCTAGCTTTAAGAATTTATCTCATGAACATCTTTACAGAATTGGGTATTTAACAATTATAACGAATAAATCCTAATGTGCTGATGTGTAGTAGCAAATTATCAAAATGGTAAATAATTACTGTAACCCATAACTTGTAACTTACTAACTTACATCGCAGGCTGTTATACTTGATTTACTGGTCTTATAATGTAAATTACTTCTTCATTAATTAATTTAAAAAGTGTATTTAAAGACGATGCAATTGGTGTAGGTTATTAGTATGTTCTTTGATTTCTAATTACATTTCTGGTTGGTGGATAAGAAGATAGTTTAAATATTGGAGTTGTAAAACCATAAAAACAAATTATTATTATTACATATCTAAACTCTTCATTTTTGTTTTTACAAAGTCACTTTCAGTTATACAAATATTATTCAAATGCTCTTACACTCATATTTTTTAGAATGTTTTGTCAATGTTAACATTAGTTACTTCAGCTTACTGTATTGTTACCGTTTCTGTTAAGTATTTAACTACAAGTAGTTCGATACATAGTTAATTTACTTTTCATGTATTTAAATACTCATTTAAATTTTTCTGTAGTATTAGTGATTCAATTTCAGTAGTTACATTTTTCTTAATATTTACCTACAATATTTAAATACATTTTAAAAACTTTGAACAACACTGGTTATAAAGGTGAACCACTATAACTGACGCTGTTTGTCATTTGTATTGTTCCAAGTTATCGGTACTATTGTTTAGAGTGTACTTTTTATTGTAAATCTACTTTTAAATGATAAGGCATACTTTTGTTTAAGGCAATATCAAAAATTAATAGGACAGTTTTTAATTTAGCTCTAATTTGTTCATATATTTTTGATATTGTCTGCATTGCTTGTTACAAATGAACTATGTTCACAACACAAATTTCCAATCAATATTTATTCACTAGTTTATAGTTAATGCGAAAACCGTATTAATATACTTTAACTTTTAATTGTTCTTTCATTTATAATTATATTTGTTAGGTTGTTCGCACCTTTCCAAGTGAAATTTAATTGTATTCAATGTATACATTGTATTCAATGAAATTTTAATTGGAAAAGTTCGAATGATCTAGCAAAAACCACCTTTAATACCGAAAATAATGATCCTAGATATTCAAATTTGGCGCTAATTTACGCATGTTTCGACGCACAGATGGCGCGATCACGAAAATGATGTTGGGACAGGACAGAAGCATTGGCCTTTTCTTTCTATTAAAGTGTTATTTTATGGTTTGCGTGAAACTGATGACGCAGGTCATCTGCTAGAGCAAACGATACTATAGTATAGTATAGGTAGATCCGTAAATGCAAGCACATTCCGCTTGCCTTGCTATTTTGTTATAGATTATTCTAAATAGTTTCAAATACAATTTACAATTACTTCTGCAATATCCAGAACAAAACACTTTTGACTTGCTCTTTTTAATGCCTTTCTTCTATAATCGCGAATTAACCAATCCCGTCCCACTCTCTTATAAATCCAAATGGCAACGCTGCTGAACTTACGCAGTTTAGTTGTAATCGCCGTTTTAGTTCTTTAGCAACTTTAGTTTGTTTATCTCACGGACTTTGACAGCATGACATGTTCTTATTTTCATGTCATCTTCAGTATTCTATTAAATTAAATAATATAGTATTCCTTAGCGGGTATTATTAATCTTGGTAACAGGTTAATTACATAATATTAGATGCTACAGAATATACATAAAAATGCAGGACAATTCAATGCCGGAGAAAATCTTACGCACTCTTGAGGCTATTATTGATGGAGACGAAAATTTGTAAGTTTCATGTATTTTGTATTGTGCCTGAAAATTAATATTGTTGTTGCAGGAAAGAATTTACTATAATTCCAACGAGCGAGGAGAATCTGAAAAACAAGTCGCCGGTGTTATATGAGGAAAATAATCTTGGGTTAGAATCTTGGTGTGTGAAGCATGTATATCAGTATGCATACAATGAACTTTTAAATATCCGTAAAATACGTAATTACACAGCGTTGCCTGCATGCAAAATGGAAAACATAAATCATTTGCTGATAGGAGTTCTTCTCATTAATCCAGATGTTTACACTTTCTGGAACATGAAGCGTTATTTGATTGAAAAAGAAATCTTAAACATCTATAAGGACCTAACCTTTACAAAACTTGTATTATCTTATAAGAGCAAATCTAATGAAACATTTGCTTATCGCAGGTGGCTGATTAAAAAATTATTTGTCCATCCCCCTGATGAATCTACACTTAGAAATATAGTGAATAATGAATTAGAAATAAGTGAAGTTGCTGCACAAAAAGCTCAAAATAATTATCATGCATGGAATCATCGACTGTGGTCACTGGATCTTTTAAAAGAAAAGTGTAATTTGATTCAAGAATTTGTTTTTAATGAAATACAGTTTAATACTAAATGGATCTTTTCCCATGTTTCTGAATATTCTGGATATCATTACAGACATATTATATTCAAATACTTGCTAGAATTTGGAGGTCACTCTAGCTTATATGAAAAGTATTATCTACAAGTACGGAATTCTTTAAAATCAGCTGAAAATCTTAGTTACTCAGCTGTATTGAATGAGTTGCTGGGAACGTGTGATAAAGAAGTTGTATCTGAACAAAGAAATAAATCAAACGATCGTTTGAAGTATGTTAATTACATATCATTACTGTTACATGATCTTCTTCATATCATACCTTCCATAAATCATGTATTTCCCAATCACGAGTCTGTGTGGTACTATCGAAGAAGTGTAGTTTACTGTGTCTTTAAAACAATTTTTGATTGCCTTAAGTTAGAACGAAGATCAGAGTTTCATTTTAATTCTGCTGATAATTTTTCTCACAGAAATACTATGCAAACTGGAGAAGCGACGAATGGTGAAAAGCGTGCAAAACTTGTAAAGTATGAACCTAACAAAGTTGTGTCATCGTTATTGTATAATATTTTAGTTCGCAGCGAATGTAATTTTGTAAACATTAATATGATAAATGAATGTGAAAGCAATGCAATAAATTATGCGAAGCGTCATAAAGATTGGTTACAAAACATTGTAAAACTATGTGAAATATAACCTTAAAGAAGTTTTTTTTTGGTTCTTATATCCACCTTTAGATAATATGTGACTACCAGAAATATTAGTACTCAATTACTAACTCAAAACAATAGTATTCATATTGTTCCATCTAATACTAGCATGAATCAATTTTTGTTTTTTGAAAGCAATACATGTTTTAAAAAATCATTTTTGTACTTACTACCTACAACAAAATTATAAACAACTTCATATAGGTACTTAATAGAAAAAAAACTTTTTAAAGTGACACAATTTTATTTAACTATGTACTATTACAAAAACATTACAATTATAGATCAATTATGCACATGCTGCTATTCTTTTGCAAAATACCTCATATATTTCAAATTTAACACATATTTTATATGGATAATAAACAACTAGTTTCTTCATCTTGATATCATAGGGCTTTTCTGTGATATTCTGGTGTAGCACTACCATATTCCTGTAGGCTAAATAACTGTGGGCTGTTTTTTACCAAATACTTGAGGAAGTCCTGAATATTTTGTAATAACAACTGAATACTACGTTCATCTAAAGGAGTATATGCTAACATAGAACCCAATTTGACAAATAAACGGAGTAGATGTATAGCTCCATATATTTTTGATGCAGGAGTATCAGGTCTAAATTGAATTATTTCAGCATACTGGGGTCGTTCAAATTTATACAGTAATTGGGTACCTAGCATTACGTTAAAATATTCCTTAATTCCATTTATGATTTCCACTGCAGCCGATTCTTTGCTGGCATTATTTGACTTTACTGATTTCTTGTAAGTCAAATAAGTATCTAAAATATCTTCTACAGTAATTTTAGCTGGTAAGTTTGGCAATTTTCTCTGCCGCGTTATGATATCCCAATCATCCACTAGCCATGGCTTTAACTCGTCAGGTATTTTAACTTTTACTTCCACCTTGCTTAAAAATTGCTCTTCAGATTCAACAGATGGATCTAACTTGCCACGTTTTTTTCGTGGAGCATCAGAGCCTGAATCTTGACTGCTAGAAGCTGTGCTCTTGGTTTTAGTACCTAAAACAAATTAAATATAGAAACTAGCTATCACAAGGTACATACAGAAGCAACTCCAAAACTTATAGGACACAGCTAAACTATTCCTAATAATTGCGCAAAATTTTACATGTTCAACGTTACATCTATACAAACAAATTTTTTACAGGCTGCATCATGTCATTCGTTTCATCCCTTGTAAATTAGGTGACTACATAAATTACTTTTAATAGTAATCTGTATTTCCCCAAAATTTACATGATAATAAAAATTAACACAAACATATTATGACAAATAAGTAAAAGTAAATTATGAGACCTCATTAGAGGTGAAGGGGATTCTATTTGTGTCGTATCTTTTCTAGATAGAATGTGAATCTGCCTATTATTTCTGTGTGTTACACTGCCATCTTCCGTCTCAATGACGTGACCTGGGTTGAGCAGCTTGTTCTATTACTTGCTCTTCTTCTTGCATATTACTGATCCAAAATGTATCTCCCTTTCTTGGTTTTTCTTTTTCAACTACTCTGTGTCTTCCACCTTAGTTCTTTTTTTGCTTCTTTTTTTCTTCCATTCTTCTTTTTATTTTGTCATAATCTGCTACTTTTGGTATTAGTTTTTGCTGCGACAGAGGAATTATGCCTTTTAGCAATCTTCAATAGAATAATTGGGCTGGAGACACACCATGATAGTGTTTCTGTAAGTCAAGAAAGCTAACCTGCCATCTTCAGGATTTTCTTTTAGAATCCATTTGAGTAATTTTATAGCTGATTCAGCTTGTCCATTAGACAGTTGGTATTCTGGACTTGAGCTTATCCTTGTAAATACATAATTCTTTTGTAAAGTGTTTGAAATCACAACTAACAAATTGCCTTCCATAGTCCATTCCAAGTATATCTGGAATTCCATGATGTGAAAATATACATTTTAGGCCTTTGATGACAGACACACTTGTAATACGATTCAATCTTGTACTACTAAATATGTCTTTCCCCGCTACTCGGACCAGGGTCTTTTCAATATTTTGGTGCTAATCATCGGCTCTGTTACTGCATGTTGATTTTTTATTATTAACTCGGTTATGTGGTGATTTATGGACGTCCACCAAAATGTTTCTTTGGCTCTACAAATGCATCTATTTTATCCAAAATGCCCATCACGAATCCGTGATAAGCACACTTTTCTTAATGATTTTGGGATGACCAACCAATCTTCGTAACACAACAGTTCCCCCTGTATTGTCAAAACTTGTTTATATCATAAAACGGTTGAGCCCGATATTTCAGTTAACATTTAACGGACCACCCGTAAACAATATATTCTTTAACTTGCTTAATTGCCTCGTCTGACATTTATTCTTTTGAAATGGTGTCGAGGGATAAAATATCTGTTGCAACTTCTAAATATATAACATTTTTGTAAATCTTATTATTACATCTTTACCTTGCCTACCCTCCAGAAGCGAAGCTCTTGATGAAGCATCTAGTACAAAAGATTTTCTTGCTTCATTAGTGATATCATATAAGAATTTTAAGAGCCGCATACAAAATCATTGCAACCGATTAGATAATTTATTTTTTATTTGGAGGCTAACCAGTGGTTTATAGTTGGTCAGAATTTCGGATCCTAACAAAAACTGTTCTAGACATTTGCACGCCCATGTCACTGCCAATGCTTCTTTTTCTATTTAGGCATATCTTTTTTCGCTTTCGCTTAAAGCTTTTGCAGAGCTGGATAATGCACAATTGGTTCCGTACCTTTAGGATCAATTTTAATACCATCTGAACTAACCATATAACCGAGATGGCAAATTTCGATTTTTATAAATTTGTGTTTTTTTAAACTAATTGTTAATCCTGAATTTTATAATAACTTTAGTATTTGATGTAAGTTTTGATCATGTTCCTTATTGTTACKGCTTGTGCCCAAAATGTCMACTGCATGCATAGTACACCGACCACATTTAAAGTTTTTATTAATTCACTGATAGTTTGTTGAAAAATTTCTATTGCACTTGTATAATACCCAATGGTATACCTTTATAAACAAACCGCCCAAATGGAGTAATAAAGGTGGTGTACTTGTGTAACTGCTTGTCCAAGCTTAACTGCCCAATGCCGCTGTTGAAATCCAGTTTTATAAAAATGCAAGCTTCTTTCAGTTTTGCAAGTGCTTCTTCCACAAATGCTAGTTGATAGCGTTCACATATAACAAATCTATTT
This sequence comes from Rhyzopertha dominica, assembly GCA_025024175.1. NCBI lineage: Eukaryota > Metazoa > Arthropoda > Insecta > Coleoptera > Bostrichidae > Rhyzopertha > Rhyzopertha dominica. The sequence goes on along the minus strand of QCXZ01000137.1, from coordinate 43,232,523 downwards.
AGTTCAGTGTATTCATTAGAAATACATACTCCATTGTCTTTTGTTTTTGGAATTACTTCCATTGGTGCACACTATTCACTGGCTTCTTCATTTTTTTATATAACATCATCTGGAATTTCTTTTTAGCTCTTCTTCTTCCGTGGTTGTAGCGGCAATAGAACTCTTCTTGGTGTAACGCAAACATATGGTATTGATTTCTCTGAAACACAGATTTTGTGTTTAAACTCTTTCAATCTACCTAGTTTTGTGAAAAGTTGTAGATATGCTTCAAAATGTTTTCTTGGTAATCTTTGAAATTGGTCAAAACTACTACTCACAACACTGTTGACTACTTTATTTATGTGAAGAACAATTTCTTATTTTTCCAACTAACTAGTTCTAGTTCTTTTAAAGCTGGTCGTCCCAGTAGATATTCTTTTGTGTTAATGGCATAACATTTTATTTTTATGATATTTCCCTGGTTGATCACCAGAATTATTATTTACCCAGACCTTCTAGCTCACTGTTCTTCCCTGTACCTGGTCCAACCACTTTCATAATAAAAATTTTAAGTACATACTGATCTTTAAGTTTCTTGTTGTATACTTTACGTGAAAGCACTGTCTAGTATGCCCCTGTTTCAATTTTACATTTGACTTTTTCACTTCCAACTTTAAGCCTAACTTTCCACAATTCATTTTCTTTGTCTCTGGCACTACTAATGTTTACAATTTCACCTATTTCACTGAATTAATCTGATGAGTTTTGTTCAGTATAAGATTCTTCAGTTTTACTATTTGTTTCTTCAATTACTTCAGAAAATTTTCTAGGTCGGCGATGCAAAATGTCCTACTAGTTTGCATTTTCTGCAATGAACCTTGTTAGCTGGACACTTGTATTTTGCATGATGTGCTGTTCTACCACATTTCCAGTACTAACTTCCCTTTTGCTTTAATTTCCGTAGTGATTTTCTGTTCCACTATATTCACTCCATTGTTTTGACATGTATATTTTTTTATTGACAGTTTTACAGATCATCTGACTCACATTTTCTATTTTTGCTCTGAGCTGTTTATTTTCTTCTTTAATTCTTTCAGACTGTACGATTTTATCAATAATTGCTTTTTGCAATGTAAGTGTTTTATCCATGGTTTCATGCATCTGGAGGGTTTCACTCAACCTTGAGTTCTGAATGCCTACAATCATTCCTTCTCTATTAAGTTTGTCCTCCAAACTTTTGTACTCAGAGCTTTTAGCGAGATTTATTAAATCAGCAATAAATTCTTCTGGTGACTCTAATTCTTTTTGAGTATGCATATTGAAGATTGATCTAGTCTAAATAACATTTTTGGCAACACTGTTTGTCGCATAAATCTTGTAATTGTTTCTTGTTATTTTCCAATGGTTTCGACACCATAAATAATAGGAGATTGTTTCTTCATCACTTTGGTAGTTTTATGCAATTCTATACCTTTCATGTTTGATCCATATTGGCCATCTTCTTTATTGAATGAAGACACTTCTGACAAAGGCACTGCATTTATTAGTGCTTGGATTGATTGTACCTGAGATGCTCATGTTGTTTGTTGAGGTTGAAACTGGGCTTGCATATTAGCTAATTGTTTTAGATATTTGATTTGTTGCTCCATTTTATAATCAAACAGCCTTATAGCATGGTTATTTTCCCGTACACACTTATTTTAATTAGTTCTACACCTGACACCATATAGCATCATATTCTTTTCTAATCTACTTTCTCCTAACACCTTTCTTTAATACTGCATATTATACCACAATAGCATTGGATTTTCTATTTTGTCATTCAATTATGCCCTGCACTATATCCACTTCTGTACAGCAGAAGCAGTAGGAATCTTTTAAAGATCCGTTTTCAATTTATAAACTTTTCACTATGCATTTCTGTTATTAATATGCTATTTAAGTGAACCAGTACTGCAATTCCTACAACCTTACTGAAGAAACCAGTTGTTGTTCGCTCATTTAAATATAAAACAAGGTATTTGCCCACTAATTTCTTTTTAAAAGGATTATATTATTAAAATGTAACTTGGATTTTGTTCTAAGCTATCTTTGAATATAAAAGGTAATGAGGTATCACAAATAACCCCATTAATTAATGCCAGTAATTTATATCATGTTGTGTATTAATTGTTAAAAACTACTTCTTGGACACTGTACTATTCTTACTACACATAATGATATGTGCCAGCTCTAAAATATTATAATAAAGGATTCTACATGAACTTCCACTTATATGAGCCCAGTCGCATATTAATTGGCCCAAGCATAAGTAAAATATGAAATCGTGTTTTGAAAAGAGATTTTATTTTAAAGAAATGAACTCAAAGTATTGGTTAATAATATTTGATACTTGACAATATTGGTAACAAATTAACTACAGTAGTACATAACTGAAGTATATGCTTAGGAAATATAAGCACAAAAACAAAACTACAGTTGGTACTTAAAATTGGCCCATGAAGTTTCCTACATATACCATTGGGTGCAATCTCCCTTTTGCTTCAAACTGCCTTAATTTTTATAATTTCATACAACTGGGGTTTCAAACTACATATTTGGTTCCATATAAATATTTCGATTATTCAGCTATTTTAACATATCACCCTTTTACGAATTTAATAAAGATGCCAGGTTTGTTTGTATGTGACTGAGTTCTTTGGTAAATTGTGATCAGCATTTTCCATACCTGTTGGAATTCATTACAGTGTAAGTTACTAATTATTCTAGTATCTTATTTGAATGTTAAGCATACAATACTTTTTCTACTATAGTACTATAGTTACTCTTTTCAGTATGTTTGCAAAAAGCCCTTTTATCGAATAACCTATCTAATATTTCAAAAAAGTATGTTAACATGTTTCATGTAGGTTAATAACAATCCACATATTCTGACTATGAAATTAGGGCTGCCAACTGTCTCGCTTAAAACAGGATGCCCCGTTTCTAAACCCTGTTGTCCCAAATCCCGCTTTTTTGTTAAAATGCACAGAATGGTAATTTATGCACTAGACGACGTAAACTGCATTGTCCATGCCTGCAATCTGCAATATTTAAATTCAATTGTATCCTTCCATGATTTTTCGGGTTTGAGCTTTAATAAAACGAGTAAAATGTCTGGCTATAAATCCAAGAATTTAATTATGACTGTTAGCGACTAAGAGCTCTTGCTTTATATATTGTTCCATAGCGTTTCATAATTCGTTCCACTTCAAAATCTGCTTGCCTTATCTTCTTCCTGCTTATTTGTGGAAAATCCCGCTTTTTTATTCCTATTGTCCCGCCTCACACAGATGGGTAATTGTAACCCTATATATAAGAAATACAATAATGCAAACTGATCTTCTTTCCGTCTCAATAAGCAATTTTCAATTATTCTGCAGTATGCAACCTGAATTCCATATAATGTGGCAATAATTTTATTAATGTTTCATATGAACCAAGCCATACTAAAGTATCTGTTTTTATTTAGTTGTTCACACATGACACGTGATGCGACCTTCCTTCTTTCATTTGCTGGCAATTTGAAGATTAGAGTGGTGTTTCTTTCAGATCCACTAGAATTACCTTCACTGGCATCTCCCTTCATAGTTCKCAAAGAGATTCCCATTGCATCACAGATCTTTTGTTTTACACTTTCTAAAGAACTGAAGCACACATTTTCTGATATAAATTTTAATCACAATGTAGGTACACCAAAAACACTCATGTCATTGTAATGAYCAAAACASAATGTGTAKTAATGAGCCGAGCCCAAATGCTCAACTCTTAACTGCTCACCAAAAAGAAATCCGTTCTGCTGTACTGTACAGGTTATACCTAAGTATATGAATGTGTTCTATTACACTACTAACTCGCAATTTTCTAACAGGCTTACTTACCTACTTCATTGCTATTATGAGTTAGCAAACCAGTAATAGTTTTATGTTGACTTATTGATACACCGTTAAAAAGCAATGCTGTTAAGGTCATTGGCCATTGGGAAAAAAACTGCTACATTTTTAATAAGACATCAAATTTTGATAGGACAATAAAAATACAGTACATTACATAGGATGGAAAATGAAAATGTTAGGTTAATTTACGCACTGGAACACGAAAATAAGTATGTATCTTAATATCACGTAAAGTTAATTTAATAGAATAATTGTATTTTTTAAATATGTTACTTACCTCGAACAATTTCATTACTTGGTGTGCTTGCTCGAGAATCAACTTCCTTGTTTGTTTCAGATTTACGATTTTTTGACTTTTTAGACTTTGCTGGTTGACTGGAATGTGCCTTCTGAACCTCTTTTTGTCGAGCTACATTGGCCTCGTTATATTTTAACACTCTGCTTTCAGGTACCCATTCGTCCCAACTGCAAGACACACAGTTAGAATGCATATTTTAGATAGGGATGATTTCCTAATCACTTTTTGTTCCAACCAGCATAATGTATAAAATACTTTATTTGCTTTTCCTTTGTTATCGCCGATTTTAAGCATTTTGCCTCATATATTAACGGTCCATGAAAGCATAAAACTTTTTCGCCTAAAAAAATTATTAAATACCTAATTACTATCACACAAGCATAACCTTTAAACGACTTACCTTCCGAAAATTTTAGTTTGGGAGGCATATTCAAATTTCCATCCGGCATTAATAACAGCGATGTGTAATACAAGTATGTATAGATTACCAAAAAACTATTGGAAAAGCGTAATAATAACTCGCTTGGGAATTCGATTCGAACAACCACTGTATTTATGAAAATATTTTTATTTTGTTTATAGTTTGCAGTTCAAATAGAGATGTGGCATACGGCATGCAGCAGAACTAAGCGTAGTAGTTGCAACATACAGTTATAAGCTATTTAATAATATAATGACTGCAGTAGGTAAATATACGAAACGGTAGTGACAATTACGCCGTTTGTGTCATACACATTGTTCATCATTGCATTTTTCGAACTTTAGGCATACTGAAAGTATTTTGGTATATTGCACACGTTATATTACACGCACACCTCTAAAGCCTGTGCGCTGGCATCAGGGTTGCCATATAACTATTTTACTGTACGTAGTTTCTCATAGAACATTATTTTGTTAGATTTTTGCTACGTAGTCGAGTTTATTTTTTTTATATTTTATTTAATAAATATAAGCTATGGGCGAAAAGTATTTGACATCATTGTACAATGATGCTAACTTGTTCGATTTCTGTTTTCTGCCTGCGTTGTGGAGTTTCTAAAGGGGATGTCAACACTGGTTGTTAACGAACGTAAGTGGTCACCATTGGTTACGTTGCAAAGTTGCAATGCCATCTGTGCCATGCGCCATCTGTTATAAATGCAAAGAGACATTGAAAATTGAAACGTTCATTAAAGATCAAAACAAATGTTTCGATTTGTCAAAGAAATTAATAATGTTCAGCATCTATAATATAATGTATTCGTTGTGGTTTTTAATAAGCTCTTTTGCACGATCATTAATTAAATGGTTTTTGCATCGAATGACTGGTTTGTGTGAATTACAGCGAATTTGCTACGGTGAAGCTAGTGGAGCACGGCGAACACAAGGTGTGGAGAAATCACTTTACCTTTCGAAATTGCCACAAATAAAAAACATGATTCTGTACATGGACAATTTAAGTAGCAAACAAGAATTTCGAGGAATAAATGCAGAAAAAGGAATTAAATATGCATTGGGTACAGTGTTATCTAGTAAAAAAATTAAAGCTGATATTCACTACCCATTTGTGAAAAACTTTAGCATTTGTGTTAGTCAAATTTGGGGATATCAGCAACTAGTTGCAGAGGTGGAATTTTTACGGCAGACACCTTATAATGCAGATAATTTGGAACATGAAACCAAGCTATATGACTTGTGGAACAAAATTGTTCCTGACGAACCTTTGGAACAACGTGTTACTAAGCAATGGCAAGATATAGGTTTCCAGGGTGATGATCCTAAGACTGACTTTCGTGGAATGGGTCTATTGGGACTAGAGAACCTTTTATTCTTTGCAACAGAATATTCTACAGCTGCGTCTCATGTATATTCACATTCCCGACACCCATTATATGGATATGCATTTGCAATAGTTGGAATTAATATGACAAGTATGGCATATCATCTATTAAAAGAAGGTACAGCCAAAACTTACTTTTACAGTACTGCAGGTAATACTTTGACAGTGCAACATTTCCATAAGTTTTATTCTTATTTATTTTACGAATTTGATTCGTTTTGGATGGAATGCAAACCCAAAAATATCATGGAGTTCTCTTCTGTTAAAGAAAGATTTGAAAAATATGTGAAATCTCATTTGCAAGATCCAGATGTTACTTTTAGAATAAATTTATCTGTGGACACAGTGTAAATAACCTTTTTGTACTACTTATAAGAATGAATTGTGATTTATCGATGTAGTTAACTTATTGCAATATTAATTATAAGTATTTATAGATAGGTAGTATTTTTAATGCACTTCTGATTTTACATTACTTCATTCCACCAGGTACTGTTTATAGATAGTCAATATTAATAGGATGGATGTTTTTTTTGTATAAAAAAAGCTTTAAGCACAAAAGCTTCGAAACAGAAATAAATATAATTAACTTACCTGCAATTGTTTAATTTTAAAATTAGGCGCAGAGCATTGACAGCACTTAATTGCAATACAATAAACTTCGGTAAGTATAAAAGCCTGTTTTTAGGGCTGCACACTAATATGAAAAATGATTACTAGTTACTGGAACTGTCTGTCTGTTAATATAGATAGTGATAGAAACAAATTATTACAGCACATCATAGATAAGAGAGTTAGTTGTAGTTGGTTGTATATAGATCCCATACTCGAGATACACGGTTACCACCGCCTTTCACGACTGGTCACTCAACTAAAAACAAAAGCGCGCAATTTGAATACCATATTATTTCGCCACTTACTGTTATCATTTTTCTTACAATTTAAATCAATAAAGGACCAATTTGTTAGACAATTTTATTACTGAAAAAGAAACCTGGCTGACAAACATACGACAGTGGTAAACGAACCATAGGTTCACCAGTTTCCATTCCTTCCAGGTATTCTTCACACCCTGGCACAAACTGCTGACCAAAAAAGGCATCGACTTTCAAATTTGTCTGGTTGCTGTGGGATGCAAAGGTCTGTTCCTCGCTAAAGTGCCGTTTACAAATTCTCTTACTTCCTCCTAATACAGCCAAATCTATGTTGATAACATCATTTCCTTTGATACGCTCCAACTATCTCCTGGCCAGCTGTGAATGTTACAAACTTTAGCATTGTTCTTAATAAATAAAGTTGAAGGTATTACCTATTCTTCATTATTTGGGAATCTATGGAATGTAATTTTTTCTTCGCCCTCCTTTCGTCTACAACCAGGAACCATACATGTCCGAACCATAATTGATGATTTTATGTACAATAATAGGTTTGATTTAATATAAATTAAATCAGTACTTATCACTGTATATTATACTTAACTATATACCAACACCACAACGGCTGTAAGTCGCACAATTCACCGTCAAAATTTGACAGACTGCAGCAAAAAAAGCGCCAACTGCTTGGCATCTATTGAAAAACGACAGCAACGCTACTCGCGACTGGTCACTAAACTATTACAGAGTTGCCAGGGTTTGCAGCGTTAAAAGTTATTTAAATGAAGGAAATGGCATGTCTGAGCTGTGAACAGTATATTGTAAAAAAATTTGTATTTGAAAGATATTTTGAAAATGCCAGCCAAAATATTGCAATTTCGTTTTTCTATCTATAAACCTTTAGATTTCATACAATCTGTCACTTCTAAATTAGAATTTGGAAATTTACCACCAATGTTATGTTGCAAATGTGCTGGAAAAAAATTACCATACCATTGTGATAATTTCCCTGTTCAATACTCGGAATAAATAATAGGTGTTTTGTTCAGTGTTTTGTAACGAGAGAACTAGGTATATAAATCGTTTAACAGAAAATAAGTTAAAATTAAGATTAATAAATATTAATTTGTATCAATACAATGCTTTATTATTCCTTACATGATATTCACTAACAAAAGGCTGTTCATTTCTACAATCCACCCTTGCAGCTTTTCTCTGGTTTCTGTCCCACATCCTCATAAAGAATATAATGCATTCAGCAATGTAAAACTCACTACAGAAAAATCTTAGATCTGTATTTGGAATACATCTTATAACCCTGGCTTCACATAATGAAAAAGGAGACAGTTCAACTGCACAAATCATTAACAATAGTGAAAAATTATAGACAGTGTATATCAAGTTATCTAATACTTTAAATAAATAATAACAATTGAAAGTTCACCATTTCTAAGTTCAGTAGTCAAACTGTTGCTGTACATGTAATATCGGCAGAAATTTCAATTCACAGTTCAAGCTGTCACTTCAAATTATCCTGAAGCGATCTACAATAACATATATCACACACAGCACACATTAAGTAGTGCTACCAGAGAAAAACTCTTGTAACTGTTTCACAGTGGACCTTTCAAGGAGGCATAAATCAAAGTCAAATGTCCTTGCCGACACCTCAAAACGTCCAGTTTCAGCAATTAGCTGCACAACTTTCTGCAACTCCGAATTGTCTTGCAAAGTCATAATTTTATGCTGCAAATCACGCAATATTTGCATGTAATCCTCAGGGCTCTCCTGATTTTCATCTTCGTCTTTAATGACTATGTTATTGGTTTTGACGTTTTGTTCAGAATCGGATACACTACAATTAAGTTCTTCCTTAGCACTTTTGTCCGGTGGCTCTTCATTGTTGACAAGTTCAGACTTTCTCTTTCTTCTCTTATCATCCTTTTGGCCTTTTTTGTCCTTCACTTTTTTCACCTTCTCCTTTTTTACCTTAGTCTTTGTTGTAGATGATTTAGATTCAACTTGTTCTTTGGGAAGCTTTTGTTCTTCTGGCATTCTTTTAAAATCACTCTTCATCTCATCACTGCTAGAAGAGCTGCTAGAGGAATCTTGAGATAATTCTGAAAGCAGTGTATTCAGCGGCTTTTTCTTTTCTTTTGATCGATCTTCTGCTACATCTATTTTTTCACTACCAAACAAACCAGTCATATTAATTTCTTTTTGAGATTCTTGACTGCTTTCCATATGTTTTGGTACAGAATTAGCTTTGTCACTCCTTTGATCAAGCTTAGCAGAAACGTCTTTTTCCGCTTTTTTTTCTTTACGATCTTTATCCTTCTTCCTATGTTTATGTTTTTGCTTTTCTTCTACTTTAAGGCTATGGAATTTTTCATTTTTTTCAGGGTTCCCTTCTTTCACTACCTCTTTTACAGAGTCTTCTATTTTTTCCCTCCTTTCCAATTTTGGTGAACTACTAGATTCCCTTTCTTTTAGGTTACGGCTAACCTTCACTTCTTTTTCCTTTTCTATTGATTTCTGTACATCTTTCTCTCTATGTTTATTTTCTTTGTGATCTTTATCTTTGTCTCGTTTTTCCTTTTTTGACTTTTTACCTGACTTTACATCTGCAGACTTTTCTTTGTGGTCCTTCTTTTCATCTTTATGTTTGGCAACAGGACTTACAGATCTTTTTGGACTCTGCGGCTTTTTAGGTGATATCTTTGGACTAGAACCATGCGGAGTGGGGGACTTTTGCTTTGCAGATTTTTGTCTGTCTTGATCTTTGTCTTTACTTCTATCTTTATCCTTCTTCCTTTCATCCTTTGCTTTCCGATCATTTTCTGATCTCTCCTTAGAACTATCCTTTTCTTTGTGAGGGCTATATTTACTTTTTGATTTGTCTTTTTCAGATACTAAAAAAAATACAGATTATTACAGTATTAATTTGAATATATCAAGCGTACCTTTTTCAGACTTTGATGTATTTTTACTGGAATCCCGTGACTTTAATTCTGATGAAACTTTAGTCACTTTAGTTATAGGAGTGCCAAACAATTCATGAAAGCTATCCTGAACAGTCCTTATTTCATCACCCTTTAGTTTTTGCTTCTTCGGATCCATTGTGTTGCTCACCTTCTGTTTACTGATTACTTGATTTTTTTCATCACTCAAAAATGGTCGATTGCTTGTAACTTCCAGACCACTGGAGTTTACAATCTATGTAACAAACAAATTCCAATAAGACTACAAACCCAAATCCAAGCTAATATTGTAAGTGTGGCATTGGCATCAAAATTTCGTTTATTGAAGATAATTTAATTCATAATGCATATTTTTTAAACAGTGCAGTCTTGAGAATAGTACAACAGGTACAAATTCTGAGTTCTATTCTAATTTGTCCAGAAAAGCACCCCTCAATCATTGTTATACAAAATTCTGTCGACAGGTGCACATGCATTCTAACTGCTAGTTCTACAATACAGGTATAAACGCTGTTTTTACATCGGAAATATACTTATATGCATCAAAATATATCGTTATTGCTATATCTGTGCGCCTGTATTAAACAAAATTGAAATGAATATATAAAATTCATTAAAATATAACAAAATGCTAATTCAATATGTGAAGAATGTTATACTTTGGGATTAGTAAAAGCGAGAAATATTTTATGATGTACAGGGTGTTCCATTAAAAAAAACTAACTTTATGTCATATCTTAGAAAAAATTAATTTAAGAAAAAAATGAAAAACAAGATTTTATGCTACTGTTATTAATAGGTACTTATATTGTTTCCATACCTACCTACCACCAAGGATGTATAAAAGAGGGGATGCAGCTTTTCACATTCTAAACTGATGCCAACATGTGATCACAGTCTAAGCGTTTATTTGTAGAAAACATTGGATCTTCCAGTTGACCAGTTGTGTATGTCCAATGACTAAGCTTCATGTTCACGGTCACACACCATTTGGGCGTTTGCGTGTTTGGGTTTATTATGTGCACGACGCAGGGAATGATTTCCATATAATTGTTAACGGTAGCAGTGATAAGATGATCAAGCAGTGTCAAATGTGCAGAAAGATTGATATATGTTAACCCAATGTTTCATTACACAGGTATGTAACACCCAAGTAGTATTTAAGGTTAAGATTCATAGGCGTGTGGTATTTAAATTGCTTATTATGCCGATATTTTACAACACTACTACTGAAAGATAAATTGTTTACTAGTGTATAACAAAAATTGAGTTTTATATGTGTGCATAAATCATATTCATGCAATATTTTTTTCCTATCTATTATTTTTAGGTTTCCGAAGCATGCTGAAGAATGCAAATTATGACACGCCAATGCCGCGGGTGGAAAACAAAGTTTGTTATTGCGCTAACTTCACGCCATTCAGATGTTGGCTTCACAACAATGCGCTTTCTGTTAATGAGATGCGGTATCCCCTCTTTTATACATCCATGCCTACCACCATATTTTGCCTAACCAAGCTGTTACCCAAAAAAGTACATCAAAGTATGTACATCTAAAATTTTATTATAAGACTAGCAAGTAATAGAAAATGGCACCCCTTATAAGTTCTCGAATAATTCAGTACAAAGTTTATAAAATCACTTGCATCACTATTCCAACATAATTGACACAATCTGTATACAAGTAGAAATTATTATAGCTAAATGGTTCCTAAATTATTTAAAAAGTAAAACTCCCTCAGTGAGGCTGAGCTGAGTTAGATATGCCTAGAACAAAGGATACACCTCTTAACTATTTGTTTTTCATGTTTTAATGGAAATTGATCAAAAAAGAGCATGAGGGTGCTGTATTCTAATTAGACGCTTTAAATGTTTTAGTAAAATAGGACATACCTTCAATTTGTAGATACAAGATAACATACTTATTTTATTGTAATTTATACATATAGGGGTAAATAAACTTACTATTTTCTGTTCTCATTTTTAAGGAACATAATATAGAATATTTTGTATATACATTACATCACTATTTTGGGTGTAAGAACCACAACAGTAGAAAAGAAACTGTTTGGTAAAAAATATCCAATGTATTGAAATTTCGTGGTCCCATCAAACTTCATATATGACAAATAGCATTCATATTTTTCTGGCACCAAAACTGTTAATCAATTAATGCTTTAGCTTAACTGCCTTCGATAATTTTGGCTTTTGATTATTTTATTTTAGCATATACATTCTTGATAATAGATAAAACTGCACATTAATAGACTTTGAATATCATTTACAACAAATATATAGATTCAAAGATTTACCTGAAGGAACAGCTAACGTTGGCATATAAGATGGTTAGCGGTAGAGATCTCATCCCCGACCTGATAGACATGCTGCGCTTTTCACTGCTAAGAAGCGGTAGAAAGCTTTGCTGTATTTGGCAAATATTGAAAGACGAGCAACCAGCACAACATTCTATCTAACGGTCTGTTAAGGTAATATTAGTATATTTAAGTATTCTTTATGGCCCCGTCAACAACCATGGGTAAAGTTCTAACAAATCAGTCTTTGGAACCACTGGTATCCTGTTAGATGGGTATAAAGATCATTGTAAATTTCGAAAAATTATAGCTAATATGTATATTGATAATTAAAATTCATACATTTCACACTTAAATCAGTATTGTAATAAAATATTTACATTTTTCGTAACAATATTGCTATATTTAAACAACTAGATTAACTGTTGCTTTTCATATACAGGGTGTCCAGAGCTAGCGTAATTCGTTTATAGCTGTGTTGGATTTGAAGATACTCAAAAACTTTTTAAACAAAACCGTAATCAAATTTCTCCTTTACATTTTAAAATTATTTTCACATATACAGGGTGTCCCAATTTTCCTGGACAGCCACCAACTTTATTTTTTTAAACGGAACACCCTGTATATTTTTGCATTTTTGAATTCCTTATCAAAAATAAAGATCAGTTAGTTAACAACACATGTGGTCTGTCTTGTGCCGTTTTGGAGATATTTTAATTTTTTTTGTAAAATTTGACATTTGCAGTGCGCCCGAGAAAGCTCGAAATATCTGAAACTAAAAACATCAGAAGACTGCAGTTTTTTGCGTTAGATAGGGCATAAAATGGACTTTATTTTCGGTATTCACGAATTTAGTTGAATTAAAATGCTTACCTAATAAGAATATTTGAATTTTGAAATATTTGATCATGGATAACTTGATTTCTTTAAATAGAACGGTATATTTTTATTTTCATTATCAGAGCCACAATTTAAATCCCATTCAATTTTATTAAGGTATATTAGGGTCTATCTCTTACGGTTTTGTAAATATTTGCTATTTTCTAACTTCTTGGTGGAATTACACAATGTTAAAGTCTAAGAAGACTGGAAATTTGTTCATGCATCTTTAAAACCAAAACGTTAATAATTTTTGTGTTTTAGTTTTGCTTTTTGTCATCAGAAGTAAAATTTGATTCTTTTACAATTTGGTGTAACATATTTTCTTTGTATTTCTAATGGTTTAAGACATATTTAGGTTTGTTTACTTGAACACCTTTTTTAGGTATTGGGCAATTGTCAATTGTTTTATTTTTTCAACATAAAATATTTACAGCAATGAACACATAAAATTTTAGTGTGAAATTGGCTAATATTATTAATAATAAATATGTGTTTTTTACAATTAAATTAACATATCGTTACATAAAGAATAGACATTACGAAAGGTGTTCGAAATGTCCGCCATTTTGTTGAATGCACATCCTTATTCTTGTTTTGAAAGAATCTTCAACATTGGCTAGTATTTGCGGTGTGACTGTTCTGAATGCCGCAATGACCCTTTCTTGCATATTCTGCACTGTAGTTGGTGGATCTGCATAAACTTTGTTTTTAACATATCCCCACAAAAAGAAATCGCATGGTGTGAGATCAGGGGATCTAGCGGGCCAACTAACTTCCCCTCCTCTTTCAATCCACCGGTGTGGAAACACTGCATCCAAATGATTGCGAACATCTATTGTTCGGTGTGCAGGTGCACCGTCTTGCAGTAACCACATACGCTGTATTACCGCCAAAGGAACATCGTCCAGCAACCCAATAAGCTCGTTCTGTAAAAACTCAACGTATGTTCTTCCCGTTAGAGGCCTATCAAAAAAAAATGGTCCGATCACATGATTTCCGAGAACTCCTCCCCAAACGTTTAGGGACCAACGGTACTGGGAGTAAATATTTTGAGTACGACGAGGATTTACTGTGTCATAATAATGAAAACTGTGAGTGTTAACGAATCCGTTTTTGTGGAAAGTCGACTCATCACACAACATCACATATTTAAAAAAGTGTTCATCAACATTTACTATAAAATAAAAATTGTTTAATATTTTCCATGGCTAACTTGACAATTTGTGTAAACATATCTTTATGCAAAAAATAATTTTAAAAATCGATTAGTAACACTAAAATTTCAATAATGTACTGCTGTTAAGATTTTATGTCGAAAAAAAACAAAAAATAAAAATAAAACAATTGGGTGTCTATTTGCCTGATGCCTCAAAAAAGGTATCAAAGCAAACAAACCTAAATATGTCTTACACCGTTAGAAATACAAAGAAAATATGTTACACCAAATTGTAAAAGAATCAAATTTTGCTTCTGATGACAAAAAGCAAAACTAAAACAAAAAAATTATTAACGTTTTTGTTGTAAAGATGCACGAGCAAATTTCCAAAGCCTTCTTAGACTTTAACATTGTGTAATTCCACCAAAAAGTTAGAAAATAGCAAATATTTACAAAATCGTAAGAGATAGACCCTAATATACCTTAATAAAATCGAAAGAGATTTAAATTGTGGTTCTGATAATGAAAATAAAAATATACCGTTCTATTTAAAAAAATCAAGTTATCCATGATCAAATATTTCAAAATTCTAATTTTCTTTTTAGGTAACCATTTCTGTTCAAATAAATTAATTAATACCGAAAATAAAGTCCAATATATGCCCTATCTAACGCAAAAACCGCAGTCTTCTAATATTTTTAGTTTCAGAGATTTCGAGCTTTTTCGGGCGCACTTCAAATGTCAAATTTAACAAGAAAATTAAGACATCTCCAAAACGGCACAAGACAGACCACATGTATGGTTAATAAACTTACCTTTATTTTTGATAAAGAATTCAAAAATGCAAAAATATACAGGGTGTTCCGTTTAAAAAAATAAAGTTGGTGGCTGTCCAGGAAAATTGGGACACCCTGTATATGTGAAAATAATTTTAAAATGTAAAGGAAGTAATTTGATTACGCTTTTGTTTAAAAAGTTTGTGAGTATCTTCAAATCCAACAGAACTATAAGGGAATTACGCTAGCTCTGGACACCCCGTATGTGTAGGTAATTTAAAATGGATCACTTCCCAAGCTTCATATTAAATATGTTTTAATACATCTTTGTCTAAACTACTAAAAAAAATAGCCAATACAAAGACAAAACTGATTTTAACTTAAATATAGCAACGATAGGTATTCTTCAATCTTTGTGTTACTTTGGTGGGATAGATTGAAAAAATGAAAGTGCTTCATCTTCTTCATGTTGATGGGACGTTTTAGCCCTTACAGAAGTTTTTTTGACTATTGATTGTTGTAAGACTAGAATGTAAAAATTTTTGATGCAAGTTTGTTCTATCTGTGTTTTAGGGAAGAACACTGCCAACTCCAAGAAAAATACACAAACTATCTAACTAGTAACCAACAGAACATTCACAATATAAAACTTACACCAAAATTATTCATATCAAAATTAGGCACCTAACATTAAATACGTTAAATAATTTAATTTTTAAAAACTATTGTCACTAAAGTACCCCCAATACAATCATTGCTAGGTTCACGATAGAAAAACATAACTATAACTATTATAATACAAAAAAAAGACAAGTATTAGCTATCTTGTTTTCTCGATTTGCAATGAGTTTCGCATACACATAAAGAAACTGTTTTGTTAGAAGTTCGCCTGTGGTTGTTGACAGGTCAACAAACAAACCATCAGGTAGCATGCTGGCTACCCATCTTTCAATATTTGCCAAACATAGAGAAGCTCTCTTCCGTTTCCTAGTGGTGAAAAGCACAGCTTGTCTATCAGATCAGTAATGAGGTTTTGATTGCTAACCAACTTCTATGCCAATGCTAGCAGTTCCTTTTGTAAGTATCTGTGAGTGTACAATAGACCACAAAAATCACACACCCATAATATAGTAATTAAGTTGAACAAAGAATGGAGGACGAAGCAATACACTGTAGTTCATAGCATTTAGGGAAAGACTACTAAGGGACCCTCTTGCAAGCAGTAGGGTTAACTATCATACAACCCACTACTGAGTTACACATGCTTGAAGTGAAAATTTTGTAATATGGGAGATACATGATTTTTGCTGTTAAAACAATGGTCAAACAATAAAAGTGATTACAACCATATCAAGATATAAAAAGAAAACACTTCATCAAAGAAAGATATGCGGAATTTTTTAAACGTCGCTCAACTTTCTACAAATAGTAAACAACGATCATAATATTATCCATCACTATTACAGAAAAACGAATTGCTTTCTCTCCCAAATAATACAATCTAAACAAGAATACTTAAGTAACAGATTAAGTTTCTCTCTAAAGTAAATATTCTAACGCCTAAAATTATTTGCAGGGTTTTCAAATTATTCCAAAAAACAAAAATTTTCTGAGTTTCATAGGCCGTCTATAATGGCTAATCAAAGCAATTTTGGATAAGGTAAAAGAGTCTACATTTATTTGGAGTCTTTTAATTTCATTGTAACTGCATGCATTTTTTATTTAATTTATAACTAATCCTTTTTTGCTAATAAAACATTCATTGGTTGTCAGTATACTCATTTTTTATTTAAGCGGTTATAACTGGAATTTATATTTTCTTTGTTTGCTTTCTGCAATAGACATTTTTTATCTGCAAAGTAATTAATCCCATTGTTTGCATATATACATTATCATTATTTTTTAAATTAAGTGTTTTTATAAATGCCATCACACTAGCATGAAAAATCACCTCATTCTTCAAAATTATATTATCATATACATTATTATATTAATTTCTTTTACCTATGTTTAGTTTAATAATCTGTATTAACATACTTCTGCTCTATATGTACAGTTACCAACTATTTTCATTTTCAGCAGGATGGTAATCAATAATTATAGGTTTCAAATGTCATTCGTATTTTTTAAATTGAAATCTTTAACACCTCTAGAAAGAACCCTCCAAATATTATACAAGCAGTTTTTTCTGTCCCTTCAAATAAAAAAGACAAGGGGGCGGTGGAAAATTATCAGGTATAACCCTGTACCAAATTTGAAAAGCCAGAGCAATCTGTCATATTCCTTTGTAACTAACTTTAAAATATTTTCAGAACAGTTTTATGTTAAAGATTAATTTCTTTAAATGGCATATTTTGGAATGGAGCACAGCATTCAGGCCTCACGCCTGATACCTTATTGGGGTGTCGTCTTGTATATGATAAGAGTATAGTTCAAATAGTTTTATTTTACTCGAAGATAACAGAAAATAGTTTTTTGGTTATCTATCTGCATATAATAAATAAGTGATTATACCGGTTTTGTAAACACCAAAGTTTTTTTTGCAGACGGTACCTAATTATTTTAAGCTAATTATTGTAACTAAATTAGCAAACTGTGATACATTTTGAGTTGCAAACGGCAGGTATTAAAAATGTGCAGATGACTGGTATAGTATACAGAATATTTAACAAAGTTTGTTCATTCGGTGTTGTAATACAGAAAATGCCAATTAGTGAATTCGTTATAAAATGAAAAAATCAAAATGACGACCTATTTTTTATTTTTGATTAGTAGGAACACTAGAGTAAAATTTGAATAGGCAAAAAGTAAGTAATATGATCGTTTCTAGAAACCGCCTAATGATACAAATATATTTGTTTAAAACTATGTTTTAGCGGTCTGGGCTTTGCCAGTATGCTAGTGTTACACAATGTTTACTCAGCTGCCTGAGCCTGACCAAAATTTACCTCTTTCCGAACAAAGGTATATTCAGATCACACTCTTGCAATTCGCAATCGTTGATTTTCCTAATAAGCATAATATACATCAGGTATGTGTGTCTTGATTTGTATTTTAAACGAAAATAGGTGTGAGCGGCAAAGTTAGTCACCTAATGGCAACGTGAGGGTTTTGGTGACTTGTATACATGCAGTTTTGTTGCACTGCACAGTGAATGTTAAATTTACAGTTACGTACTTAGCTGTTATAAAAATAGTTTGCGCACTAAGCAAGACCAATTGCAAAAAAAAGTTAGCACTGCAAACTTTGTTTAATATTATGTATACTATACCAATCGTCTGAACGTTTTTAGTACCTGCTGTTTGCAACTCAGAATCTATCACAGTTCGCTAATTTGGTTACAATAATTAGCTTAAAATAATTAGGTACTGTTTGCAAAAATTTGCAGTGTTCACAAAACAGATTTAATTACTTATTTGTTATATGCAGTTTGATTCAAATTCATGCCGCTATAAACTCAAATCCTAAAGATACTTAAATTGTTATGAAAAATAAAGTTTTGGTACACCTATTCTATGTATTTGTCAGGTTCATATTGTAAATAAAATGGTCTCGCGTAACACAAGCTTGCAGTATTTACCCTTGTGGGAGCTTAGCAATGTTTTATCAATAAATAATTGCATGCATTAGCATGTTAAAGCAGTTGCCTAATTTTTAGGTGAAAAGGAATGGAATCTAATAATGAGTATTAAAGTGAATGACGTATTCCCAATAGTGACCAAAATATTTATAGGCATTTACGAAAATTAACCTGGTAGTTATCAGTTACACCAGCTTCGTTCAAAAATTTACCGGGTCGAAGTGGCTTGTGTCGAATATTGTAACCAGTTTACCCAGTGCATTGACCAGGTACATATTTCATGGACTTTTAGATGCACCTGTAACGGTGGTAGATGTCAAAACATATCCTCTAATAATTGACAGTCACGGTTTGCATTTGCGCACAGCCGTTAATGCCAAATGTGCTAGGTGACAAAATGTCTACACTGGTTTCCAAAAATTGCCTAACCTGATTACCGTTGGGTAAATGAGATAAAAGATACCAACTTGGTTAATTTTCGTAAATTGTTTGCATGAAACTATTTTCACATAAAGATTTAGCTATGCAGCGGACACTATCATAAACCTACACCAATCAATTATGAACAGCATTCATTAAAGCTAAGGGTAATCTAGCTTAAATAGATTAAACATTGCTAATACTTACTATGCCACCTCCGAGAAGTAGTTTGTTTCTAAAGTCATCAGATGGGGCATGAAAAACATACTTTTCCTTTTGTGCTTTGGAAATTGGGGGTCCCGTATTTTGTAAATGTAAGTCATAATTAAAAGTTATCTTTTTTGGTTCATCCTTGTTACGCAAATATATGTCAATAGGCAAATTGAAACCAGCGTAACCAGACTCATTCACAACGTATGGTGGTTCTTTCACAACTGCAATAATACAATTCAGTTAATGCTGTTAAACTTGTTCCTACAGGATCAAGAACCTCTTTTGGGACGTTGAAAAGTTTCATGCAGATGAAACACAACTCTTTCAACATAAGGACTTATGTCTGCACCATCAGCACCACGAACAAAAACTTCCCAATCGTGAGTAAATCCTTCCTGCGTTCTCTTTGTGCGAATGGAAGCCTTATGGCCAATTTCCAGATTTATACGTACTGACATATTTTACATCCTTATTCTAAGGATAAACATCTGTGGATGTTACTACATTGCAGTTATATCAAGTGTCTTATAAATCCATCACTGAATTAAGTGGCTGTGGAAACCACATCACAAAGGTGCAAATGCATGTCTCTAATAACACATGAAAACCATATTGTAATGTTTTCAAGTTTTAATGCAGGTTTTACTATGTACACAATACATAACTGCCACTGCAAGTACGTATCGAATATGCAACGAGCATCAATGCTTGTTTGTTATGTCTCCTACGAATAATAATCCGATAGCTAATCAGTGTTGCCGATTCTAGTTTCTAACTGCTAGTGCCAATCACTGAACTAAATTATAACTAAATACTAAATGAAATATAAGCACCAATATTGTGCACCTCAACTATTGCTCAACAAATCAATTTTTGTCACTATATAACTATTTTCAAAATATATACATAGCTTTGCACAGAGCGTTGTAATAGAATGGTACCTTTCTTTGAATTCTACTGACTACCGATGATAGATATGCTACAAACGTTAAGTTCGACAAAGATTTTAAGTCGTATTTATTCAATTAAGTTAACTTGGTCCAGTTTTGGTGCCTATGTAGATACATTAGTTGTAACATAGATTTCCAAAATAATGTCATGCGCAGGTATGCCGAGATGAACATGTTCGGGTACTTTGTAGCTGTGCTTAGGATCCCCGTGGGCGGAGGACCTCACTTACTTTTTTTTCGTAATGTTTCGTACCCTCGGTTGCGGTACAATGACTATAATCATAAATCGTAATATTTTACTCGTGGTGTTCGTAGGTTGCAAACGCTTGCAATCACGGTCTTACATTTTGATGACGTCATCTAGCATTTGAATTTCAATGTTTTACAAATTTATAACTATATTTATGGTTGGCAAAAAACCGCTTATTACCAGGCGCACCTAACCAAAATAATGATTTTTTTGTTATAGCAAATTAGCGTCTATAGCTCAACTGTCGGGAACATGAAGTATTAAAAAAGGAAAACGAAAGCGAGCAAGGTCGTAGTTAGGAAAACCTCCACTCAGGATGCCAAACAAACGATTCGGAAGTGTCCCTGTTTTTGCCGGCGAATTCAAGCATATTGTCGACAGATGGCGCTCCATGTTGCGTTTAATTTTCGAATCAGTTATCAGTTAAGCAAAATGTGACACAATTTCCTTTTTACTGGTTAAACGTTAAGTTTTATTTTCATTTCAAGTTATAAAACTACAAATACCAACCATTCAGTTTATCACCATAAGTATAAAATTTTCGTATAATAACAATGCTTATCGTAATATAAAAATTAAGAAGCTTTGTACCACCGCACATTTATTTGTCTGCTCTAAGCGACTTTAAATTTCGCCAAATCGAATGTTAAACAACGAATTTTGCAAAACTCAACCTAAGATAAGCTCAAAAACGCTTAAAAGGTAAATGAAACTTATGATAAAGTACTTAATTTAAAAAATGGAGCACCTAACCTTATCCATGTTATAATTGATCAGACCATATTGATTGATTACACATTCTTATGTCATGCAATAGGAGCATGATCATTATTATGTTTCATTCAGAATAAAACGATAAAAATGCACAAATCTTACACTTGTAAGTTGCTGCCGTCTACCAGTGTCATTTAAAACCTCTATCGCTTTCTTTTTAAAGAAAAGGGCCAATTTGTAGCATGACAAATTGCAAAGATCGTTATCCTTTTAAATGGAGTTATCCGTAGTCCATAGTCGTAGTCAAGTTAAATACCATCTTGTCCTCGTAGATCGAAAGTGCAATATTACGACAAACATGACCTAAACTAAAAACTAGAACTACTTTTAGTCAAACCGGCAAACTTTAGCCATTGACGAGTGACGACCGCAATGACGAGTGATGACTCACTTGAGTCACTTGTCACCTTGTCATTTTATTAAGTACACAAATGACAGACTTGATTACGTGATTTTTAAAGCTGGCTAACCTCAGTTTTGCTTAGGTGTTAAATACAAACAAATACATTCCTGCATCTAATTGGAGTTATTTTCTGCATGTAAAAGAACAGTGCAGAGTGCAGGCAAAATACTCGGCGAATCATTTTATTTTAAGCACAGTGTAATAGAATGGCATTTACTTTATGGAATTTGTTTGAAGCTTCCTTGCTATGTATTAATGCAATTTGTATTCTACACGAGGAACGATTCTTAGCAAAAGGTAAAGCATGGAATAAAAACACGCTCATTAAATAACATGCAAATTCTTTAGTGGGATGGAGTGCCAGAAGTCCTTCCATGCAAGGCTTTGGTGAACAGCCTTCAGCTAAGGCACAAGTACTTAATTTGATACATTCTATTAGGACTGTTGCCAGAAGTAAGTATATTAAATTGTTCTGTTCCATCCAATCCTTCATTTGTATCATGTGTAAGTACATTACGTATGTCTGTGAATGTCTTATTGTAGTTTTATGTTGCATGCAGTTTTTGTTTCTCCAATAAAATTTTCTTTCTCACAATCTATCTTGGCTATTTTTACAAATTTCTTTACCTAAACTCATATCCTTATCTAATTGCTTTCTATCAAGTTCATCTTGCATTGTATTTTCATAAACGTCTTATAACTTCATAATTAGTTTTTGTACCTCATTATTCCACCATTTATTTTTCTCATTTTGTTTTTCTTTGTTCATATCCCCAGAGCTTCAAAAGCTGCCTTTTGGATTACATTTTTTAATTGTTCACATGTTGTCCATTGTATCCATCTTTAAGGTCTTTGAGCTTTTTTGCCAGTCTCAATTGGTATAAAAGCTTTTGAATCTTACTGTAGTCCAGTCTATATTGCTTAGTTTACTGTAATGCTGTATACTGTCCACTTCTGTTCATCACAGTATTATTATTACAATTCCTGTAAAGTAAGAAGATTGATGATTTTAGCAGATCGTGATAACTTCCACATTTTGTACCTGTATTCACCCAAATGTTCCGAGGTTTGAGGTCAGTCTTTTATCTAATTGTCACATAATGTATGATAGATTTTAAGTTTCTAGTTGATTGAATCCAGTTATGTTTACATATCTATGTATGCTGAAAAACAATTGTTTAAAACTCTTAAAAAGTGTTCTTCACATACATCTGGATCTAAAAGTCTTTCGCTGTTATTGTTTATGGCTGGCTCTCCAAACCTTCCAACTGTTTTGAAGTTTTTAAGACATACAATTTAAAGGTTGCATTGTTACTTTTGGTCAAAAAAGCGAGTGATTTGGGGAAACAATCGGCCAATATTTTATGAAAATTCAAGGCCATGTACCTAGAGCAGAACATCCATGTCTATGAATGGACAGATCATTTCTATAACAGACTAAGATATTGAGCGTTTGCATGTGTTAGTGGATTGAGACTGTTAGCTACTGCTTTGTATCTATCCTGCAGAACTTGATATTAAGAAGCCATCTCCATTTTGCTGCATAAAGGGAAGAAAACTGCAAAGTTTATTCTCACTGAAAGCAAACCGTTTGAAAATTTGCAATGAAATATTGTGGTACTTTATAGTCAGTGAAGTAAAAGACATCAGAAGGTAGAAAATAGGGAGTGGGGTAATAAAATTTTTAGATGCAACTCACATGCCATTGCATGTTTTGCAAAAAGTATATTGTTTTGACAATTTTTTTAATAATGAATGTTTAAATCAGGCACCGGTTGGAATTTGGTGTATATCACATTTGCCGCCACTAGTCATGATAATATTGTGTATAAAATATGATTTTCTTGTGCGCTTTTGAATAAGAAGTGGGCTATAAGCGGAAACCACTTATGTCATGATTTTCATCTACTTGTCAACATGCCATTTGCTCCCTTATGTTGTCTTTTACCTCGTTGTTTTAGCAATGGAGCATGACTGGATGAGTACATTCATCACTGCAAATGAATTTAGGATCTTCCAGTATTTCCTTTCAATATTTCAAACTCTGCATCGACGTTTTGAAGCGTGCAGAGACAAAAGTAGCCCATTTTCGTTTGAAACTGGCTGAGAACATTCAGTATTGATTAAAATTGAAATACCTGTGCTTTTCCCCGCTCTCCCATACAAAGCTCATATCAAGCCCTTTCATCAAAATTAATATTAAAAATTAGGTTAGGGGAGCCTCCAACCTCTGAGAAGTTGTGAAAAGTGTTGCATTGTTTAATATACTCTTGAAAAAAAAATAAAAAGTTAAAAGCAGACAAAATATTAGCTGAGCTTTAAGAGATATAGTAACTAGAGAAAACATAAAGTTCTTGCATAAACAGAACAAATCCCTGTGAGAAATGTAAAAATAAAGTAAAAACTTTGCCTTGGGGTTTATTATATCCTTTTGTAAAAGTGATAATAATTAGTGGTAATTGGTATTTAAAAACGTCATTATAGCTGTTGTACTCAAAATACTGCCATTATTCCTATAGTTTTTTTTAATGAAATAATGAAAATGTACTGTGTCCAAGAGCAAATTACGCCAAACACGTTGTTATTATCATCATTTTCACTCATTTAGGTTAGAAAAGAAAGAGTATGATGGATACTACCATAAATGCTATGATACTAGTTAAAGTATTGGTAAAGCAAATATCACCTATTTATGTCTGTACTGTGCAATATTGGTTATAAAGACACTCTCAGTCTTATAGGCCAAAGGAAAGGAATCACCACCCAAAAACCTGAGATCCTCAAACAAAATTACATACTTATTTATTATTGAATGTGTCAAATGAACCAGTGTCATTCCCTACATCAATAATAAACTAATTTTGGCTGTCCTAGATTTAAAATGGAACCTATTTATTGAAGTCCTCTCCTATTATTTCGGGAGTAATTGTTGAAAGAACTTCCTTCCACATCTTTCACTGCCTTGTCACCAAACTCATTTTGTTCAAAATTTCAAACATTTTTTTTTGGGAATTGTCCACACATGTGCAGTAGGATTGTATTGAGCATGATAAGGTGGTATACATACAACTAAAAGACCATGACTTCTGCATAATTCATCATCTATTACATATCTTCTTTTTTCTGTTGAATAAGGGTATTAAACTAATTAAGAGCTACCATATGGATATTGTTGATGGTAACAGTCGTAAAATCCATGGATCAGTGCTTAGAAAAACTCATAGTGTTAAAAGTACAAAAAAGAATGAAAATGTTTATTCACCTGCTGTTAGAATAAGTATGACAGTTTGTGATGCACAGTGCACCTGTAAAGCAGGAATGGAAATATTTACAAAGATACACATGATGTTTCTGTACCTACATAATAAACTACTTTTTTAATAGTGATTAAATGAATTTTTCGTGTATCTTACAACTTACGACGTACCACTTTTATTCCCTGCATTCTTCATTCCTTTTCTCATGAACGGTTAAGAAATGTAAAAATGCAGGTCAGAATTTTTTCTTTTAGCATTATAGCAATTATTCACAACACAAGTCGGATTTGACCGGTTTTAAAACTTTTTTTTGTTAATTCCATAATGTTCAGCAATGCTTTCAACAACTGACAACTGTCACCCAATTAATGCCACAGGCAGCCGCTACATGGCGCTACTTGAGTTACTTGCCAAGCCTACAGTGAATTTTAAGAGTTTGGCTTTTCAGTTTTCATTGCAAAATATTCTTTTCCATAGTTACTGCCTAGTAGTACAAGAAGATAAATATTTTATGAAAATTAGATTTTAATACATCAATGATATAATATTAATAAGTTGTATACGCTTTTTTTTAGACAGTGCTGCTATATTAAGATAACGGCAGAAAGCAGAAATCTAATTAGTTTGAAAGAAAAATATGCGATTTGTCTAATATTTTTTTCTTTTGTTTCAGTTCCGCTCATATTTGTAAATGTAGCTACAATTATATTTAAACTAATTTTAGGATAACTGTATGCATTTTTGTTTAATAAATTATGAAGTTTTATTTGCTTGTTTTGTTTTATTTCATTTTTAAACTGTCTTTGTCAAGTGGGGTGTTTCCTACTCATTGGAAGAAGAATTTTATAACACTGATTCATAAGTCTGGCAACAAAGAAGATATCACAAACTATTGTGGGGTTTGTATTCAATTCGTTATACCCAAATTGTTGGATAGACTTGTGGCCTCACAATTGAAATGGTCCTGTAAGCATGGTTTTTGTGATGGGAAATCGACTACAACAAATCTCTTGTCATATCAGTTAGATGTTCTCGATGCTTTTGAAAAGGGAGTGCAGGTGGTATCTACATAGATTTTTCAAAAGCCTTTGGTAGGGTTAATCATGTACTGTTGGTTGAGAAGTTGCGAATTTTGGGTTTCGGTGATGCGATATGTTGCTGGATACAAAGTTTTATTAGCGGGCAGGTCCAGTCAGTTAGGATAGGTAACCACATTTCAGATGAAGTATCTGTTACTTCAGGGGTCCCGCAGGGCTCACACTGTGGGCCCCTGCTTTTCAGTTTGTTTGTAGATGACATTGCTGGCAAGTTATCTTCGAGTTGTCTGCTTTTTGCCTGTATAAAAAAGTCCAGTATTTGCAGGCCCAACTTGATCTTCAGCGGGATTTGGATGTGTTGCGCCGGTGGTCAGTGGAGAACAGTCTGACGATGAGCATTGATAAGTGCTTTGTGATCAGTTTTTCAAGAAATAAAAATAGTCTAATATACCCTGACAGTATAAACTTTATGAAATTGAAGTCTACGGGAGAGATTAAAGATTTAGGGGTGACATTTGACAGCAAGCTGACATTTATTAATCACATTGGTAATATAGTAGCAAATGCTTTTAAGGTTCTGGAAATTATAAATAGATTTAGTAAGGATTTTATTCCTAGTACGTACAGGCTTCTCTACTGCTCCCTGGTGCGACCCATTTTTGAGTATGCGTCTTCGGTATGGATGTCGCACTACTGCATTCATGTTGACAGGATTGAGAGTGCTCAGAGGCGTAATTGGGGATACAGATCATATGGGGGCGTTGGTAATTTGGATTATCCAGTGCTTATGAGGGCATTAAATATCGTAAGTCTTCAGCAATGCAGAGCAGCAGCTGATCTGTGCTTCTTGCACGGACTCATTCATGGTAGAGCAAGTTGTGAATTTTTAATTTCGGAGCTGTGTTTCAATGCTGGTATAAGAGCTTGAACAGAACAGCTGTTTATTGCTCCATTTTCTAGTACAAATTATGGCTTAAATAGCCCTATGTCCAGAATCCAGAGACACATATTGCATTCATATCGCTATTGATTTGCATGATAAATTGTTTATGTTGTTATTTTTGCTTCTATAATACTTAATGTAAAAATGGCGCTGTCCGTGTATATCAATAAATAAATAAATAATATTGAAAGTTTCTGGTTATAAAAAGTAAAACAATAATCTATTGTTCTCAAGAACATTTCTCGAACTGTTACCATTTGGCAACAATTGTCAAAGTCTTGTCGCAATTTATTCTCACTCTTTTGTGACATTATAACAATTTTTAAAATAAAGAAAATATAATATATTGCTAATTCGTAATACTACGTAATAATATTTTTAAAGAGGAATCAATTGATAAAAAGACCTTATGTTTATTGAAACCAATACGTAAAATAGCAGACTTAATTAAAAAATTAGCGATGCAGAATTTGCCTTTTACTGAAAGTATAAATATTGAACAAACTTAAAATATTAATTCTGTTAAAACTAAGATCAAAAAAAATCTTTGTTAGTTATGGAAAAAGAAACAAAGGGTATTTGCAGAATATAAATGATACAAACTTCCTAGCTAATGGTAATACCCAAAAGAGGAGAGTAGTAGTATTGAAAAGGTGTTCAATTAATAGTTATGGTGTTACGAATATCTGTTACTACACGTGTATATATTTGGGTTTTTTTATACCTACATACATTATGCATGTGTACATAATTTCGTACAAATAAAAAAAGATCAATACATATGTTTTTCTTTTTAAGCACACTTTTCAATCACTTTTTCATTAAAATCTGGAATAGACCGACTAAGTTTTTGTTCAATTGACAAACATGCTAAGGTGTTAAGCCTGTCCTGACATAATACTTCTTAAAATTTTTTTTTTCACAATACTATTGCGCCAGGAAAGAAGGCAAACGTGGTGGGGACGAAAATTGTCATGAGACATTTAAATCACTGGCGTGCCCGCCATTATTCATGATCGCAATTTCAGGCTAGGGCGGCGAATAAATTTATTCGGCCCACCCATGTCGTTCTTTATTTCAAATTGTGGACAATGTTACACTCCTAAGGTGCGACTTTTTTTCTGGCATGCACTTATTACTTGACACCTCATGTGCTGAGGTCATTCAGTTATCTTCGTTTCTTTGACTCCATCACTTCCACATCTTTGGCTTTTTGTGCAATTTCATGCATTTCATAATAATAGTTAGTAATAATAAGGAGTAATTAGCATGTGCTGAGACATATTTTTAACTCAGTGTAGATTCTAGTTGATTCCACCAAATGTTAAAAAAAACAACAGCGTGTCCCTTCAATAAAATTTATTTGCCAACCCTGTGCAGTTATCATCAGTACCTTAACTTTCTGCATATAACAAAAATAAGACAAGATCAGCATAATAATTATAACTAAGGGAATATCCTACCTGCACCAGGCCGCTAATGTCTTCAAAATTAATTTTGATACACTAAATAAAACCTACAGAAGGCTGCAGAAGGTTGTACTTCTCGCACGGTGGGCAACGCGAATCTGGCCATTTTACAGCAAGAAACACAAACAAAAACCTCATCTAAAAAAGATAAACAAAAAGAGCGGTTCAGCTTATCTGCCACCCCCAAACTTGCAATTACACAACACAATTGCAAGATTAACTGCAGTAAAACAGCTTAAGATGACAGACATGGAAAACACCTCTCTCTCGATCACAGTTCGGATATTTTAATATGTATGTTGCATGACTGACTTGTTTTTTTATCACAAACGGTCCTTCATAAAGGAACAACAATTTCTGGGTTTCCGATTTTAATGCAGATGATAAATTACTTGCTCTTAAGAGTACCAAATCACCCGGTTGGAAATTAGGTGCATCACATGCAGGATACCTAAGGGCTCTCTGAGCAGCCTTGCCAGCCAAAGTTTCACGAGCTAACACTAATTTCTTTTCCAGCGAAATGTCCTGTTTTTCTACATTTTTATACTGCATACTCGTTGGTAACAAGCCTTTACAGGCTACCCCTAACTGCAGCCTCTCCGGCGCAAATCCCGTAGACTCGTGAATCAATTTATTTATGAATTTCGCGAATCTCGGTAGTCCAATGAGTCTGATGATCATTACAATACGCACGACATAAACGTCCGAATTCTTTCATTACCCTTTCGGAAGATTAGCTTGAGGCCTACGTATTGACGAAAAAACTACCTGCACCCCACCTTCTGACAGCTCTTGTAGCCATTTTTTTGCGGTAAACTGGGAACCATGATCGGTTAATATTCGTTTTGGTGTGCTATGAAGAGAAAAATACTCCCCCTTTAACCTATTTAAAATTGCACGCGTGATAGCTTTCTTTAGCAGATAAAAAGTTATGAATTTTGTAAAAACGTCTAATACTACGCATACGTAGGCAACTCTTAGGCAGTGGCCCGAATAAATCTAAAGCTATTAGATCATTTTTTCCAGCTGATAACATTGGAATAATTTGTGGCTTTGGTAACACTGAACTCTTAGTCTTTTGACATAGTTCGCAAGCACGCACCACCCGCTTAATTTCGCGATACATATTTGTCCACCAAACCTCCCCTCGCAGAACCGACCACGTTTTATAACAGCCAAAGTGACCAATCGCTTCGTGGTAAGCTTCGATAACAAAGTGAATAAGTGATTTAAGAATACACAGCAAATACTTGTCATTATTAAAAATGAATAAAATATCTTTATAATCGTAGACAACAAAACGTATGCCTAAAACCTCGTCTGTTGGGAGTTTTTTATTATGTCGCCCAATTTGTCGTCTGTTTGCTGATCAGCTTTGAGATTTGCCGGTAGGTTACTTAACTTATCTGATTTGTTTCTTAAAACCATCATCCGAAAAGAGTTTTGGGATGGGGCCAGCAATCGTACTGCGACATACCGCGACAAAGCATCGGCAATTACATTTTGTGAACCCGGAATGAACTTTATCTCAAAATCGTAATTTTGGATGGCTAGAGCGTACCATGCAATTCTAGCAGATAACAGTCTACATGTTTTCAAATAAGACAAAGATTGATTATCTGTATAGACAGTAAAGTGATGGCCTAACAGATATATCCGAAATTTTTGCAAAACCCAAACATAAGCTAAAGCTTTCTTTTCATTAATATGGTACCTTTTTTCCGGATCTAACAAAATACGATTAGCCCATGCGACAGCTCCTCTCTCTCCATTTACCATTTGAAATAATTGAGCCCCCAAACCGTCATCACATACATCCGTGCTAATACAATACGGCAAATCATCGTGAGGATGAAATAACAAAGTATTCTCACTTAATTTTTGTTTCAACTTTTCGAATGATGTTTGTTCTACTTCCGACTAAATCCATTTTTGTTTTTTTCAAAGTAATCTAGTCAGTGGAGCCGCTATAGATGAAAAATTCTCACAAAAAGATCAATCAAAATTTGCCAGACGTTATGTTTCGAAGTACTTTGTAATCTAAAATTGCCTGCGTACGCTCAGGATTACGATGCCATCCACTAGTATCCAATACATATTCCAAAAATGGCATTTCTTTTTGAAGAAACGTACATTTGGATAAGCGTAAAGTAAAACCCGCCTGTCGTAACCACGATAATAAGGTATCTAAATGGCAAATATGTTGCTGAAAACTATCTGATACTACTATGTCATCAATGTAATTAATTACAAAAGAGCTCATAGAGCTCATATCATCGCCCATTACGATCTTGAGGCACCTAGAAAACGCACTGACTGAACTTGATAAGCCAAACGGCAATGTTTTAAAACAATAGCTATAACAATAAGGTGTAAAAATATTGTTTAACTCATGTCCATTTATAATAAAAATATATAATTGTTTAAATACATAAGCTCGAAAGGTTTGTACAAGATTTGGTGTTCTACCTAAAGTCTAAAAACAATTTTCAGAGCTATACAAAGTTTAAAGTATTTTTTTCGATCACAGTACTAATTAATTACAGTTATATATGTACACTACCAGCACCCAATGATATCCAAGTATATCATGGTAAATAATAAGCTTTTATTGACAATCAGTTAAAAAAATCTGAATGCGATGATAAGCATTGCTTAGTACCCCTCTGAGATTCCATATGGTTTTGAAGGTTTCTGGTTGAGTGTTGTATGATGAATCTACTGCTTTGGCCCAAATTTCAACCTAAAAATAAATTGATAACATTACTGTTAGATGATAAATCCGACAAACAAAAGGTGAAAAATGTTTCCCTAAACTTCAGAGTAGAAACCAAAATTACAATAATATACAGAGTGCTCTATTTTAAATAGCAGAGTCATCAGCTACTTTGTACCATCTTGAAAACATTTTCATTGAATTAAGCACATCCGTAAACCTCACTACAAAATTTCAGAATACGACCATAAATACTACTCTGTAGTACTCTGTTGTGACACACCCTGTATGAATATATCAATTATTATTTTGGTTTATTATGATTTAGTTTTTTAGATTACAAGATATAAAATTATGCAGATAAAAAAGACATTTACTATTTTTAAGTTGTTTTATTGTGATTTACCACAGTTTACCTCTCAGAATATACGGAGCGTTGCATAAGACTTATGTGCCCGCACACAAGTATCTAGTTTTGCATGAAAATTAATTTATACTATAGATTTAATATTTCTGTGTATTCTATTTTTGTTTAGTAAAATAATTTAATTTACATGATCAGTGAATGATTTGTTTATTTAAATTTATTAAAATACAATAAATGATGTTATTATTTACAGCTTTATTTGTGGTGTTCAAAATATGCTAGGAAATATATTGTATAGAATCTAATAATTATTTATGACTGTAAATAATATGACTATTAATCAGTATGAAAGATTAAATAAAGATAACTTTTAAATACCAACCTTTCCCTTGCTTACATCAACAGGAACTTCTACTGACCACAGCGTCCAACTCCAGTGCCTAGGTGGGTCTTGATTATCCTGGACATCAAATGTAGCAACATGCCAAGTATCTCCACCATCTGTTGTAACATCGACTCGAACTACTTTCTGTCCTCCACCAGACCAAGCATAACCTGAATAGAAATTACAATTAATACTAAACTAACAAGTAATATTGCTAACTGCACATATTAATTGGAAGCTTTAAAACTATTTATTGTTTACAGCAATAAGATTCCGCTTCAACTGTATGTTAAAGGTAARTGGTTTCTATGCAAGATTTTTCTTATAGCTTTTCTTTTGTCAACAGAGCACGGGTTGCTTTTATAAATTATATGGTTACCTAAACCAGTTTACAGTGCATTGTGTTTATAATGCCCTTATTATTATTATTAATTAATTATTATTAATGCAAAAAATACAGTATGCATCACATTAATTACTTTGTGTTACCATGGAAGTAGAGAGCGTGTTTGTGATGTAAAAGCTCCCTCGTAAAAGGCTTGCCCTGGAAGTGAAGGTGGGGTTGTTAAGCAACAAACTCGGGAGCAAAAACCTGTGGCCTTTGCTCCCTCATAGAAGGCTTGCCCATGGAAGTTGAGAGTGAGTTTATTGTTATGTAAGAAACTGGTGAAAAGCTAGCCATGGAAGTGGAAAGTGTGGCTGTTGTTATACATATAGCAAAACTCGGAAGCTAAGGTCCGTGCACAATCCGGCAACACCGCGTCCGAAAATTTCGGGTAAATGGGGAAATTCTCATTCAGAGATTCACCCGTCGATTTCCCCAAATAAAATCGTAAAAAGTGTACAATCCGGCAACACCACTTTCGAACATTTCTGGGATATTCCGAACCTGTCATGCCACGATCCACTCATCGATTCCCCTAAAAAATCGTAAAAAGTGCGCAATTCGACAACGCCGCGTCCGATTACAGATTCCTATGTTACTGATCACAGATTCCTATGTTAAGGATCACAAATTCCGATTTTACCGAATACATATTCCCATATTACCAGTAACATATTCTAACATTACCAATTAAAGATACCGATGTGATTGATAATGGTCATAATGCTTGCTATGGAAGTGGAGAGTGTGCACAACCACAATGCCATCTATTCAGTAGGAAACATTATTGATCATCTTACTTAATCTTACACAGGAAATATAGGTATGTAATATTGTTAATGACGATATGAAGTTTGTAGGGAAATGCTGTTTGTTTCTAGTGTTAGGTATCACTCATAGGCAGTTGCTTTCAGGGAATGACAAAAACAAATAGTAAGTGTTAGTTTAAAGTGTTGTCATAAAAGGGATTTCAATGCAAGTTTTCACTGAATATCCTCGCATGTAGTATATTGGCTTGTTATATGATGTTATATCTGAGCACGACTGATAGTTTTAGAGAGGCTCCCAGAATTGCAAAATGATGTGAGTAATCACTGAATATCCTTGCTTCTAGTATATTGGTGGGCTCAGTATGAAACTAATGGATGATAATTATATCTGAGTGCTACTTATAGCTTTAGAGATGATATGTAATACTCGTGAAATGTGAGTATCAATTGAATATCCTTGCATGCAGTATAATGGTTTGGTGTTAAAACAGTGGATGATGTATCTGCGCATTACTGGTAGCTTTAGAGATGCTATTTAGCTCTTTAGTGGGATGTGGGTGTTCAATGTTACCTCCTATGCATGCTTAGTCCTGCTTTGCTTCTGTCTACAGTGTGTAAAACGATCAGGACGTTGATGAGATGACAATATTGAGCTCAAGAAGGATAAAAATCATTGTTAGTAAGGATGATGTTCATGAGATGACAGCATTGAGCTCATGAGTATAGATATGAATTAAAAGTTATTGTTAGATAGGGAGGCCACCTAACACTTTGGTGCAGACTGTTTAGTTATATGCTACAAATGCAATCTGTTAAGAAAATTATTCTTGCCAATAGATCAATGTTCTGTTTAATTGCTTCGTAATCCTCAACAATTCTTTATCGTAGTTCCTCAACATTATGATCCGGGGTTTTATACACAAGAAATTTTAGATAGCCCCAAAAGAAAAAATCCATAGGATTTAAATCAGGCGACCTTGTAGGCCACTGTACATAACTGCCACATCCAATCCATCTTTCAGAAAAAGCTTCATTAAGGTGCTCTCTCACATCAACATTAAAATGGGGTGGCCCTCCATCTTGAAGTAGCCACATAGAATTTCTTATTTGAAGAGGTACTTATTACAATACGCTATATTAGCGTGACATAGATGTCGGCCATTTTGCTGTGATACATCAAGATCCCAGATCTAAACCTACTTAGTTGTCATAATGTGAGTAAGGGAGTTCAGCGTTTGGTGTAATTTTTTAGTGTTAAAGAGTATTTTAAAGTGTTACTGTGTATGAGTGGGTAGCTTACACTACTTCGCTTTACTTAGCAAGTATTACAAACCGAAATTACATTTAGATGCAATGTATTGTTGAAAAGCTGAACATACACTAAGTACGTGTGTGGAGCATTACAATTTACAAGTTTGACCAGAAATGGTAATGGGTTGGGTTCCTGGATGTTCCCGTTATAATGAGAGAGAAACGTGTAATCTTTACAGCACTTCTTTTAGGTTGTTTTTAAACAATAGATTGCAACTAAATGTAATTTTGGTTTGTAATACTAAATTATACGAAGGAACGTAATCCATTAAAAATACACAGTAACACTCAATGTTCAGAGCAAAATTATAATATAATACAATATTTTGAAGTGTTACTGTGTATGTTTGAGTGGTTTTACATACCTTTGTATTATTCATTATGTATTACAAACCGAAATTACATTAAGTTGCAATCTATAGTTGAAAGACAATCTAAAATAAGTGCTTAAACTTTATACGTTTCCCTCCCATTATAACAAGAACATCCAGGGACCTAGCACGTTACCATCTTCTGGTACAACATGTAAATTGTAATGCTCTACACACGCACTTATTGTAGGTTAAGCTTTTCAGCAATACCTACATTGTAACTAAATATAATTTACGTTTGTAATATTTGCTAAGTAAAGCGAAGGAGTGTCAGCTACTCAAATATACACAGTAACACTTTAAAATATTCTTTTAACACTCAAAAATTGCACCAAACACTTACCTCCCTTATGCACGTTATGACAATTTGGTTTGTTTTGATCCAGGATCTAAACTAAATGTAATTTCAGTTTGTATTGCTTGTGAAGCAAAACGAAGGAGTGTAAGCTACTCAAATAAGCACAGTACCACTTCTAAATATTCTTTTAAAGTCACAAAATTGCACCTAACACTGAGGTCTGTTTTGCTCGTTATAACAACTCGCTTTGTCGGGATCCAGRACTTTGACGTACCAAAGAAAAATTACCGTCATTACGTCAGCACTAATATAGCGTATAGAACTGGCAAATAACTTCTTAGAAAACCTAAATAAATCTCACMATTCAATCTAGGAGGAAAAAATATGGTTCAATTAAATTGTTTTCTAGAATGCCAGCCCACACGTTAACAGAAAACCTGTTTTGGAAACCACGTTCTACATCCAAATGAAGAWTCTCATCACTCMAATMATGTTCTCGCTCAAATTCGGCTTTGTCCGTAAACAGAATAGAACGTGTGAAATTTCTGTCATCATTGTAAAGATTGATAATAGTATTACAAAAGTTTACACGAGCCATGTAATCTTCAGGAGATAGAGCTTGAATTTTTCGGTAATAATAAGGGTGCAGCTGTTGCTCTTTCAGTATTTTACGCACTGAACTCCTTGGACTGGACTCCTGATTTGCAATTAATCTTACACTCATATTTAGATTATTTTTAATACAGTTTAAAACACGGATTCTGTGTTCACACTTCGAGTGGTTTGTCTATGGCCTACATCATACAGTCTAGATTTGAACAATCCAAACTCGCCTAGTCTTCTATGAATGGTAGTAAACAGGCCGGGACTGTGGTATCCTTCTAGTTGCAAATCTTGCTGCATATAAACCTCTCACTTTAAGAGAATTACAAGATAACCTGTAGAAATAATGCATATCACAAAGTTCTGCATTAGTATATTTATCATTATTGTTATTCATATTAATTTAAGAAAAATTGTAACCATAAAATTTGTTACTTGGTAATGTACACGGCGCAGATCCATAGTACTATGTTGGCCCGCTTATCAGAATTATTTAATATGCTTTTGTTACTAAACCACTTTTGCAAATCTTGGAAAAGAAAAGAAGTCTCCTTGCAGCTGAGCTGGGAAAAATTTTTAAACAAGTTTTTCTCGAAAACGGCTTATTCTATCGTAATGTAACAAAGAACCTTTTGTGTGATATTAAAACTTATAAATACTCATAAATAAAAAAGTTCTGGGTGATAATTTTAAAGCCAAGAGCAGTTTAAGCCCTTTGGMATTGAAGGATTTGCTTTAAATTTGGGCAAGAAATGCAGAATAAATACATAAAAATATGTGTGTCAAATTTCAAGATAATGATACACAAACAAAAAAGTTATGAAAATAAATTCATTGAAAAAAATTATTTTGACACCCTCCATCTTCGTTCCTTTTGAGTTTTTACATATAGGAACTTGTGGCATTAATTTTTCAAGTAGAATAGTCCCTTTCATTTTTTGTTCATCATATCCGGATACCTTGTCTATTACATTTTTGTTTGCAGTTGCATATACAACATTGAAGAAAGTTTTCTTTTCCCGAGTTTTTCAGGATGGTTCAGTGGGACACTCGGTATAAAATAATCTGCAACTCACCTTTAACTTTAATATTTCCATCTACCACTTGTACTGTTTCATTTCTTCGAGGTTTACAGATAGCTGATACGACTGGCAATTCTTGTATTGCTGGAGATTTGGTAAAGTCAACGTTGTCCCAGTCAACGCTTGGCGAAAAGCCTTTGTAATCATTTTGCTGCCAGTGTGACTTACTCTCTTCCTTTGAAATAATTATCTTCCCTGAAAGATTATAATAAAAAATGGTCAGCTGTGAAGCTAAAAGTACATCTACTCCAAACATAAAATCTTACTCTACAACAAAACATACTTTTCTTGAAATACTTTCAAATTATAAATGTAGAATTAAGTTTGATTTGTGAAAGTACAATTACTTCATAGACAAGAAATGTAATACTTAATTTTACAAAACTGTGACCAAATATATTAGCAAATATTTATTTTATTGTGTATTATATATATTATTTTTCGTGGAACATATGATCAACATCTGCAATATGTGAAAATAATATCATGTGGAACACCAAAGAACCCTGCTCCCTTAAGATAGCAACAAAATCAATTCCTAAATAACAAATATGTTTTGAGTTGTACCATTTAGTAGTAGCACAGTTAGCCTTAAATAGAGAAGGCTGTGGTAGTAGCAAGCTAGTATTATAACTCCATATTTAAGAGTAATTTGTCATATTTGAATAGACTGGTTCACTTATCACAATGTTAAAGCTAATTCAAATAATTTAAATGTAGTACAGTAACTAATTATATATGATATGAGATCAGATCGGACAATTATCATCTATGACCTGACTGCAACAGTAAGCAAAATGTGTGCACTTTGACTTTCAATATAAAAGCATTTATCAGATATGCATGCACTCTTATTACCTTTTTTATTTTATAATACTTAATAACCAATTTCAATGCAAGTATCAAGGTATTATAAATGATAACATTTTTGTTCACTCATTACATAAAGGCATAAATAAATAATAGCATTTAGATGTATATGGTTTGAGAGAAATAATAATAACTACCTAGCCACTTAACATTCCTAGCCCCAACTACACCTGGTACAATAACACGTATAGGACAGCCATGATCTCTTGGTAGAGTATTCCCGTTCATTTCATATGCCAAAATCACATCACCTCGCCTGTCCACGGCCTTCCAGATAGGTATAGATGCACCATAAGGATTACCGGATCCATCCATATCCAGACCTTCAAACTACATTATTATTATTAATCATATTGTAGCTACAAATGTATTGGAGGGGCGCCCACTTAAATATCATGTTCGTGTATGTTACTCTCCTGGCTGGGATCGAGCCGGAGTGCCCTGGTGTTGCAATTAGTTAGCACACCAGATATCCCTTCTGGAGGTCTCGGGTTCAACTCTTGGCCAGGACGAATAACAACTTTTTCACATCAAATATTGGCCTCCATACCCGTTAACACAATTATTACATATTACTATTAATGTTTAAATGTATGTAGTTCTAATTCAAACAAATAATTTTGTTTAATGCTAGTAGAAAACTTATTTGCAGTACTTTCAAAATAATATGCAGGAATAGTACAATATCCAGAGTATTCCAATGAACATAGGCATGCACAATGCACGTGAATAACCATACTTTATCATATAACTTTAAAACTGAAGACTACAAAATTTTGCAGAACCATTTGAAACAAACACTGCTTTTTTTGAAGTGACGTTTTGAGTTGGTGTAGTTTGTATCAATAACGAATAAATTACATAAAAAAGCAGGTTTAATAGCTACACAAAGGACGTTTTTATGTTTTTTAAGTTTCATCTTTGCAGAAAATAATGATCAACACCAAGTGAAAGGAAATCAAATAATGTACTAAAATAAACACAAGTTTCACAATCGATGCAGATACATGTTTCTTCCTTAGGAGGAATGTATACAATAAGTATCAAAAAGGAAAAGTGGGAGCAGGGGCTAGTAGAGTGCTAAAAAAGCCTTATTTTGACCATACTTTTCTAATACATTTTTGTAATATGTATATTACATTAAAATGCATGTCTA
Organism: Rhyzopertha dominica; assembly: GCA_025024175.1. NCBI lineage: Eukaryota > Metazoa > Arthropoda > Insecta > Coleoptera > Bostrichidae > Rhyzopertha > Rhyzopertha dominica. Next base: position 43,193,900 of record QCXZ01000137.1, on the reverse strand, counting down.
TGCTGATCTGCCTGCACTACGCAACCAACTACAGATAGATCTATTTCGCTATCACTATAATAATGATACGGACATAGATTTATCAGGCCACAGTACATCATAGACATGCATTTTAATGTATGTCGGTTCTTGCCTGCTTGCAAAAAGTGCTGTGGGGGCCTGCTGTTAAGTTGATGTATGCAGGTGCATGCCAACTTGTCCGGCTACAGGTCACTTCCTTTAGGAAGTACTACCCATTAAGGCAGCTAGATGGCTTTGTCATCATGCCAGTGTAATGCTGATAGATGGCATTGCCACCTAAATTTCTACTTATGTATATTACATTGTTTCTCACAGGTAAAGAAGTATTCAACTTGGATTTTTTTGTATGAATTAGGCCATTACATAATCACTGCCTGTTTCTCTCCTTTTTTTAAATTACCTTTTTTTAGTTGTTTAACAATGATTTTCAAATTCTAAATGAAAAACAATTTAATACTTAGTCTTGGCAATGCAATACAATAAACAGCATGAAAATTTCTTCTCCGGTTGTCTTTCGAGATTTTTTATTTTTTTATGTCTAACAACTCTCTAAATACTAGTATTGCCTAACATATAATTTGTTCTTCTTAAAAAAATAGTGATAGATTATTAAATAATTGATATGATTCATGGAGGCATTGCTGTACTGGGTACACATTTATTCCTTCCTAAATTTATCTCATCTCAGCTTCTAATCAAAGTTTTAATGCACTTAATGTCACTGGCAAATTAGTATTATGCATCTCATAAATGTAATTCCTATATTATTTAAAATAGATAAATTCTCAAAAATAAAAGCAATAACCATATAGCTAACTAACCATAGCCATCTAATCACTGATCTCTAAATAACTGGATGTCGCATAAGTCATTCAAAACTGTGATAAGTAGCCACCATGCTGCTGGTACTCGTACTATCAATTTAACGGCGCGTTCAAATTTTAGGTTAGATCCTTAACTATATAATATGGTTATGAGTAAACGTAACATCCAGTTTGTACTGTACATGTTTCTTACTCAAACACTACAACGATCATCTTTTGGAAATCTGCAGACAGATGATGAGTTCACGATTTTAACTGTCATATTTATTTATATTTAACCATTATATTTACCGCAGAAGCGAACCTTTGTCAAAATTTTAGTACAAGGACCAGCGGCTACGCGCTAAAGTAGCGTAAATCTATCACAAATAATTTACATGCATTTTGGTATGTAAGCGACGTCCAGTTATTTAGAGATCAGTGCATCTAATGAGGGCATTTTAACTACTATAATCATTATAACTATTTTTCACACACAAAATCCAGAAACACACTCAAAAGTCAAAATAAAACTAACACTCTTCAGTTTTTTTTATTATGCAAATAATTTATAAACTTCTTTGTGACCTTTAGAGCTATTCCAAAGATTTGTAATCTTATTAGTACAATTTTTAGAACTTAAAACAATTATTTGGCATTTGGAGACCCTAAACCACAATAGTCACATTTAAATAAAACTACCTGAGGGAACTGCGAAATTTGTAATAAAAATAAAGTTGACATAGTTTAGTAGAAACGAGTCCTTGCACTCATAATAATTCAGAAGAAAAACAAGGAAAGGAAACTATGTCATAAATCACTTAAGAACAGAAAGAAACATTTTATTTATAAATAAAATTGAAAATAGTTTTCTATTGGTTGACATCACATAAGTGAACTCAAACCGTCCATTACCAAAAAAAATTCACCATGTGTTATTATAAATTTATATTAAAACATAATTTAAATTCAAACATCTCTACATGACTATATTTCCACTGTTATGTAAAAATGCTATCGGTTATATGATCAAAATGTTTCACTTCATGCCATTTAATGGTCACTGTTAAACAACAGACCTAGCTTGTAGACAATATATAAGTTAGACAGAGATAGAGAATCAAGTTTGTCACTCATTGAAGGGAAAATGCTAGTTATAATTTATATTTTATAACTGATGTGAACCAAGCATGTTTGTACAAAAAACAAAATGAAAATCTGGCTATTACACAGTTCATAGCATTTTGGACTTCTTTTAAAATATCACCATCAAGATCTCCTAAATGTGGGCAATTAATATATTGCCATAAACAATAAAATAAGAAAATACATAATATGTACAGATAAAAAAAAGAAAACCCAAAAAAGTAGTTAATAAGAAAATACCATGAAGCTGTCAAACATCACAATTACTTAACTGAACTAAAATATAAAATAAATTCTCTACAATAATATTCATAGGGCCATAAGTACAAAACTTGGTTACCCAGCTCAATGGTTAACTAGAGACAAGGATGAGCAATGCCAGTAAAATATGCTGCAAAAGGAAGTTTCATTGCTTAATTGTGGGTTAACCAGGGGTCAGTGTAAACACTACCTACTGCATATTAATTAAAAGTGATATTGCCTTATTTAGATTTCATGAAGGAAAGTACAGAAATAGTATATTACCTGCACATGCTGAAAGTTGGTATCTTCATTAATTCCTACTGATTTGAGAATATCTTTCAATGATACTCCACCCCAAGAAGCAGTGCCTATGGCACCTGCACCCCAATCTAAACCTTTAACTTGCTTATGCTATAAAAACAAGTCCGATATTAATCAGTGCAAACCATACAATTTATGCACTATAATTACTTCTGCCATTTCACTTCTCCTGTTTCCTGCACACATAATAGTGGCATTAATTGTACGTTTTGGAAATTTTTTAAGGTCATCTAAACTAAACGTAAAACTTTTGTCTACACCTTCAACTTCTACTATCAGTTCATATGTTTCAGCCTTAACTTCAGGAACGGGTAGATGATTTCGGACATAGAATATTTCACTGTAATGGATATATAACTAAGAGTTAATAACTAATGAAAGATAATGTAGTACATAAACAAATAAGAGATACTATTTGATGTAAGCAGTGAGTTACTAAGCTATTGAAAAGAATTGAATATTAACAAAGTTGCTTTTTCACTTCAAAATGCCATAATTGATATCGATTTTGGTGACAGTTGTTTTTACCTATACTACCATCAGACTTCTACATGTTCACCTATACCTACCTAAAACCAACTTAAACATGACACGACAAAATATATAAATCTAAGCACTTGAAAGCTAAAAAGCATCTTTTCAATATCTGTCTATACAACTAAAGTAAAGAACTTTCACTATGGATGACATTAACTATTAGTAAGTAAGGGGAATGTTAGCAAGTCTGATTAATAAAATTAATAACAATATTCCTTATTATAGATATTTACAATAAATCTATTTAAAATGATATTTTATTGTATGTGTGTTTCCATTGTTAGTGCCACTAATATTTATTTGCTTTACACCGGACTATCACACAACTAATATTAGAAATTGTGATAATTATGATTAAATCAAGTAATATACAATGAATAAACAGCAAAAATTTCCAAATACTTAGGTGTATAAAATGATTCCACTAAAAGCTCTGCTGGAGGCTCTGCATTATAGGGTTTCTCTGAATGAACTTTCAAGATACCATGACGTCTAGGATCATTTGCATAAGGGTCTACTATATCTTGTACAAAATGCCTTGTTTCATCTAGGGATACATTTCCTACAAATGGAGGGCAGTTATGAAATATACTCTCATATCTACTTTCCTACCTACCAATCCTCATTTTTTCTAAAAGGTTTAATACATGATCTGTTTTATGTGCTCCATATAACAACCAAAATGGCTCAATAGAGCTCCCAGCAGCTAATAATATTTGGTCACCTCCAGGGTGCTCATCCACAAAATTAGTGATGTCATATACACCCTGATTGAATGTCACCCATATTCCTGTTTCACTAAAACAATGTTACAGGAACAACATTATATATTTGATATATTTTGTCAGTGTTTGTTACAGTTACAGCATTTTTTCTGAAAATATAATAATTTTATGCATCTATAAACCACATTAAAATATAATGAAACAATTATTGTCATATTGAATACTAAATAGGACATAGCTTAATAACAAAAGTCATACACAAGGGTAACTGAAATCGACAAATAAATAAAAAATAAAACAAAAAAGTAAAGTTAAACAATAATTTGTAATTACAAAGTTGTTTCTTTGAAAAAAACGAAACAAAGTAAATTTCTAATAACTGCTTATAACATAAATACAAATTCCCCTAAATATATGACAATGGAATGGTATATTTTCTATCCTCAATAGACAAAAGTTTACAATGTTAAATTGAACAACTGGTTTATTATCTTTTCAAATACTATGAAAATGGTAAGGTTCCAATTTGGGATGATATGTTTATTAAGTTGATTAGTATAATTATTTTGACAACATTAGATGGAAAATTAAATTCCCCTTAAGTTCATATCTAGGTATCTTGGTTCATTTTAATGTTCAGGCACACGATACCGACAGTTATTAGCTTTTAAATCGGACAACAAGTTAGCTTGCTCGGTTCATATTTACAGCTATTGTTTTATTTGTAACAATTTTGTTATTAATATTTATCAAGTTTTACTTTATTGCCATTTTCTTACTAAGTTGACAAAATGTCTTTAGCAAAGAGTGAAGTGGTTGACACTGAATTCACTCTCAGGGACTGTTGTCAAAATCTCCCACCAGCTACCAGAGTTTATGGTGCATGGTTGAGCGGCAAACCTGCCGAAAATTGTTGCCTATAGGTTTAGAGGCAGTGGATAAGTCCATTATCAAATGACCATTTGACCCAGTGATATGACTGGTATGTAAAACATGAGTACTAACCTTACATGTTCAATTTCATTAGCAATTGTTGATTGGTGATATGCAGAACAGGTGGCTGTTTTTTCATTAGTCTCTTAATAAAATATGTGAAAATGATGGATTGTTTAACAATGCACTGTTTTTGTAACACTCCCAGCATGTTCCAGGAAAGTTTGAATACATTGCTCATCACTAAATGTTAAGGCTGAAATTTTGAAAGATCATCTCATAGACCATTTCCCTTTTTAATGGTCTGCTCAATGGACAAAGATATTTGTAAGTCTTGAGAGTCGAGTTTAATAATTTATTAATGGTCACTCCGCTAGTGGTGGCTAAGCAAATGTGTTTCCAACATAATGAAGTTCATCTGGGCATCCATAAAATCAAAATTTTTATTTAGATATATTAGATCTCATTAGCCGGGTTATAGTTCCAATGCAGGCAACACAGCACAGTAAGTTTTGCCTGTTATTTCAGTGGTCAATAACATAGTTACTTGTTAGTCTCTGGCATAAAAACATAACTTTCTCTGCTGGGTTGTCTGCATTGGACTATAACCACACTGATGAGCTATAATAGATCGAAAGAGTCATCCTTGGAATGTCTTTCGCAATAGTGCATCATTTGAGACCAGCCGTGGAGGTAGTGTTTGCTTGAAACATTTCCACAATGGAGCTCTCTGTAAGATGCAGTTGTGCAATTCTGGCCTCACCATAGGTGGCTTTTTCTAAGACCATATGGTAGCACTTCTCAGTAATAAAAATCAGAATTTGTCTTACATTTCACAAACTTAACTTCGAGGAAATATGTTATCTAATTTTGACACAACATCTCTCAGAGTAAGTTTGATCACATTTGCATAAAACAGATAATATTTCAAGCAACTAACTGCGTGATCTTGATTTTCTTTTTGATTCCTCACTTTCTTAGCCCTTTGTAACGACACTTTTTCTAACGTTTTGGCATTTCAAAGAAATACCTTTTGTTCACTTCTTTCAATTTCTCATTATCTGCACAAACAAAACGATAACAAAATGTTAAATTTGCTTGCAGCATGCCAATTGGACAACTCTTAAAAAAAATAAAAATTCAGATTTTCACACACATCTCAAAAACTATCAATAACCCATACCTCCACGATTATATCAGCTGAAAGAGTAGAAATTTATTTTTCCATCTAATGTAAATTTCTGGATCTTAAAAATAAACACCGAAGAACTGTATGTAAAATATTTATGTATTAAAATTCAGTGATTGTTTACTGAAATATTTTATTGCATATAAAGCGTCTACCACCTAAAACTCCCCAGGCTCGTATTTTCTTTATTTTTTTCAGATACAACCTTAAGTTATATGTCAAATTGTAGCCGTTTTTAAACTCTTTAAAAAATGGCATAGTGGATGTACAAAAAAATTGGATGAAAGTGACCCTTATCGTTCTATTTAATAAGCTGGGAAACAACTAATGTGTATATTAATACCTTAAAAATAAAATAATTTAGGTTTCCAGCACGGATTACTTATGATTTCATAGGAAGTCTAAGTAATCCGTGCTGGTAACATAAATTTATTTATTTAAAAGACATTAAAAATATGCAAAAGTTACTTCCTAACTTATTAAATGAAACAACAATGATCAATTGCATCCGATTTCGTTGAAACTTGCAAGTTTTATAATTATACTACTTTGGTTATTCTACATAATACTAACTAGCTAGCCTCATTGCAGGGTATCGTTTTCTAGCGTCTCTCTTTAGAACGAACTTTGTACTTTATTTATTTTAAAGTTACTCAAAATTTTGTGGTTTTGTGTGTAGCGCTGGGATAGGCATAATTTCTACCGTAATAAGCTGTTAAAATTAACACTTAAAAAATTCTGAACAGCCCTATTTACAGAATATGCCGGCGACAAGTTTTTCTTATTTTTCATTAAGAAGGAGTAAAAATTATGCATACCAGGTAATGAACCAAATTGACGAAGACAAAAGTCGACATCCAATTATGACGCAATATTTATTATATGGGGTAAGGTAAAAAAATATTATTTTGAGAAATATCATAATCTGCAAAATTTTTTTTTGGTCACCCACTATGCCATTTATGCCAAGTATAAAAAGATCTACAATTTGACATATAACTTAAGGCTATACCTAAAAAAAAAATACAGAAAATACGAGCCTGGGAATGTATATTCTTATACTTACGTAATTAATTTTATGTATGTCAGAAAATATGTCATAATTAATTTTTTTTATTTGAAGGTTATGGATATAAAAACCGACTTCAAAAAAATATGCCATAGCATATTATTTCAACACACGTGCAAAAACAGCCTAAACGTGTCAAACATATCCATTTCCTTCATTGTTCCACCTTATGAGCTGCTACTTGTAACCGATAAAACATTGGATAGCTACTTTTCCAGTGTTTTTACAATAATTAACTACACAATAAACATTATGACACATCTGATATATTATTTCAATGTAAAAACATAGGATTAAGTGTGCTAACTGCCAATCTTCCTCTGTTTCACCACCTGCTTAAGCCCTTCAATCGTTTCAATTATCCCCTCCGGAGACTTGCACGGAGCGAATAGGTGGGTGCAACAAAACAAAAACCAACACATGCCAGAGGGTACATAAAAATCCCATTGAGATTTATAGATAAAGATTACAAAAAAGAATACATTTTTATTTTGAAAGAACAATTACGGTACAAAACAAAAGAAATAGAATAATACATTAGGTGCTTGAATATAGTGCATGCCAGAAAAGAAGTCGCACCTTAGGAATGTAACATTATCCACAATTTGAATGGAGTGAACCGCACAGGTGGGCCAACTTAATACATTTATTCGCCGGGCTAGCTTGAAATTGCAACTATGAAAATGGCGAGCATGCCAATGCTTTAACTACCTCGAGACAGTTGTCGTCCTCACCATGCCTGTTTTCTTTCCTGGTATGCACATTACTGTTTACCAGCTAAGCTGCCATCCTCAGAAGTGAACTAACCTGATGTGGCGAGCTTACTGCTAATATACTTAAAAGATTGCACGCTCGAATGAACAGCGGTCTAATGCACAACATTTCAAAATTGTACAGTTTTGTATCCTATTATTAACATTATTTTGCTTCTAAAAGTAGTGTCCGATAAAGCATTATTGTTATTATTACTATTATTATTGTTAGTTTTAAGTATTTGGCGGTTTCTAAAATATCTAACCAATTCGTTCACTGTCAGCTGGTAAAAACTACTTCAAATACCCAATGTTTTATTCTCGGTAAGGAGATCTTTAATTTTGTGTCTTAGTTAAGTGTTCTATTGCAGACACGAGGTTCTCCATCCTAGCTATTGATATTATGGCTTCTCTAGCAAGGATTATAAACCCATTATGTTCAGTCTCATCTGGAGCTCGTTCACGCTTATTGTCAGTGATGCTTACATTTTTACACGTATGTGATGTTTCAACATAATGCCACCAATAATATATGAATACCTATGAAGCAACTTTCTCAAAAACTGACATATTTATAAAGATATTTAATGTTATTATTAAAATTCAAATCCGTTACATACAATACCTATGTAGAACTGGAATGACTGCTTTATTACATACAAGCATTTAATAATTGTTTCATGTTTTTTTCAAACCTACTTATTTAGTTGGATACTAATTCCAGTTATACCTCAAATGATTAACATTTTGGTCATGTTCTGATGAAAAAAATTTTTTGTGCTACTGTTGGCATTTTAGCAATTTTTGTTTTATCTCCTCCCACCAATAAAACTAAATTTAAAGTTTCCTTTATGCACCTGAAGAAATACTTACTTAATTGATTAAAACATTCACGTGTTTATTTGAAATATGTACATATATGCAAATTTAATGGAGGGTGCCAAGGACGTTTTGAAGAAACATAATTTTGAATTTTGATTTTTAATCAGAAAAAATATAAACACCATTAACTGATTAAAGAGAAGCTGAATTATTTATCAAACCAGGTTTTGGTTTTATATTGTTGCTTTACACATATCAATAACGGAAATTAATGTCTAAATATGCTTTTCTGTTATACCCAGCTATCTATGTGCAAGATAATATATAAAATATACATATTTTGAAACATTTGAAATTGTACCTACAAATGAATCACTATACCTATATTTATGTGTCAATACCTATTACACCTCAACAAAAATAAGTTGTGAACTTCAACCTTATTTGTTGCTAACCCATATGCAAACATTATGAGATGAACAAAACTTTAAAAATTATAAAGTTTGTCTTACAGTTCAAATGAACATTGTCATATTTATTATAGTAATCCTATGCTCATAATAAACGAAATTTATACAGCATATTTTTTTTAACTAACTTACCGAGAACAATGTCGAGATATTTCTTCCATGCTAAAATAAGGTAAATCTGGCCTGTTTTTACCAGCTGTTGATACATCACTGTCAGTGCTAGAAGAACTTTTAGACCATTCTGTACCATGCTTGTCTAAAACAGAAATAATAAATTTAAAAAAAGACAATCGATTCCAATATCCTTCATTACAGCTGATCCCATACGCTACACATAATATGGATGCTGCAGCTCCATTTATTAAACATTTTACATATTTTTTTGAAAAGCTTTCCTCTTTCCTTGAGCCATAACTGACATATCTTTTTTGATAAACAGCATGGTTTTTATTAATATGTTGAACAGATCTCCATTTGTTGATAATCCATCGTATCCTACAAGGTAACATTTTAAGCAACAGGAATGTAGGTAGTTATTTGTTTGGATGCTCAGGCAATTTACAGAATTACCTACCTACTCATTTTATTAAATTTGAAGTCAACAATGGCAGCAGTCAATCAATTTTTGCAAAATAAAACACCATACACCAAAATGTAAACAAACAACCAGGTTAGGTGGTTAGGTATGTATGTTAGTGCTAAAACTAAAAATAGCAAGCAGTGCGGAATAGACCGCGATATATATCGTATGTCCCACGGAATTTGAACCATCCTAAATAACACGGGAAATCTACTATTTACGAATATCATATCATTTCTTAGGTCGCACATTTTTAGAGAATTTTAAAACCACAAGACGATTATCTTTATTCGATTTAAAAATAAATTGTACCCTTTTTAATAAGTAGCAAAGCCAGTATTTAAAATATATTAAAAGGGAATACTTAACAACATCGCCCCGAAGACCTTACAGTTCTCCAGAAATATAGGTAGGTATCTAATAAATAATATTCGCAAATATTGGATTTTTCATATTACATAGGTAAGGTGACCAACTTCCCAAACCAGAAAATCCGGACGCCTTCATGGTGCTATTTGTAATATAGGTTAAAGAGAGATTATGCCGGCTACACAATTGCGTGCTGATACCACAGAACTAAATACCTAGACTTAGAAATTTAATGTAATAAGATTTTGTGATAAATAATCCTCGAGTAGGTAGGGCCAGACGCATGCGCGGTAAAGATTATAATATGGAAACGTTATGGCAACGGTACAACAAACAACAGGACCTGTCTGCACATATGGCTAATTGTTATTCACTCTGTCACACCAGCGAGTTACCGCGCAGACTCGCTGTCCTACGAACGAGCAATATGGCGACTTACAGTTCGTTACAATCAAAGAATATCAGGTTACAATATTTTCTCGCGCATTCCATAACAATTAGCCGTCTACACTCTACATAATAGGTGAAATGTCTGTGGTTGACATTAATGTGACACATGAAACTATGAAGTTAGCTACGCCTGACAACTGGTAACAATGAAAAGTAAAATACCATGTGCACATTTTAGCTCAAATTATAAAAAAACCGGACAAACCCAAACAAAATTTTGAAAATCCGGACAAATCCGGATACCATATTAAGTACGGACTCATAAACAAAAATACAAACCTGTCCGGCCTAAATCCGGACGGTTGGTCACCTTATACATAGGTACTTATTCAGGATCGATTCTTTAATTAGATAGGAAGAGTAATAGATATAGACCATTAAAGTTATCAGGACGTTCACGGTTCGCGTCATCAATTTTGGAACGCTAAAACAAAATGAATAACCTAATGAAAGATGATAACTACCGAACGATAACTCTACTAAATAAAATAATAACGATCTGTGTTATCATTCAAGTTACAGATAAAATTATGTTCTCTTTAGATAAAGTTTCAAAATCTTACTGATAGGTTTCGACAGTTTACACTTACAGGTGTATAATTTCTTGCATTACATCTTAAAGCGAAGATGGCTTAATAATTCAATAAGAGTTTAATGTAAAACGATTTAGATGTTATTCTCGTTTCGAAAAAGTTGCAATGTTATTTATGAGGTTAAAAAAATCCTATAAAGGAAAAAGCGACATTACTTTACACGTATAAATACTATAAAAAGAAAGAGCAAGTCTAAGATACTCACAACGCTTAAATGTAGGCAACCCTTTTGTTGGGTGTATTATACCTTTGAATATAGAATATACATTCATGTTACATTCTATATTCTATATATTATTATATATATTATATATGCATATCTATATTCCATATGTTACATTCCATATTCAAATATTATACTTACAAATAATAAACTCTGCTGTATCAGTGCTTGATTAATCTAGATAAAGGAGTCTTTCTAATCAATACAACTTTTCAATAAGTGAGTACTAGATTTGGATAGAAAAAAAACGAAATGCATAAGATTATTGCAATCGCCAAGTTCGAGTGTAATTAACTCAGATAAGGAAAGACGGGGATATGTAAGCGTTTGACGCAAAGGTATACCGAAAGTGTTACCAAAAATTTTAACTGCGCCTCACAGGAGTTGTCAAACACCGTGATTTTGTCCGATATTCTGCAAGATTAATAAGGTTTTTCCAAACAAAAGCAATAGTGCAACATTGTTATATATATATATATATATATATATATATATATATATATATATATATATATATATATATATAGCATATAGCTTATTTGTAGGTGTAAAGTAAAGGTTGGAGTGAAACATGGCCACCTCTAAAGGTTGCCATGAGTGAAACCATCAACTACCACAAGTAGTAACAGAATTCAATTCACGGCAGGCTTTCAAACCACTGATCTAAATAACTGGATATCCCAAGTCATTCAAAACTGTGATGAGTACTATCCATTTAATGGCGCGTTCAAATTTTAGGTTAGATCCTTAACTATATATTATATGGTTATGAGTAAACGTAACATCCAGTTTGTACGGTACATGTTTTTTACTCAAACACTACAACGATCATCTTTTGGAAATCTGCAGACAGATGATGAGTTCACGATTTTAACCGTCAATCATTAACGTTATATTTACCGCAGAAGCGGTAATAATTTTAGTACAAGGACCAGCGGCTAGGCGCTAAACTGGCTTAAATCTATCACAAATAATTTACATGCATTTTGATATGTAAGCGACATCCAGTTATTTAGAGATCAGTTTCAGACTCTGTGAATGACTGCCAGGTTACAAAAGGTTGGGATTAGGCCACCGAACTCTATAAAATATTTTACAGAGTTCGGTGGATTAGGCTCGACTCGACAGTCGACAAACGAACTAAATTGAAAAGTTGCATTTCAAAATGCGCTTACGACAGTGTATTGGCAACAATGGACGTTACCTGCAGCATGTTTTTTTTAACCATAATATTTGAAACTTCCTATGTTGTCGTTTCATAATAAAAAAAAACTAATTGTGTTTAAAATAGTATTTTAGTACATTTTTCATTTATGAATAGAAGGCGTAATTGTCCGCACTTTGTCTGATGTCTGTCACACGCATAGCTCGAGAACAGCTGAACGGATCGGGCTCGTTGATAACTCGTTGAATAGGTCTTGACTACGATAGTCTTGACCTAAAGAAGGTCAACATACTATTTTGCATTTTGCAAAAAATGTATCTTCCATAGGTACAGGGAGAATGCGCTAAAGGCTTTTTTCCCGGAAAGGCTTCTATAATGTTGTTTTTGTTAGTGTTTAAAGTTATGGATATTCTTTTGCCACACCCTATAATTTTAATAACCGTATGATGACTTGGCGGACCACTTCCTTTGCTTTGAGGGACCACTGGTTAGGAACCACTGGTTTAGTAACGATAAGAGGAACGACCGGGATAAAGGAGGAGATAAGATAATCTGCCAGTGTTATTGTTCTGTAGGCTGTAGGTATTCAACGAACATGTGATATTCGTAAACAACAATAAACTTGCAAATGTAAATGTGTGTTTGAATAAATACATTTTATATTCTCGTGCGCTTAAAAAGCTGCTACTTTTTTTTGTAACTGTTCAACTGCTATGTGTTCATTAATAACAGTTATAAAATAGCAGACAATTGTTTAACAGCCTGCTGGCCTTTCTCTATGTTGTCTTTCGTCTATGTTCACTGTTTAGTGTCTTAAAAACTGGGGGAGAGGACAGAGGACAGGCGTTATAGGTTTAAATATATAGGTAAAGTTAATAAAGGCGCATTAAAGGTATTTAATTGTTTGCCTGTTTTTAAATATTTAAATTTTGTTCAAAAGGAATCTGTATCTTTCCAAAAAATAGGATAGGTTACAAACAAAATATTTAATTATTATTATTATTATTTTCTTATCTTATCCTTAATGTGCTTATATCATTATTATTATTATCACTCAATTACTTTATTGTTTGTGAACGTTTTACTTAATCATTGCGAATATATTGACCTTTGCTTAGCACTAGAACTAGAAGGTTATACCTTGCCTGTTTAAGATTTATTTAATATTTATCGTGTTATAATTTTAGGTGTAAGTGAACTAGTCATATTAAAATGCATACTACCGCAGTAACAAACATTTTGGAAGGACCTAAATATGAACCTGCATTACAAGGAGTCAGTCTAGGAGAACTAACATTACTTATGCTGAATAATCATGGTGAATATGTGGTGCAGGTATGTTATATATAAGCTCACATGTAGGCTTTGCTGACTGTTAATAATTCATTAAAGTTATTACTAATAAGTTTTTATTTATCATTAATACTTACTTAACAGACAGCAAACTTGATGAGTACCATCAATTTGTCTACAAATTATAATTTATGTGTTGTGCGCCATGTAAGCTAACTATCTGAAATGCAGTAAAAAGGTGTATCTCTATGTATACTTATGTACATTTATTTCTATGTTGGCATATATTCAGTTATCACAAGAAGAAAAATAAATGTTGTACTTGAAGAATCTTGTCAAAATTTTTCTTAAAAATTAGGGCTTTGTTAGTAATTAACTCTTAATATTTCAGTAGTGGACCAAGAATGTCTCAGTAGACTATGGTAATTAGTGGTGATTATTTACCCTCTTAAGCTGTTTTTATCACCCAGCACCAGCAGTATTAAAGTTATGATGATTAGAAGTGTAGGTGTTTACAACGTCTGAAATGTTATCCTTAATAATTTTCTAGGTAGTGTCAATCAAATCTTCCATTTTAACTGGAAATTCATGTTTAGCTATATTGGTTATTATTCTAGTTCGCAAGACTCAAAATTTGGCTCTGGGCTTTTTTGACGCAGTTTATTGGCAATGCCTCCTTTGAGTTGGTCCTGCAGTGTTGCACATTGAATCTCATTATTAATTTTGGCACACCCTTTTGTACAATACAGTACAGTAATTTTTGTAAATTTGATTAAATTTTCATTTTGGATGGTATTCCATAAACTGGACATATAAATTTTCTAATTTTGAAACAAGAAATGATCTAAAACAAGTTTAAAATGTTATGGCCGACTACTGGAGAACTCCACTGTTGATATCTACTGCAATAGTCAACGATTAAATTGTATCCACTACAGTGTGACCATTTTTCAGTTTCTGCAATATACCAATTGAATGTTTAAAAAGTACTAAAACCAGTCTTAAAAAAATATTAAAGTGTAAACATTTTTATCTTCATATTTGTACCACATAATATTTGCAAAACGTTTCTTATTGGTTACTTTGTGTTTATTAAACGTTTTGCGTATTCAAAGTTTTGATGTTAGAGGGCTAAATTAAGAGGAAACTAAAGCATTAAACTAGGAATACCTCCACTCAGGATGCTGAATACACAATTTGGAAGCGTCCCAGGTCCAGGGTCCAAGCTTTTACGGATTGCCGATACGTGACCCCCCCATGTTAAGTGTTTAATTTTTGAATAAGTTAAGCACAATGTGACACAATTTCCTTTTTACTGGTTAAACGTTAAATTTTATTTTCAATTCAAGTTGTAAAACTACACCAACCATTCAGTTTATCGCTATAAGTATAAAATTAACGTATAATAACAATACTTATTGTAATTTAACAATTAAGAAGCTATGTAATACCACATATTTATTCGTTTTTCTGCGATCTTAAATTTCGCCAAATCAAATGTTAAACAACGAATTTAGCAAAATTCAAACTATAATAAGCTCAAAAACGCTTAAAAAGTAAATGAATCTTGTGAAACGGTACTTAATTTAAGAAATGGAGCACCTAACCTTATACGTGTTGTAACTGTTCAGAGCATATTGAAAGTTTATATAACATATTCCTATGTCACGTCCTCCTATTGCATGATCATTATTATGTGTTTCATTTTTAAATAATTTTTAAAATCTTACACTTGTAAAGTGCTGCCATCTACCAGTGTCATTTGAAACTTATCGCCCTCTTTTAGAAAGAGGGCCATTTTGTAGCGTGACAGATGGCAAAGTTCGCTATCCTTAAGTGGAGGTATCCGTACATTAAACCTAAGAGAAATTAGAAATTAGAGAACTGATAGTCTGATGACAGATGTCAGAAGTCGGACTGTGATACACAAAACACGTTGCCAATTAATTAGGGAAAACACAAACACTAAAATCGTTTGATTCAATCCGCCATTCAAGTGTAAAGCTAAAAACATGTCATAGGTCATATGAATTACAATACTGTAACAGCACAGCATATAAATCACTGGTTTACAGACTGAATCTGGCTATGGTAATATTTAGTTTGCAGAACCAGTGGATAGGAGTCTACTATTTACCCTAACCTTTCATGTTATGCAATGGCAATGCTGCCAATTACTAGAGGCCGCTACTAGGGAAAGGGATTTTAAATTTTTACTATAAAGTACCACATTTAAAATTTATACTTTGACGAACAGGCCAGGGTAAATTGAAAATTAAAAACGGGCAAATCAGCATAGATGCATGAAATGCACATGCACTATGACCGTAGCAATATTACACTTTAATTATGTATTTTCTAAAGAGAACAGCTGTATGAAAATAGCTGTATGTGGTGCATCATAAATGAATAGTTGATCAAAAAACCCTTTGTCATTGATAAAAGCATCTTGGTATGAGATGATATCGTTTTGTTAAAAAAAAATGCTTTTATGGAATGTGCCTTTTTTTTGCAAAGTCACGGAACCTACAACTTTGCTTAATATAGCTAACATGTCAACAAAAAAATTGTTTTACGTCTGTGGGAATACATCTCATATCTAATTTGCTAATTTCTATAAACATAGGAAAGGGTGATAATATGTAATTAATTGTTCTATGATTTCCAACAATTTTGTAAATCTTTGAGAAAATTTAATAGAATGTTACAAGAAATTGAGTGTAGAAGAGTAGTCTTCATATCATTATCACTATCTTTGTTGTATTAAGGTTGGTACAAAAATAATAAGGCATCAGTATTTTGCTGCTTTAACTTCTATGTAATTCTTCAGTGGAAACAGAATAATTTCTCCCATTTTGGTTATAATCAAGTTGTTATGATTAGCTGGGTTTAGGAAAATAACAAAAACTAACATGCTTTTGTAATCTAGCTTCAGAATAGTAGCTATAAACCAACAAAATGCCTTATTGTTTTCTAGCATTCTCTTTATGTTTACTTATTTTAATAATAAAACTCGGCTGTCGTGATGCGTACACGAAAGCGGGAAGCGCCCAGCGACAGCGACTGTTTTGAGAAGTTCACTATTCTGCCGCTAGACAGCGTATCGCTTAGCTTGAATCGCCAATTTTTGCTCCTGGACTTTTCCAGGGCCTTTGACACCAGCGACCGTCATGTTCTACTGGCTAAGCTGGGGTACTTGGACTTTTCAGGGGGCACTGTTCAGTGGTTTCGTGGCTATCTCTGTGGTCAGGTCCAGAATGTTAAATTGTCGGGTGTTGGTGATGTTTGTGAGTCAGGGTTTGCCCATGTCGCGTCAGGGTTGCCTCAGGGATCCATTTTGGGACCTCTTTTGTTCTGTTTATATATCAGTGACCTGTATGCTTCTCTTCCTGAAGTTAAGCTTCATCACTAGGCTGATGATAATCAGTTGTATGCTCCTGTCAATGGGGATAATGTTATGGAGGTTGTAAATAGTTTTAATAAGAGTCTTAAGTGCAGATGTGTTCAGACTCCAAAAGATACAAAATGCCTGCATAAGGTATTACTTCAAATTGCACAGGAATAATCATGTATCATCATACCTAACCAGAATTCCGTGGCTCAACATAAAAAACAGATTCTGTGTGAAGTTCACAAAATCTTATTCAATAAAATGCCATTGCCACTGCTTTCAAAAATTGAACTTGTGTCAGAAACTATTTTTTTAATCACTCCTGGGAAATTAAAAACTTCTTTCATGTACCTGACTACTATTATATCTACAACACACTCCCTAGTAATATTAAGGACATGTTATTGAGCTCCTTTAGAGTCTGTCTTAAACAGCATATTATTGCTAGAACAAACAAGCTAATATGTAACCGTTTTTTTTTTGTTTTGTATGTTTTATGTCTGGGAAACAAGTGTAAAACAGCATTGCTGAATTTGTTTATTGTTTATTATTGATCCACACAGAAAATAAATATTATKATTATTATKATTAATAAAATGGAAAAGGTTTCAAGCTGTCTTCATAAAAGAGGAATTTTAAGTTCAGTCTAGCAGAATGAAGATCTTTCATGAAGAAAGCCTAGCCAATTGAGACCTAATGTCATGAGTAAAAACAGTATGGGCCTGTTGCACAAACTCGTTTAAATTTGAACCGAGTTTAACCCGCGGTCTTTGCTTAATAAGGCCATAAATCCGATGTTCTGATTGGTATTGCTATAGCAACAAATGTGGGTTAAACTTGGTTTGAACCATATTAGTGCAACTCGGTATATGCATAATACTGTAGGTGATAATTATTAAGTGCTTTGAAAAAGGTATAAACATCATTTGCCTAAGAGGAATTAACAATGACATCTAAAAGATCAGTTTTGTAGATCAATAAATTCCTTGTATTATTTAAGGATTGTAAATTACATAAAAAAATCTCTAAGTTCATTTGTCATTTCAGGTTGATGCAGAAACCGGTGAAGAGTTAACTGCATGTTTGTTATTAAACAGAGCAGTATGTTTAGCTAAGTGGTTGCGATCTAGAAATATTGGTGTAGGAGATGCAATATCAATAAACTCTGAGAACCGACTGGAATTTTGTACAGTTCCCATTGCATGCTTCCTTATAGGGGCAACATTTGCCCCATTAAACCCAGATTACACACCAGGTAAGAGCCCTTCTGTCATATAGTGAATAAGTTAAAAATTGTTATTATATCATGTACGTTTCTGATTTACAGGGGAACTTAAACACGTGATGAACCTTACCAAGCCAAAGGTTATATTTTGCTCAGAGAAAACGATACATAAAGTGATTTCTGTACTTCCTGAGCATCCATATATAGAAAGTCTGGTATTACTAGGAAAGTGCAAAAATAGTTTACAAAATGTAATTCTCTTGGATGATATCCTTAAAGGTATGTTGTGTAAGATATTTGCTTTTATCTTGTGGCGCTGTAGTAGCCTTTAAAGTTCATACTTATAAAACAAAGTGCATGCAGTTTTAAATAAAATGGCTAGGTATTATTTTCTCTATTAATGTTCAAAGTTTTGTTATGTATCTGCATTCATAATGAACACTTCAAAAAATAAATAATTGTTTTAGTCAAATTATTTCCAAAAATGTTAGCTTCAAATGTTTTTTTATACACTTATATCAACTTTTAGATTATTTTCACGTGTAAAGTTAACAAAAATATAAAGTAAGCTAGGGTCTATAGAGTATAGTTGAGTAAAACGCACATGTGGCTAGGTACACAAAAATATTCTTAAATACAGATGAAAACTATAACACACTCTATTATTTTATTGGAATTACATCCTCTTGCTATTTTTTCGAGGGGCAGCTTTTTTATGTCACTCTGTTTATGTTGGCAGGTTTTATACTGTCATTTTCTTCATGTTTGAGAATTTGTTTCGCCTCTAAATATTCTCCATATTCCATGAAGAAATAGCAGCTGGCAGTGTTTCATTGGTTTTCTTATTTTTTTGAATAATTGGAGAAGGCTAAAATAGATGGTCTTGCTCAACGATTTAAGTAGTTACTATTATCTCGTTTCTCTTGTGTGGTCTTCACACTGCCACCTTATCTGATATTGTCTTGATTACTCTGTTCATTTCTATACTTCTTTCTGCTTCTAAAATATTCTCTTTCAAAACATCATCTTTATTGTCCTTGTCCTTTTTTCCAGTTTCATTCTCAAGTACACCTCTACCATCTATTTCTAACATCTGATGTTCATCATTAGCCTTTTCCACAGTCACATATACAGCTTACTTTAGTAGTTTTTAGGAATGCTACTATTAGTCTTGTTTTGCTTCTCAGTTAAATAAGAAAACTAGGATTAATTCTTCTTCGCCGTTCTCTACCTTTTCTACATCATATGTTCGAATATTTAAATCTTTACTTTCATTTCCCAATATTTCGATAACCATCGCATTGTTTATACCTTTACATGCGAGCTTTTTTTTCAGACACCTGAAACTTTTTTTACTGGCTCCATTTCTTGCAAAGATATTTCATTTATTGCATTTTCTTTACTTCTAACCTGGCTCATTTCTAMTATATTCTGTATGCATTTGCTATAGTCAACTGCATTKTTATCTAGTGGGAAAAACCACACCTTTGAWCCCGCTATTGTTGCTACTTTAGCGTGTAGTTTACCTGAAGATGTCTCATGTAGGGTTCAGTCTGCCTGAAGATGTCCTTTTTCTACATATAGGTACACCACATGTGGTATACATTTCGAATATCACTTAAAAATGCAAATAAATCTTTACCTTTTTGAAGAACTTTCCAAGACAAATGGCCCAAGTGGAACTGAAAATGTTTCCCTGGTATACCTCATTTTCTTCATTATGAAGATKTTTGCATCGAGCCAAGTCCTCTTTGATTGTTTGGGTGTTGGTTCCTGATACCAGATCTACATAATTTTGCTGGTGATGGTGATGATGATGTTACTTTTGGGAAATTAGTTGGAGTGCTTCTCCATGATGTTACTTTTGGGAAATTAGTTGGAATGCTTAAATATTATTTAGAAAGTTTTGGTGATTGAAACTTTCTCCTAACTGTCCCAGTAATGTGTCAAATTTGATTCAAGTCATTCTCAAGCAAGAATTACTTTTAAAAATTATTTTTTTCTCTGCAGCTTTAAAAGTGGATATGTTGCCAGCAGTGCTATGTGCATTGTTCGGATTGCTCACATACACTGTACCGTGCCATGTTATGAATATATATGTAATTTTTAGATATACCTGAAGGAATTGTAGAAAACCACAATTTTATTCCTGAACCAGTTAATCCAGAGGAAACTGTCGCTACTGTGTTATGTTCATCAGGAACAACAGGCCTACCAAAGGGTGTTATGTGTACTCATGCCAATATGACTTCATACATGGACATTGCACGGTATATATTATGCTTATTAAAAAATTGCATTAATTAACCTAACTACACACAAATATTTTAGACACATTCTCAGTCACTTTATGAATAGTGATTATGATGCAGATGTTAAAATAGGCTTGGCTCCATTTTTCCATTCTATGGGATTCATGATTATGTATTTAAACATAATGTCAGGTAGAAAAATGGTCGTGTTTTCAAAATTTTCTCCAGAACACTTTCTGGAAGCTCTTCAAAAATATAAGGTTTGTACAATGCATATTTCATCAGGTGATTTTTACGCATAACAACAATCCCAAGACACTTCTTCCAAAAGATATCTTAGTATATGCTTTAAACAGACATTTTGGATTGAGTATTTTATATTTGAGGATTTATTTTGCTCTACCAGAAATACGAGTATATATTGCCAACATCATTTCCAAAAGGTCACTGTACAGGGTGTCCCATTTTCGTTGTATTTGAAGGGTATCTCGATAACTATTAATGCTAGAGCGTTGTGGTTTCGACATTACTTTATTACTTTTTTGTTGTGAGTTGAACTGTACCATTGCCATTTTTGTATCGTCTTTTGTTTTAAAGCTATATCCAACTTTTGAAAAATGTTACATTTCTTCAGTTCCCAATATCTTGATTGGCCATGTAAATACAAAAAATAACTGTAAAGGCATTTTAACAGATATTTAATTCTGAATCCAGTGGTACTGAATTCTTTTAGAGGGTCACATTTTAGAGATATAACACAAATTTGCAGCTTTTTAAATGCAAACCATAGTTGGATTTGCTACAGTTCAAAAGACCTAGTTTATTGATTAAGAAAATGTATACATTGTGGGGTTTATTTTTACTAATTTTGGTATTACATATGCCAATTTTTGTAATAATTTAATGAGATTTTATGTTTTCTGTTAAAATGGATCTAAATAATTGACGATAAACAATGCATAGGTACTTATTTCCAAATAAACAATAATTTTCATTAGTTCCATGGCCTTATAGATTAACAGTTAAAAAAAACTGCATGAGCACTCTTAGGAGTCTTATATATGTATTCAAATATGCATATATTATTTTAAAGGATTAAAATTTCTACTTAATAATTTAAATTATATTGTGGGTTTTCTTATGCCATAACCTGCTATATGTAAAAGTAAAATCTGATTGAATTACTAAAGGAAAATTGAATAATTCTAAAATTAGTAAAAGTAAAAACCTAGCAATGTATACATTTTTTAATCAGGAAAAATAGTTCTTTTCAACCATAGCAAAGCCAACTATGGTTTCCATTTAAAAAAACGCAAGTTTGTGTTATATCTCAAGAATGTGACCCCCTAAAAAATTTCTGACTACACCACTGGATTCAAAATATCTATAAAAAATGTCTACATTTTTTTTCAACCTACATACCCAAGCGAGATATTGAGCTGAAGAAATGTTACATTATTCAAAAGTTGGCTATAGCTTTAAAACAAAAGGAAAAAGATGGTACAGCTCAACTCACAACAAAAAAGTAATACAGTAATGTTGAAACCGCAACCCTCTAGCATTAATCGTTACCGAGATACCCTAGAATTACAACGAAAATGGGTCACCCTGTACAGTATAAGTTTTAAATAAATAGTATCATTTACAGAAGATTCTGTTTTCTTTTGAAAAAATAAATTAAGAAAGGTAGAAAATTCAAGTTTTCCTAAAGTTTCTTCCAAGTTTTGTGTTTTGTTTAATTTAAATGCATTTACTTTAGATTGATTTTAATATAGACAATAGTGACAGTAACTTTTGATTCTTATAAGCCAAATTATAATATTGTACTTTGTACAAAATTCCTAAAGTTATTCGTAGAAATGTATCATTACTTAATTTGTAATTTTGTAAGATTAAAAGTAGATATCAGGGAGGTGTATTAACTGCCTTGCAAATATACTATTTAGTATTTATATTTCAATAGCAATGTCCTATATTCACTTATTTGGCCAACTAATTAGTATGTACTGACTGTTGGGTAGACTATAGTAGTAATAGTTGGTACCTATAAGACAGTAATAAAAGATCTAAATTATCAAAAAAAGAAGGACTAACACTTGTTTTGATTCATTATTTCTTCGCCAATTGTTCAGGTGTTTGCAAGGTGTTTCCTGCTTCTATTTAATATTATTGGAACCATGAACTGTAATTTTTACTTCCACATGCAACGGATGGGAAGTATGGTATCGCGAAAAAAAATTTCACAAATTTTTATTTGCCCATTCACTTTGAAATGGTCGAAAACGCAAAAAACAAAATGTGAGCAAAAAACATTTCTTGTCTGTTTGTCTATGTGTCTGTGGTATTGTTTGTGGACACGATAACTTCCGAAAGACTTAATATGTGAACTTGAAATTTGGCCAACGTATAAATCTCAACTACCCAAAGCGAACTATTGTTTAGAGGTAAGTAGAATATCGGGAAGGGGGCGAAATTGGGGGGTAACTACCCTTTTTGCAAATTTTTTTTTATTTTTTTGTTTTGGTTTAGTATTTGATTAGTAGTATAACTGCGAGTATTATTCGTTGTTATAAATTTTTGGTGCAGCAAACTGTTTAGAAGATATTAGCAAAAAAGCGTCACTTAAAGAAAACGGTTTTTCCTAAATATCTACAAATATATTTCATATATTAAAAAAATGAACATACCAACAGATAGGAAATAAAATTTTTCACAAAAAGTGTCTTACAAAATTTGTTCAAAATTTTGATATTTTCGAAATATTTTCAAAAAAACCTATTTTGGACCCTGCTCATACGATTTTTTTTAATTTTTGGTATTATATAGAAAATCAAATTTCTGATCAGAAAGCACTCTTGTAATTTTTTTGTTAAGTTAATAATTTTCGAGTTATTTGGAAAAAACCGATTTTAAAATTTATATATATTTGCTGTCACGAGGAATGTTTGTCTTAGAAAAAATGTGTAGAGAGAAAAAAATGCTCAAAACCTCATTACTAATCGTATAGTATAAGAAATAAAAATGTAAATGTCATTTTGATAATTGGATGTGGAAGTATTGATTCAATTTGCAGCAGTTTTATATTTCCTGTAGGAATAATATTCTTCTAGCATTTTCATGTTTATTGGATTTTTTTGAATTGCAAAATTGCATAACTGTTTATAAAAAGGATCTTTCAAAAAATAATTTTTAGTTTTCATAGAATTTTATTTTTATATATGTATGTAGCAGTTTACAACTTTATAATTATAATGTATAGAGGCGGTGTTGCTATTTAAAGTTTACATTTCAGCTCTGGCTTGCTACAGAAGTTTAGTAAGTAACACAAATGTTTCAATCAAAAAAGGTGCGTGATGAACTTTTAATTTTGTTATGCTGAAAATTGTAGAGGTTCTATTGTATTCTGCCAGTGATATTTCTCAATTTTCATATCATTCTTGCCTGGTTTATAAGTGACTCAGATTTTTCTAATATCTTTCGGATTTGTTTAGGCGGCAATTGACAAATCACATTCATTCTAGACCGAACAGAGTTGTATGTAGCAATGTTGGGTAGATTAACTTAAACAATAATTAACAATAATTTAAAAGTAGACACATCTTAAGTTAGTCTATACTTTGTAACCATAAATTGTTGTTTTGTTGCACTGTATTTGTTTGCCATGTTTTTTGGTCCATCAAAATAATCCTAAATAATGACGACCGTCTTCAAAATATGGGAGGTATATTATAAAATTGCAAAATAATTGAATTTTATATCTTAGTAATGAAATTTAATTTACTGTTTTTACAAAAAGCTAACAAAAACTCGTACTATGAATTTTTTTGAAAGATTTTGCTATGATATTGTGGCCCAGCTGCACAAAGCGTGGTTAACCAGACTGTTGGCTAACAGGTGGTTAAGAAGTGATTGTCATGGAAAATACCTTATTGATGCTGCCCATGACAATGGCTGGTTAACCATGTATTAACTAGAGGGTCTGGTTAATCACACTTTGTGCAACAGTTCCTAAGACAGCTGTTGTGCAAACCTTCCTAAGTTGAACATGATGTATTGAAGTAATTATGCATTCCAGATTACAAGGATTCAGGTTCCACCTCCTATTATAATTTTTTTAATCAAGCATCCAATGGTAAAACATTATGATCTATCTAATTTAAAGGAAATTATATCAGGTGCAGCACCTTTGAGTAAAGATGTGGAACAAGCGGCATTAAAAAGGTGAGTATTGCATAAGAGGTATTGTTATATTCTAACAATGTAACTGCAATCTAGATTTCCTTGTCTAACAAGTATTATACAGGGATATGGAATGACAGAAACAACTTTATCGGTTTTACTGAATCCACCTAATAAACCAAAGAGTGGTTCAGTAGGCTTATTAGTTCCAGGAATGAAAGGCAAGGTTAGTTTTTTATATTGATTGCTACTGAATGAACATATTTTTGTTTTATTTCCTGTTCATCTGAATTTATCTTCTCCTGCCATACTAGGACTAGAGCTTCTTAACATGAGCATGCAAAATGTACAAAACACATTTTTACATAAGCGGAGTAGTGCTGTTGGAAGAGATGCGCTTCAGATAAGCCACTCTTGAATGAAGCCATAGCACATTATAACCCAGTGTACCATACCATGATACTTAACACACTCATACATATGGCTTCTTATAATTGGTTGTGAGGGGTTGGGCTTTGAATTGAAACCAACTTGAATGTTTAACTTGAAACTCAACACCTAATAATTGATGATTAGAGCATTTTTGTTCTAGAACATTCGAAAATATTTGACAAGTTTATCAGTTATTTTATCATATGCCTCCTTGTGTGGGGTAGCCATTTGAACTGGAGAAATAACTATAAGGTACAAAAAATCAGCTTAGTTACAAGTATTTTAATTGTACATGGTTTCTATAAATGATTCATGCATCCAGGGAGCTTATGGAAATTATCGATTAAATCAATTTGCCGCCTCTCAGCAAAGTAACGTATGCTTGTCATCTGTCGACTTTTGAATTATTTGATACATTTTAATACGAGAAAACACCTGGGAGTGTGTATTTTCCTGTAGTGTTTTGTGCGATAATTCACTTTAAAGTTGCAGAAAGCTCACATTTCAGAGCTGTGGTGTGACATTGATCTGCAACCTTTACTACTATCATCATGCATATTGTAGCTTAGCAGCAGTTACAAAAAGGCGGCAAAAAAATTCAGAAATCAACGCCGCCCACATTGCATGAATCATTTATAGAAGCCCTGTAGAAATAATAATTAACCCCATCCATATTGTTGTTCTTGCTAACAAAGAGCAACAATAACTGAAAAAAGCTACTAAATTAAAACATGAACAATTTACTGAGGCAAATAATTATTGTGGATGTTAACGTTGCTGACTGACACCTTTCCCATAAATTTAAAACTTCTGTTTGCCTGTCAGAAAAGGTGTTTGTACATAATGTAATTCAGAACACTTCTTTCTTACTAGTGAATGCTGACTGAAAAATTTGGATCAAAAATGTAGGCGTTTGTTTGGACTTGCAAATTTACCATCAGCATTCTATTACTAGTGTAGTATTTTTTACAAATAGCATTAGAGACAATTGATAAATGTGAACCACAGAGTCCTTTAAAAGTGCTTCTATACATTTTGCTGAATTAGCACTCTCTTTATGTGTCAGTTGTTTATTTATGACAGTGTTTCAAGAACAATGTGAATCCAAAAATCTGTAAAATAAACACAAAAACACTGTATCTTTTGTCATAGATTCTTGTCGAGGTATATCCTAGAAGTTGGACGGAGGAAAAATTTGAACACCGTAACTTTTTGAGAAATGAATATATCTTCACTTAGAAGACCTTTTGGGTATTCTAATTCTGTTTCTAAATATAACTGTTCTTGAGTTACAACTGAGGGTTGACAACACCTGGTAATTTTAGTATACAGTTGTTGGCAAGTTGTTAACTATTTTTATGAGAAATTGAGGCAATTTTTTGGCAACTGTGCCAATTTCTAGGTAATTCCAACTGAAATAATAATAATAAACGTCTTTATTCGGCAGGTCACAATTTAACAAATTTTCATTTAACTGATATTGGTGTATCGGCGATCACCGAAACGGCGGAGTTCAGCCTCCCAATAAAGATTAAAGGGAAGCTGCTCTTCCACTGAACCAAAACGGTAACTTCATATAAATGTAAATGGGTAACAGTATACAAAGCTCGAGCATTGGAAAGAGAAAAATAAAAAATAAAAAGGGTGTAGCATGTACATGTGGGCAGATCGGCAAAACCAGGAGAGAGGGCATCATCACTCACTCACCGTGTCATGAGATTGAAAGAACACTAGTTATTGATACATACATATATATTAAAAAAAAAACCTAAAGGCAAGGCAGAAAATATGAAAACAATAGGAAAGTTTAATTAGCGGAGTTCAAAAGGAATCGTTTGTACGCTGATTTAAACCCCGCAATAGATTTAAGTTTAAAAAAATTCGGCACAGAATTGTATACTGAGCATATATTATAGGAAAAGCATCTCCTAAAAAAAGCATATTTGTGCTGAGGTATAGRTAGTAAATCTTTTCTTCTGATATTGATGTTGTGTACATCGGTTCTAAACTTTAATCGAAGATATAAATATGCCGGTGTTTTTAGCACAATAATTTTATGAAATAAGCAGGCTGAGTGTAGCTTTCTTCTCTGTTTCATGTCAAGCCAGGGAACCAAGCGGAGAGCATGACTAACATGTTGTCTCCTGCGTATACCATATATTAGCCGCAAACATGAGTTTTGTATCAGTTGAATTCTACACGAGGTGATGTAATCCAGGCAAGGGCCATACACAGAATCTGCATAACCAAACATTGACAAGACCAACGAATCACACAAGTAAATTTTTTGTTTGACGCTCAATAGGGCTCGCAAATTATAAATTGTTTTTAAATTTACAATAGCATTACGAATTGTCTGAGCTACATGTGAGTCAAAACGCAACCGGTAATCTATTATAAGCCCTAAATTTCTGACCTTATCAACAAATTCTAGCTTTTCATTAGCAATCGAAATGTTCAATTTTTGTAGTATTTCTTCACATGCTTTTAATTGTGAAGTTTTGCCAAAAAGTATTAGTTTGGATTTGCTAGGATTGATAACAAGTGAATGATTTTCGGAAGATATTGCAAATTCATTTAAATCTCTATTTATTTTGGTATTAATACAATCCACCTCATTCTTACTAAAATAATACATTATTTGTGTATCGTCCGCGTAAAGATGATAGTCTCCAAAAGATATAGAGGACATTAAAAGCAGAGGTCCTAGGATTGAGCACCACACCAACCGGCTCAGACTCATCGACACCAAAACGCACAATCTGCTTTCTTCCGGAAAAATAATTCCTAAACATTTGAACGGAACCTGTACCTAACCCTAAATATTGTAATATAGCAAGAAGCAATTCGTGATTAATTGTATCAAATGCCCGGGAGAAATCGAGTAGAACCAACAAACAATAATTGTCCGAATTTAATGCTCTGAAAATGTTATCAGTCACTTGAAGTAAAGCAGTTTCACAACTGAATCCACGTCGGAAGCCAGACTGTGTAGAAGGAATTAAATTAAATCTCTTAGTGTGCCTAAGTAATTGCGTCATCATCACTTTTTCTAGCACCATTGACAGAAGCGGGAGCACACTTATAGGTCTCACATCTTTATATTCAAGCGGTGCCTTAATTTTTGGGACAGGCGTAACAAGCACACATTTCCAGGATTCTGGAAAAATGTTATGACCCAGGCAAAAGTTAATCATGTGCGTAACAACAGGAAGAATTACTGGGATCCCATATAAACACACATTTAAAGATATTTTATCATTTCCTGCCGCATTACTTTTAATGGAATATATTGCGCTTTTGACATCATTCTCAGTAACCAGATCAAAATCAAACACTGTATTTACCAATTTTGACTCCAAATATTTGTTTAAAAGGGTGTGTTTTAGTTTAAAATWTTWTAATGGTGTATCCACTAGAAACCTACCATAATCATCGGGAGACTGCAAATGGTCTGGCAGACTGCTATTACCTGTTTGTTTGAATGAGGCACCTAACGTTCTCAGTTCATTAAAAATATTAGTTTTGGGAACTGTTCGCATACGATATTGAAGATAGGCTTTTTTCTCGAGACTGACAGTTTTGTTAACTAAATTTCTGAGATCTTTGTAAAAATTCCAATGCTCTACCATTCTTGTGCGCTTGAACCTTTTTAGAGCTTTATCTCTAAGTTCCATCATAAAACGAAGGTTATCTGTTAGCCAGGGCGATTTAGGCTTGGTTGCCCTTCTGGTAACATTAGGGGCATGTTTATCAAACATGGAAAGTAAATTATTATTAAAAAGAGAAATTTTGCCCTCAATATCCGGGATTCCATATAGCTGATCCCATGGAATTAATGACAAATCGGCTAAAAACAAATCTACATCAAAGTTTTTGTAGCAACGGTATTGCATAACATTATCAACCTGGGCACCGCGAATATCGCATTGTAACATGCAAGAAATTACAGAGTGGTCCGAAATATTGTGATTATCAAAAACGGTAGGATGCGTAACTAGTGAAGTGTCAGAAACGATAATATGATCAATTATAGTAAATGAATGAGATGTTGATCTAGTAAACTGATCAATAATTTGAGTAAGATTAAATGTTTCCAAAATTTCTATATACTGCCTAACATAGTGAGAACCGATGTCCAACACATCAAAGTTAAAATCCCCAACACAAATAAATATATCTGCCATATGCACAATAAGAGATAACAAACTTTCAAATTGCTCCAAAAAAACCGCATAGTTTCTCAAAGACGACGGTCTGTACACAATGCAAAGTAACACAGTCTTACCATTAATTTGTATATTTAAAAGTAAATACTCAAATGAGTTAAAATTATCATTTAGATTAACTAGCTTAAATTTCAGAGACTTACTTACGTAAGCAGCAATTCCGCCACCTCTCCCAATACGATCACGACAAACCAAACTAAAGCCATTACCCAAAGATACCGATTCATTGTCTACTATTGAACTCAACCAAGTCTCGGTGACCACCAGCACACCAAAATCATGAGCTTTAAAATAATCCTTAAATAAATCAAATCTGTTTAACAAAGAACGTACATTTAAATGCATAATACAAATTATATTAATTCAATATACATACATACATACATATGAAAAATATATATATGATATATATATTGAGCATGAGTGTGTTAGCGTGAGGGCTAAAAACGAGCTGTAGGACCATAAAAATCAGTTATGCCCGCAGTCCATAAAAAACCTTATGTATAATTAATATATTGAATATTTGAAGAAATTATAATATCTTATGATTTTTAAAAGGAATACCCTACATTCCATATTTATGATGGGTAAGCATTAGCACATTGGCAGTTAGTTTTCAAAACGATAAGCCATTTTTACAGAATTATGAAAAACGATACTGAAGAAGTGGAAGAGGCGACCTACTGCCACAACATAAACGTGCCTAAACTGTATTGTAAACATACAAATTTAGATAAAACTTTGAATAAGCTCATTGATTTGTGTATTTTTGATTTTTTTAATAATGCCCAGGGGCTATAAAAAAGACGTTTCTGTCAAAGAAATCTGGTTATAATTGTCATTTTATAATGTCATCGTCATCGTGCATAATAGCTATTTATATAACAAGGCAATAAAGTGGCACTTTATCGAACGAGTTTGGAGATTAAGAGACGAGGCGAGCAACCAGACGAGTTCGATAAGGACACTACTGGTGTAGTGCATACAATTTTCTGGACTCACACTTTAGAAAGTACAAGACGTTTGAGGTTTTGTGTGTAACATTTGACATTTGCATTACGATAAATTTGACATTTAGGAGCATTTGCTTAGTTACCAGTCAGGTAAAGTATTTTATTGCCTATGCAGGTAAAGAGCAACTTTCTCGTGTCGGATGAGTAGGATAAAGTTGTACTTTCTAGTGTAGTAGCCGAAAAAAAACAATTACTTCATTTATAAAGGAATATCTGAATTGGAATCTAGTGATATTAATATTTACAACTATCACACTCTCATTCACAAATTAACAGTACTGGTTTATAAAAAGTTGCTATAGTTTTACCAGCATTAATAACGGAATTCTATCTGAACAATATTAAAATAACAAGAATCTATGATGATAAGCTTGGGGTCTGTTCACTGATCTCTAAATAACTGGATGTCGCTTACATACCAAAATGCATGTAAATTAATTTTGACAGATTTAAGCCACTTAGCGCCTCTAGCCGCTGGTCCTTGTACTAAAATTTTGACAAAGGTTCGCTTCTGCGATAAATATGACGTTAACGATCGACCATTAAAGTCATGAACCTTTATAAAAGTCCGCATTAACATATACACCTTTCTCAGTAAGTAGCAAAACAGGTGGTGTTCGTTTTTGTTACTGGATGGCATATTCGGCACCCACGTCGATTATATAACTTAAGTATGGTGCATTGCGAATTTTGTAAAAAAAAAGATCTACTACATCGAAGCACCTCTCATTTCACTTGTAAGTGTTTCTTATCTTTATAGTAATTGTGTGCAGTCAATACAACTCATCACCTGTCTGCAGATTTCCAAAAGATGATCGTTGTAGTGTTTGAGTGGGAAACATGTGTTGTACTAACTGGACGTTACGTTTACTCATAACCATATTATATAGTTAAGGATCTAATCTAAAATTTGAATGCACCGTTAAATTGATAGTACGAGTACCAGCAGCATGGTGGCGCACAAGTTTTTACTTGTCACGGTTTTGAATGACTTATACGACATCCACTTATTTAGAGATCAGTGGGACTGTTGGGACAAGGACCACAAATTGATAATAATTATTGTTTTTTCTTTAAGCAAAATCTTTTATATAATTAATATGAAAATATACCAACAGTTGTTTGGAAGTATGGTTTCTCTTGCACTATTTATGACTGCTGGTTCATTTAGTGTGGTATCTTCAAACGCTGTTGTCAGTGACCAAATAATTCTTACTTCTATAGAAGTTTGTTAGATTCACTGAGTTGTTATGCAAAATCACTATATAGGTCAATTCTACACAATATGGATTGATAAAGTAAAACTGTTCCTAACATTTGCTTTATTTTATACAATTTTTAAATTGCAGGTATGTAATTCCATATAGGCAATAAGCGTGTTAATAACATAATGCCAACAGCATAACTTCGGATAGAGCTGCTAAATAAATAAAATAATAATAAAAATAAAAATATACATTCTGGTCTCGCTCTAGTCTCAACTTGTTATTAACATTTACCATTATTTTAGGTTATAGACGAAAGTGGGAAGGCATTGGGACCTCACGAAGAAGGAGAATTATGTTTTAAAGGTCCTCTAATAATGAAAGGTTATATCGGTGATGAGGACTCAACTGCTAAAACTATAGATAGGGAGGGATGGCTACATACAGGAGATGTTGGATACTATGACACCGATGGTTACTTTTTTATAGTTGACAGATTAAAAGAACTTATTAAATATAAAGCTTTTCAGGTATGTCATAGGATAATTAGGAATATACTTGTATAATAAAAGTCATTTCCATAATTGATATTGAATTATTTTTGTCTGATTTGTCTCCTTGATAGCACAAGTCGTTACAGGCATACACAGTTCAATGGAGACGTATTAAACATATATATTTTTGTCATCTGCCATCAAAAGAACTTAAAACAACTAAGTCACGCCTTTAACAGTATTTAACACATGCTTATACTATCCAGAACCTTTTTCAAGTATAATGCACTGCCCATGTTAAGCTTATTTTACAAGAAAAAACACCTTTCTATACTTGGCAGTGTTTTCTGAAAATACTATTACCACAAGGAAGTTAGTTTGTCAGTAACAAATTTTGTGCTGAAGCAAATAGTATTTCTTTGTTTTCTTTAGTCTTTTGAAATTGTTTTTGAAGGAAAATATAATGACATATTAACTGTTACTTTAACATGGAGTATCAAATTTAAATAGGGTTGACTGCTGGTGATCATTCATTAGTAAGTTTAACTGTCATTATGTCAACAGTATTTAACATTACATTTAAGTGGTTTTCAATATTTTCTGAAGTAATAATTATTGTACCTAAATATATTTCAAAATGTGTCAACAAAAACGAAATAATTTGATTCATACAGCAATGCAGTTCTTAACAGATCTAATTTTTGGTCTTAAGCCAAAGACATATGTATATCATACTTTAGATTTTATCTATATCTTTTATCTATTTCAAACAAAAAAATATTTGCAGATGAAGATAATTTACAAAATAATTTTTGTAAATATCTTTATTTTCAATGGATTTCAAATATTCAATTTTTTAAATTTTTTTATATAGTACACAAGAATTTATGTTTATTGGTTTTTATTATTATTTTTACTTTTATTAGATTAATTGATTATTAAAGTTAACGAAATTTTAAATTTATAAAGATAGTTAACGGAATATAGTGACAATGAGTTTTTCTTGTTTTTCATTAAAAAGGAGTGAAAATAAGTCATACATGGTAATGACACAAATTAAAGAAGATAAAAGTCGGCATTCAACTAAGAAGCAATATTTATTATACGGGGTAAGGTAAAAAAATTATTCCATAATTCACTTTATTTGTGAAATATTATCTGCAAATTTTTTTTGGACACTCACTATGCCATTTTTGAAGAGTTTAAAAAGACCTTCATTTTGACTTTTCACTTAAGACTATACCTAAAAAAAAATTAAGAAAATTTTAGGTGGTAAACCATGTATTAGAAAAATTATCATTGATCCTTAAAATGTCCACCGTTGCTGGCATATAACAGATCTAACCTAACCTAATAAGTCGTAATTTATCTGTAAAAGTCTGACCTAATTTTATTTCAAGGAAAAATATAGCCACACCAAAAACAAGTTTGCAGTTTTTTTACTATAACCGAGAAAGGAAAAAATATCAACCTGCAGTTTTCAAATTTATCTTGCTTGATTAATGAGCTATAACAACTAACAAAAAAATTTTTTAAGATATTTGAGTAAATATAAAAATTTTATAATTAGCGTCTCCCATTGTCAAAGAGTTGCAGTAAATTATAAGCTATTTATGATTATATTGAAAACCATAAAATTCACTTTAAAACTAGCCATCAATGCCATTTTGAAGATTTGAAACTTCTATCCCTCCTGTTGTGGTTGTCATAGCAAGTAGAAAAAAATGTTTAAACATAATTTATTAAGAAATAAACATAGATTATAATGAGTTTATAGCTATTTTCTTTCGGTGCTTTAGACCTACATTGGAAAAAGAAACGATTCTTTGATATGTTGTATTAAATCTGCCATCTAGCGGCAAAGTTACTTCATAATATTTTAAATAACATCAGGGTGGCAGTTTTGTTAAAAAAAAATTACTATGATTAATTTCCAAGATACAGCCGCTGTCCAGCCTTAGCTGTTCACCCTGTATATACTTCGAATCTGAAACAGTGACGTCACGAGTAAGTTAATATGACAAACAGAGAAAGACTGATAATTGTTGACACCTTACTGTGAGATTAACAGCATAACAGCTTTTCCCAGTTTCTTTACATGCATGCTTTGGTTCTGTGCTGGGTGAAATCACCATTTTATCTCACTACATTGAATGTTAAAAAGCAAGCTGATATCAAGAACATTATTGAAGATAAAGATTTATACAACAGTAGTTAGATCGATAGTGACTTCCACTAGTAAAGTCTGGACATTGGGAAAGAGAGAACAAGATATGGTAGAAGTGTGGGAAAGAAAACTGCTTAGAAAAATATAATAACCAAGAGAGTTCTATTATATATATATTTTAATTATTTAATAAAAGTTTGCGGTCACACAATTATATAAATATTTTTCTTAAATTAGGGGGTAATCAACCTTGTTGTTATTTATAATAGAGTGAACTCTTTAATTATTGCCAAGCTTTCGACTTTATTGGAGTCTTCGTCAGGGCTTCTGTAAAATTAGCACTTATAAATTACAGACTAATTAACACATCTAACTTACAAATTCTGAGATTGCTATAAATCAGCCTTTTACAAATGCATGCCACATTCTCTAACATACACCTATATACATATATTAGTAAGCCTTTGGTAAATTTTCTCCTTGTAATTTATATTAGATGACACATTTCAAAAATAAAACCATAGACAAGCGCAAGATAAATAGATGGGAAACTCTAATGGTGGGGGTAGGTTCATATAAAGCGCCTGCAGTGTCACTAGGCTAAACTACACACGAATATGCCAAGTCGATAACATAGGAAACTGCTTTAAACGGTGCAGCAGCAACATGCAAGTCAGATATTTTTATTTTCTTTTAATTTATTTCTTTGCACCTAGTTTGTTCCATTACTACCTCTTCGAAGTTACTTGTCACATAACTTCAAACGGCACGGGAATAAACTGCTTGCAAATTAAATAAGAGATTACTTAAGAATAATTTGCAATTAAATGATGATAAACAAAACAAAAGCCGTTTGATATTCACAAATAATTATAATGATCATAAATGCACAATTTATAAATATTTCAATAAAACAGAAGTATGGTAGACGTCTTCGTTTAAGTCTTTTCTCCAGGGAGTCGAAATAACTCACCGAAACGCTTGTGACAAACCAGATAGCGTAAAAAACCTATCTTTTTTAATGTGTTTCAGTCATGTTTGGTACGTCTGAAACAAGTATGCATTTTTTAAACAGACCTTCATTGTAAATAAAAATATTTCCAGAGTCTTTATTATAATATTATATAAGAGTATGTGATAAATAAGGGGTGGTATCCACACAAGATTTCCCAAAGAGACCAGTTTGGTAGGTACATACACTACATTTCAAGAAACGCCAAGAGCAAAATGTCTTTTAAGTTTTGTTATTAACAAAAATTGCTGGTATACTGTACAATGTATCATTCGATAAAAGTTAAAGTATCTTGAATTGTTGTCAAGTTAATGTTGAATTTGCTGTGAGATTGTGTACGTCCTCGTCCGCCATCTAGAAGTAAAACAACCCATTAAACATATTCACATCAGTGCTGCTGCTGTGATAGTATAACTTATACTCAGATATAATAAATTACTTTACGTCCGCAGCAATATTTATCATCAGGATGCTACTATTTACTATAACTGTACTACCCTTACAAATATTTAAGTGAACCAATTTGCATTTGGATGGATAAAATTACATAGCTTAAAGCTGTAAATGACTGTGATAGCGGATTTGCAATGCTCAAGTAGACAAATATAATATAATAAAATTGCTTCTCATCCATATAAGTGCAAATCGACTCACTCATTTAACTTTTAACAATTTTTTTAACTCTTGAGAAAGAAGCAGAACATTTAAATATGTTAAGAATTCATAATAAGCTTTTGTAGCACCAAGTGTGCCTACATCATTTTAAGTGTGAACTACTTTATAGAAAAACAAGTATATGTAGTAACTTACATGCGGTTATTGAGATATATTTTTACAAAAACTAGTACAACTCACCTCCTCGTCCGCAACTGTCAGAACTCGCCTTGTAGTAGAAATGACTTGTAATTACTAATTGTTCGCACATTCAGCAGTTCAAGAATATCTTATGCAAGCTAAACATTATTGTTATTAACAAATTACAGTTTAAATTTGAATTATTTACGTGCTGATATACGTTCTTTACAAACTGGTCCCGATGTAACTGTCAAATAAATAACTAAACCCCCAACTGTAAGCACAGTGACTTTATAACGTCACTGTACTGTAAGCAGATGCTAGCGCCAAAAATTTGCCGTGTCACTAGGCTAAACTAATCCGTATGGTCACCCCCCACCACTGAGAGATTCCAATCTATTTGTCTTGTCTTTATCTATGAATAAAACAATACCAAATTTTTTTGTCAAACATAATGTCAAGTCACAGTGCAAACGATCAAAAAACATTTCATATAACATCCATTTCAAATTTATTTTCAAATTTATAGATAGAATTTTAATTAAGAAGGTCAGGAGACAGTAAATATGTGTAAATGTTATTTAATTGATTTGTGTCTGATTTTTTATTGATGGTGTTTTCTGTTCTATTAATACGGTTCATTTCAAGAATTAATCTTTTATTGGTTTGCTGTTCTTTGTCTAAAATTTTGACGTTTTCCCAATCTACCCTATGATTGTTAATTAATATATGCTCAGCTAGAGCACATCTATCACGTTTTGTAGTGATGTCACTTTTGTGAAGAGCTAATCTATTAGATAGCCATTGGGATGTTTGTCCTACATAATTTTTACCACAACTGGCACATGTTAAACAATAAACCACACCTGACTGAAATTTTAATGGTATTTTTGATTTGGGATGACTAAACAGATTTGAACCTTTTTTTACGTTTTTAACAGCTACTTTTAAATTTTCCCTTTGAAAAATTCTAATCATTTGTATTGTTAAACCAGTTATATTAGGGAGAGAGCCAAAACGAACATCTTCATTATTTATTCGAGTAAGATCAGCATCACGATCATTAACTGTATCAAATTCACTGGCAGAAAATAATATCTTATTTATTAAAACCTTTGGATATGAATTTTAAGTAAAATTTTCAGTTTATTTAGGTTTTTATTAATATAATGAGGATGTGAAATTTTAACTATTCTGTTTTTCATTTGTTTTACAAAGTTAATATTAATTTTTGTTGAATGATTTGACAAAAAATTGATATATCTACCTGAAGCTGTTGGTTTTTGATACCAATCCAGAATTAATTTATTATCTTTTCTTATGACCATGGTATCAAGAAACGGAACCCCACCATCAACCTCTCGCTCAACTGTAAACTTGATGTGTTCATCAAAAGAGTTAAAATTTTCCAAAATTTCATCTAGGCCTTGTATAGGTAACAAAAGAATTAAATCATCAAATTTTTTTATGAATATAGTTTGAAAAGACAATTTAGGAATACAAGTGTCAAAAAATGAATAACATTTTGTCAGATCAAAATAATTTTATGATATTGAGATGTGACCCAACACGAACAGTACAGTCAAAAGCAAATAATTACATTAGTAAATTAGAAAAATTTCAGTACCTGACAAAAGAACAAGAAAAATCATATAAAACATATAATTCGGTAAGTCCTAAAATTTATGGTAACCCTAAAATTCATAAACCTGACATACCCTTAAGACCTATTGTTTCAAACAACCCAACAACAGAGTTATCAATGTTACTATGTAGCATTTTAACAACTGCATATGATGTTAACAATGCATACTATATAAAAGACACTTTTACATTTGCAAATTTTGTTAATGATATAGAAGTGCCAACAAACCACAAAGTTGTTTCGTTTGATGTCATTAATCTGTTTGGTAACATATCTAATCGTAGTAAGAGTTTTAAATGAACGTTGGGATAATATTGACCCTTATTTTAAATGTCCTAAAATTTCCTAAAATGTAAAACGAAAACAACTATTTATAGAAATGGTTTTATTTGTTAATAGAAAATAATTACTTTGTGTACAAAAATAATTTCTATAGACAAATTTTTGGCTGTGCTATGGGTTCCAAATTAAGTCCAATTTTAGCTCAATATGTAATGGATCATTTGCTTGACACTTGTATTCCTAAATTGTCTTTTCAAATTATATTCATAAAAAATATTGTTGTTGATTTAATTCTTTTGTTACCTATGCAAGGCCTAGATGAAATTTTGGAAAATTTTAACTCTTTTGATGAACACATCAAGTTTACAGTTGAGCGAGAGTTTGATGGTGGGGTTCCGTTTTTTGATACCATGGTCATAAGAAAAGATAATAAATTAATTCTGGATTGGTATCAAAAACCAACAGCTTCAGGTAGATATATCAATTTTTGGTCAAATCATTCAACAAAAATTAAAATTAACTTTGTAAAACAAATGAAAAACAGAATAGTTAAAATTTCACATCCTCATTATATTAATAAAAACCTAAATAAACTTAAAATTTTACTTTTAAAAAATTCATATTCAAAGGTTTTAATAAATAAGATATTATTTTCTGCCAGTGAATTTTATACAGTTAATGATCGTGATACTGATCTTACTTTTTCAAAGGGAAAATTTAAAAGTAGCTGTACGTAACGTAAAAAAGGTTCAAATCTGTTTAGTCACCTCAAATCAAAAATACCATTAAAATTTCAGTCAGGTGTGGTTTATTGTTTAACATGTGCCAGTTGTGGTAAAAATTATGTAGGACAAACATCCCAATGGCTATCTAATAGATCAGCTCTTCACAAAAGTGACATCACTATAAAACATGATAGATGTGCTCTAGCTGAGCATACATTAATTAACAATCATAGGGTAGATTGGGATTGTTATGTTATGCTGTGCAACAATAA
Organism: Rhyzopertha dominica; assembly: GCA_025024175.1. Taxonomy (NCBI): domain Eukaryota; kingdom Metazoa; phylum Arthropoda; class Insecta; order Coleoptera; family Bostrichidae; genus Rhyzopertha; species Rhyzopertha dominica. The sequence continues at coordinate 43,154,878 of QCXZ01000137.1, read as the reverse complement.
CTCATGGGCTTTGCAATGAACACTAACTTTATTTGAATTATTAAATTAGTACATGAACTGTAAAAGCACTGCTGATATCCTAATGAGTCGCGCTTGATTGTCGTATCTGATGTCACTACTATAACAGAGACAACATCAAAATTTTAGACAAAGAACAGCAAACCAATAAAAGAGTAATTCTTGAAATGTACCATATTAATAGAACAGAAAACACCATCAATAAAAAATCAGACACAAATCAATTAAGTAACATTTACACATATTTACACTCTCCTGACCTTCTTAATTAAAATTCTATCTATAAATTTGAACATAAATTTGAAATGGATGTTATATGAAATGTTTTTTGATCGTTTGCACTGTGACTTGACATAAGTTTGACAAAAAACTTTTGGTATTGTTTTATTTTTGAAATGTGTCATCTAATATAAATTACAAGGAAAAAATTTACCAAAGGCTTACTAATATATGTATATAGGTGTATGTTAGAGAACATGGCATGCATTTGTAAAAGGCTGATTTATAGCAATCTCAGAATTTGTAAGCTAGATGTATTAATTAGTCTGTAATTTATAAGTGCTGTTTTTACAGAAGCCCTGACGAAGACTCTAATAAAGTCGAAAACTTAGCAATTATTAGAGAGTTCACTCTATTATAAATAACAACAAGGTCGATTACCCCCTAATTTAAGAAAAAATATTTTAATTATATCAACATAGAGAATAAGTGCTTTCTAGGTAATTTTTTCCTAATGATTATGTTGAACTGTTTTATCGGTTTTCTATCTTGTATGCTCACTTCTTTCCAGTTTTGATCATCAATGAAGCGGTCAAGACAGTACAGAAATCAGCTGTCAAATTAAGAACACAGTAACCAAGTCCTAATTCAACTGGATTTCTTTTCAGCAGAAAACCCTATTTTTTGCTTATTCGTTACGTCATTCAGGATTTTTTAAGAAATATTTAGATTTTAATTAATAGCACATTACTGAAATGAAAAACTTTTTATTTTTGTTCAAGTATGCTATTCTGCATCAAGCAGATATAGAAAAAAATATATATTTTATCATATTAACACTATTCCATTTTCCTGGTATTTTATTTAACTTAGTTCAGTAAAACACTAAATGATATATAATTAGTTATTTGTTACTACAGGTTGCACCTGCTGAATTAGAAGCCATATTAATTGAACATCCGGGAGTAGCAGATGCAGCTGTTGTGGGAATTCCTGATGAGATATCTGGAGAGCTACCACTTGCTTTTATTGTACGGAAGCTGGATTCCACAGTTTCTGCTGTGGAACTGGAAAAGTTTGTGGCAGGTACGTTATGCTCATTTAGTATATACCTAACAGCAATTGCACATTACACATATATCTTACTGCTAGGGGATGATAATTTTAAATTGCAATTGATGACTCACTTTCTTTAAGTAATGTGTACCTGTATTTTCTATTTAATTATAGTAATACTGCGAAGTTATGCAGTATTCAATTTAAAAGAAAAATATTTAATAGTTTTCTGCTTATTAATGACAAATAAAATAAACCTGTCTGGTGACAGAATTCCTTCTTCTTTTCATTTAGTATGTCTTCGTAGTATGTTAATACTCTATTCCATACTTTGTCACTGCAATGTGGCGTTCATTTTTCAACTGAACTGAGCGCTTCGGTTAAGTGAGCAATTGTCATTCATAATTTTTTTGAAGGAAGTGTTATTGAATCTTTCTTACTCTTTTTCCAGAAAAGGCTACATTCATGCTACTTTCTAGATTGTCATCATAGGGTTGGCGAATTATGCTAGAATTCAGCGATTTAGCATTATTAACAGCATTAAGAATTTTCTGTTTGTCTTTGATGATGCATCTAGCTGTGGGCTGAGGTAGCTCAGACTTTTTTGCTAATTCACACATTTTTTCTATCATCGAAAGCTTTAATAATGCAAAGCTTACATTTGATAGATAAAGTTTTTCTTTACCTGTCGTATGTAGGAATATCATGTTTATTTTGTTTCCATGACATATTGATTTTTAAAAGATACAATAAACCTAACAAATCTGAAATTTGTTACTTACATGCATAGTTCTTGTTGTGCTACGCGTGCAAGCAGAGTGTTAGCGGGTGTCATGGTGTCTTTGTAGCGTAACTCTAGGCTAGGCTATAGGGAGGATGTTTCAAGTGTCTCCCAGCACAATCGCTTCAATTTTTCTCTGGTCAAGGTTGTTGTATGGGGACGAGCATTGTCATGAAGAAGATTCACTTCTCTTATGGATAGGCCACATCATTTTTGGCGATATGTCAGTTTAACCTCATTTAAAATGTCGTCACATTAATTGTCTTGTGATTATGCAAAAAACTGAGGTACCCCAAGCTATGCTTATAAAATAACGTAGCCGAAACCTTGCTAGCTGACAGCTGACTTGACTTTCCTCTTGCAGTCTCCAATCTTCGCTAGCTTGTTTTCACCTGGGGGTATAGTGGTGCACTCAAGTTTCATCGCAGGTGATGATGCGAGTGAGAAAGGAGTCTCTCTCTTCCTGAAATTTAGCTAAGAGACGCTGACACACCTGTACACAATACAATATCTGCTCAGACATCAAAAGACGAGGAACCCACATGTTTTAATATTGTGCGCTTAACGTCAAAAGTCTCATTTATGTTTGATTTACCCACGTAATAATAAATTGCTTCTAGTTTCCCAAGAAAATTAATTAATAAATAGGTACTCTTACATTAATTTTCTCACTACTAGCAGCATTGTTAGATGCCCCTCTATGCCTTTAGCCTGGTGCAATTGGCTTCTATAGAGGCCACAAATCTTACACTATGTAAATTGCATTTACATCTTTACCACTGCAACGATCTGTATCTATTTGTTAGGTATAGCATATATTTTTGATAAATTAGGATGGCCGAGAGTGCAAAAGGACTTTCAACACCTAGAAAAAGGCACGTCAACACTCTGGAAATTCACTCTAGAAGATCTTTTCTACTTGTTTCTGGGTATTCTAATGATGAGGAATAATTTTATGCAATCCTGATAATGTTCTTGCCAAAGAATTTATTCCTTTTTTATGTTTTTGTGTTTGTTTATGATAATGTCCAGCAAATAGTATCAATTAAGTGATTTTGAATCCTGTATTATCTTTGGCATCCCTACTTCACTGATAGATGCTTGGCATCAGTTACCATTGGGTCAGAATTCATTAGCAGGTGTGCAAGGCATCTATAGGCACTATACATTCATTAACTTTTTCTAGGACTGTACATTTTTGCTCACTTTCTGCATTTGTTAGAAAAAAAGCATAACTGTTCTTGAGACTCTGCAAACTGTTAAAATTTACAGCGAATGTGTTATAAATACATATTGACCAAAAATATATAGTAACACTACATAATTTTTCTGTTTATTTAGTATCTCTAGCAGTTTTTTTTTATAAAAATGTTTTGACATGTTTCATTCCTGACTAAATGGACTTTTGTGTAATTATAAATTTCGTTTTGTTGCAGACAAGGTATCTCCCCAAAAGAAACTTCGAGGTGGTGTATATTTTATTGATAATATACCTCGAAATCCCACAGGGAAAATTCTTAGAAGAGTCCTACGAGACAGGGCAAAAACGTTGAAATCCAAGCTTTAACATCTTACCTTTGCACTGGATATATTTTTTAGACTTTTATAAATTTGTCTGTTGTTTGTTAAATAAAGTATGGTTGTTGGCATTGTTAATTTCATGTTTTTTTTTTAGAATGTCAGTTTAAAAAAATGTAAAATTGTGATACTATAACTGAACAAAATATCCTCACTTCGTATAGGGCTATAGCCTGCCGTGCACGTTACTTCTCTCTGTGACAACTAGCACAATAGGGTCGTCCCGCACATTAAAATTTGATAGTTTTAACCTATGCCTTTTATTGCTTACGTCATGAATACTAGTGCTACGCATCTATTTTGCTTTTAGATTGATTCAACTCGTAACAAACGGCGGTAGAAAAAATTACCCTGTTTCAAACATTTTCTTAATTCCACCAACAACTACGCAAAGGGTTCCTAATTTCCGTCATGCGCACTGTTACAGCTCCCTAGGTAACAAGGTGCTCACTGTTGTCAGTTTTATAAATAGCCAGAGAAATACAATAATGCAATGGGAGTGAGAGAGAGGGGCGAAGGTATAACCGTCAACGTCAATATTTAAATGTAAACATAGGAATAACCTGTAACTGTTAACCCACATTGGCAACGTGACGCAGCTCAAAAAAATGTAAACAAATATTACTTGCAATGCCGCTAGAGCACTGGCTATTATTGGTGTTTCTCGCTTTCGTCACCTTGGGAACCTTTTACGTCATCTCTGTGGCGGAATATTGAGGTATTTGAAACGGATATTGAAAATCCATACTTTCACATTTTCTTTCTCGGTAAACAAGATCCGGAAAAAATCGTAAAAAAATGTCTTTGTGCTTCAATTTTTATTTGTAAAATAAAAAAAATTGTGGGACGACCCCATTATTGTATTGTATGGCTTGTTAGGCACATTGTGTCTCAATTGCTGATTAAACGTTTAGTGTGATTAGGCGATATGCTCAACAATAAAAGTTCAATCAATGGTATAAGCCTCACATCATAGGGAAACATGATAATTCTGCCAAGAATAAAAAGCACATAACTGTTGACTTACTGCTAATTCTAAACAATAGAAGTAACTCTACACAGGATGATTCAATACCACGATAAAAAAATTTGGACTTTAGGCAACACAATATATCCCTCCTTACAAAATTAGAAGTAAATACTTGTACAGGGTGAGCAAATAAGAGAGGTGGCCGGTCATATCTCATAAACCAGTAGCCCTAGAGCTTTGAGGTACAAAATTTCTTAAGTAAAGTGGCCAAGAGAAATTGCTGGAAATTATTTTCGAGTTTGTAAAGTGACTGCTGGAGGGCGCTGTGGTACTTCCAAATTACAAAATTAATGTTTGTGTCATTTTTAGCCTAATAAATGCCTGCGCTATTAAACATTTTAAGATTTTTTTTACTAAAGTCTACCATTTTTGTTTAGAACATTTTTTGTTAAATGTCAAACACAGGAGTGGGGGGCGGGTGTATATTAATATAGAAAATCGCTAATATTTCAGGTTTGGCTTGACTGATTTCTACCAACGAGGTGTCATTTTCAAAAGCTTATGTGCCCTTATAAAAAGCAATTTTAAGTGTCACAACATTGTTTGTGTGTTGACCGCCAAGAGGGCGTTTTCTGAAGTTACTACCTAAATATGAATTTTCCTCGAAATTTTTTAATGCGAAGATATAAGGCTATTTACTTCATTAAAAGAACAATTGAATATAGATTAAAATGGTGAAAACCGCACCATTTAAAAATTTCGAGAAAAATCGGTTTCTAGGTAGCAATTTCAGAAAACGCTTTCTTGCGGTCAACACACAAACTATGTTCTGACAATTAAAATTGCTTTTCATAAGGGCACATAAGCTCTTTAAAATGACTCCTCGTTGGTTGAAATTGGTCAAGCCAAACCTGAAATATTAGGGATTTTCTATATTAATTCACCTCCCCCCCTTTATTTGACATTTAACAAAAAAATGTTCTAAACAAAAATGGTAGATTTCCGTCCAAACAATCTTAAAATGTTTAATACCGCAGACATTTATTAGGCTAAAAATGATATAAACATTAACTTTGTAATTTGGAGGTGCCACAGCGCCTCCTAGTGGTCACTTTACCAACTCGAAAATATTTTCCAGCAATTAGGATTGTTTGGACTAAAATCTATCATTTTTGTTCAGAACATTTAATTCTTAAATGTCAAATAAAGGAGTGGGGGCCGGTGAATATTAATATAGAAAACCGCTAATATTTTGGGTTTGGCTTGACCGATTTCAACCAAAGAGGTGTCATTTTCAAGAGCTATGTGCCTTTATAAAGAGCAATTTTCAGTGTAAGATAATAGTTTGTGTGTTGACTGCAAGAGGGCGTTTTCTGAAATTACTACCTAAATATCGATTTTTCTCGGATTTTTTAAATGATGCGGTTTTCACCATTTTAGTCTATATTCAATTGTTCATGTAATAAAGTAAACAGCCTTATAACTATGCATTTAAAAATTTCGAGAAAAATTTATATTTAGGTAGTAACTTCAGAAAACGCCCTCTTGCGGGCAACACACAAACAATGACCTGACACTTGAAATTGCTTTTTATAAGGGCACATAAGCTCTTGAAAACAACACCTCGTCGGTTGAAATCGGTCAAGCCAAACCTGAAATATTAGCGATTTTCTATATTAATATTCACCCCCCCACTCCTTTATTTGACATTAAACAAAAATGGTAGATTTCAGTCCAAACAATCTTAAAATGTTTAATATCGCAAACATTTATTAGGATAAAAATGACACAAACATTAATTTTGTAATTTGGAGGTACCACAGCGCCCTCTAGCGGTCACTTTACAAACTTGAAAATATTTTCCAGCAATTTCTCTTGGCCACTTTACTTAAGAAATTTTTTACCTCAAAGCTCTAAGGCAACTGGTTTATGAGATATGACCGGCCACCTCTCTTATTTGCTCACATTAGCTTGGAGGACTGGAGGTATGAGTATTAATAGAAATAGGCCATATTTGAAAATTATACTGTATATTGAAAATATAATCAAGTTGGCCAAGACCTGTTTGCACCATTGAAAAAAGATCTGCTAGTAACACCTACATAAGTCTTTCACTGTCTCTTATCGTTTAGCCAGTACCCTGCAATCCCAATATTGATGATTCCTAATATTCTTAATTCAATCCCTTTTTATAAAATACATTCGACATTAAAAATATATAATTTGTTAACATTGCAACTTAGAGCAACATTGAGATATTTTTCAATATGAGCAATTCGAGCCAAGATTCAGAATGTTTCCATTCACACTATTAAAAATATTTTCCAAATGTTTACATTTGAATACAAAATCTTGTAACAAATCAAAATTAAAATGCATGTATATGCTGCTGTGCTGTCTGCACCGCAGCCAACTGCAGATAGATCTATTTCGCTATCATTATAGCTGGTCAGTGCAGTTTAGGTCTACAGCACGGCATAGAACTGGTTTTGCCATAATGACAGCTAGGTGGCTTTGTCATCATGTCAGTGTGATGCTGACAGATGGCATTGCCATCTAAATTACTTATAACAAATCGTTTAGCAATGAAAATGAAAAGTTGTTATTATAATCATTTTCATTTTTTTTCTAAATTTGAATGCTATAAAGCCTGTTAAATCTGTTCAGTTGCATGTCATGAAATATGATCGACCAGTGCGTGCATCTTGTTGGATATATCACTGCTGAAACAATCAAATTTTGATATTATCTTTACACAAGCATAAAAAAGTGATATAATTGTGACATTAATATTTATGCTTTGATTTAAACTTCTTACAAAGACACATTATTTAATGAAGTTAAGATTTCATGAACTTGAAGTTACCTGGTGATTTCGACTTATTATATAATTTCTTGAACTTGAGCTATTGAGATGGTCATTTAAACTATAAAACCTTAATTACTGAAAACGATACACAATAAAATATGCATATAATGTATACTAATAATACCTCCACTAAGGATACCGAACAAACGTTTCGGGTTTCGGAAGCGTCGCTTTTTTTTGCAGGTGAATTTAAGCTTTAATGTATTGACGGTAGGTGGCGCCCCATGTTGTGTTTAATTTTTGAATAAGTTAAGAACATGACACAATGCGCAGACGCCGACCCGCTGGCTTACAAACGAGCAACGGAGCAACATGGCCACCAGTACGGTCGTCACAAAATTTTTTCGTGCATACCATAAGATTTAGCAGTCTAGATATAAGATACGATGTCTTTAGATGTCTCTTATAAGATGTAAAGCGGCAGGTCAAATAAAGCTGATACAAAGTAATTTATTTGTCTAATAATATGTGCAGTATTTTAAAAAAAAATAAAAGTAATTTTTTAATAACATTTCCATGTTAAGTATCTTATTTAAAATTATAAATGGTCCTTACTTAATTTCCTGTAATTATTTCACGGATAATTAGTGATAATTAAGTACTACAAGAGTATAGGTATATATTTATCGACACTTATCGCTATTACTGATTACTGATCGCGATACTGACTGCCAATATCCACCTTACCGACATAATATATCGGTGCTTATCTGTATCGATATTTATTCACTTATTTATTGGTTTATGGATATATTTTGATGTGGATATTGGGTATCTAATTTTCATTATTGCACAAGCGACAATCCTAAAGAAAAAGTAGAGACTTGACCTTAAACAATAAGGGCCAATTTCTCTTCTCTTGTTAAAGTTGACTTTAGCTAAAATCAACCCAGTAACTATGACAATACCAAAGAGAAGAGTTCAATTCTCTTTGACAATACCTTAAATTGAGATAAGTGATTGGTTGAGATTTTAAATACAAAGTAGATTTTAGCTTAAAGCAGAGAAGAGAAACCGGCCTAATTGCAGCAACACAAACCTTTTAAATTAGTGATCAAATAAACAGTTTAAAATGGGACAACAGGTTACAAAAATCATTAAAAATAATAAACCTTTAGTTATATAATTTTTGGCACCATCTCAAATTTTTTACGTATACCAAGGTGGTAGAATCTACCACCTTGCGTATACTGAAAACGGAAATGAGTTCTGAACCCAGTAGTTAAAATGACCTGGAACACTATTTTTATCTACCACCCAATAAAATAGCAAAAACAAAGAAGACAAGAGACGTTTTAGTTTTACATTTTACTATTGGATCAGATTTTAGGTTATGTATTTAAGTTTGGTTTCTGGTATTTAAAATAATTTTGTTGTAATTTTAGGGCCAACATGAATAAGTCCGAATTGGAAGGAACTGCACATCTTCTAGATGAGATGGATAGTAAGCTGTTATGTCGGTAGTTTAATGAATCGGTGATTATTTTATTTATGTGGTTATAGAAAAACTAATGGTTTTATTGCGTGATGGTAGAACCTTAATAGGATACTTAAGAAGTGTAGATCAATTCGCAAATTTAGTTTTGCATCAAACAATTGAAAGGATACATGTTGGGAAACAGTATGGTGACATTCCGCGAGGAGTGTTTATTGTCCGTGGAGAAAATGTGGTGCTGTTGGGTGAAATAGTATGTATTTATATTGGCAGATTGTATTACGACATTAAGGGCCGGTTGCACAAACGCGGATTAATTTGATCGCTGTGTAACCTTGAATCAAACCATGGTAACCACGAATTTTAAGCGTTCTTATTGGTGTTGCCACGGTTTGATCCGAGGTAAACACCACAAACAAATTGATCCGCGTTTTTGCAACCAGCCTTCTCTTTGTTAAAGTTAATATTAGTTAAAATCAATCTAGTAATCATGACAACACCTTAAAGTAAGATATGTGATAGGTTTAGATAATTATGCTAGAAACACCAAACAAACGATTCTGTAGAATATCTGTTTTTGCTAGTAAATTCAAGTTTTTATGGATTGCCTCATGTTAAATGTGTGATTTTTTAATAATTTAAGCGCAATGCGACATAATTTCTTGTGTACCGGGTAAATGTTAGGGTTTATTTTAATTTCAAGTTATAAAACTACAAATACCAACCATTTAGTTTATTGTCTCATCATAAGTATGAAATTACTGTACAACACTTGAGATTAAGAAGCTACTACCACACATTTATATGTCAAATTAGCAAAACTCAGCTATATGTTTCAAAATGTTTCAAAAAAAAGGTAAATGTAAATGTTCTATTTACAACTTACGTTATCGATAGCTGCGCTGAGAGTAATTTGGCAACACTGCTGAAAGGCCGACACACTATTTTTTGCGCTAACAGAAATGCAGAATATACAAAATGTTTACGCATGATGCTTATTAACATTATGGCGATCCTGAAAATGATGTTGTTATCCTTGAGAAAATCATTGTGAAATATCACAACTTATTCAAATACTAGCTATGTAACTGGAAGCAGTTTGCACATATGAGATTATGCATTGTCTCCAGTCCCAGTCCAACAGACTGGCATTGGCGACTGTAGTGGTCGGAGTAGGATGCAGACGAATGCAGGTGAACATAGACTTTAGTGAGTGAAGTAGCTACTATTTGAGTAAACTGTGGTTATTTACATATTTATTTCATGCTCTACAGATCTCCAACTGGCATGTCATAAAAATATACTCTTAACGACAAACAACATATTGTACTATATTACTCTACAGTATAATAACACAGAAATATATATGTCGATGATACGACGAACCTGAACTTAACTAGACTGTGCTCAAAAATATAACAGGAGTGGAAGTAATCATTATATATTTGTAACAAAGGACTAGTTACTCTAGTTGAACCATAATTAGTCCAATGTCTTGCAATGGCAAACAAAAGCTGAGATCTTATAGCTCTAGAAGGAACTTTAAAATAAATTAATGGTAATATTTCAGGGCAGTGAATTAAGTTGTTAACCAGTTTGTACAAACATACTGCATTAACAAATCTTCTACAATTCAATGAAGTAATGTTCAAAAGTTGCAGTCTGATACCGCATCAGCAACACCACTATATGGAAAATGCATTTTCCACAAACAAACTTATGCTGAACACTTATACAGAGGATTCCAAACTATACAGTTATATTCAAGGACACTGCAACTTAAACCAAAATAGAATGATTTAATCATAAATATGCTGAGTGCACCTAATTAAAAAACCCAGTAGCCTAAAACACTTCATCACAACTTTGTCATTATGCTGTTTAAATCACAATTAATGATCAAAAATTGCACCTAAATTGGAAATGGGCAAAAGTAAATTTAAACTGACATCATTCAGAACATAATCATACATTGGTGTAGACACATTCAAAAAGTTTTCCTTACAATAACAGTTTAGATTATTTAATTCTTTCTGTAGCTAACACAATCTTCACTACTATCAACCACAGCATAAAACTTTAAATCATCGACATACAACAAATATTTACTAAAATGAAAACAACTGGAAATATCATTTATGAATAATAAAAACAGAATAGGTTCCACATGAGATCGCTGTGGCCTGCCCGAAAGAACTCTCACTTCCCGCGAACACACACCATTGATTAACACAAACTGACGCCTAAACAAATATGAATTGATCCAGCTCAAATAATTCCCAGAAATACCTAGCACCTTCAGCTTCTCACACAACAACTCATGGGAGACAATGTCAACTTATTCAAATACCAGCTACTTCACTCGTGGGCTTTGTCCATTGCATTTACCTTATATCTGTGGTTGAAATGTCTCCTACCTACCTCTTCTTCCAATACATACAGTCGCCAGTGCCAATCTGTTTGACACAGACTAGGGACTGGGGACAATGTGCACTGTCGTATGTGCAAACTGCTTTGAATTGCTTTACAGCTACTTGAATAGGCTGTGGTATTTCATAACAGTTTTCCTGATGAGAACGCTATTAGGATCACTATAACATTATTTACTGCTAACAATCTCTATTTGAACACCATACAAGCATAAAAGTAAAGCTTTTGTGTGATTGTATGGTTTTGTGTCCGAGAGAAAATTGGAGTGTCAGCCTCTCAGCAGTGTTGCCTAATTAAACTCAGCATGGCTACCTGTAACGTAGGTTGTGTTCTATCTAACTGTTCAGAGCATATTGAAATTTTATATTAAATATTCCTGTCGTGTCTTCGTATCGCATGATCATTATTATGTATCACTCGGAATAAGATGATAAAAAAATGACATGAAAGTAGTATTTATGTTCTTACCTGTGGAAAGTAATGTAGTTTTTTCCATTGTCTGCTTTTTAACAACATATACGCATGATTGATTATGTATATAAAATTTTAATTAAAATTAGCATTGTCTATGTGATAGATTGTGATCTATCATAGTCTTTCTTAATGTGTCTAATTTGTTTATTTATATATACCTACATTAATTAAACAAATTAGACTAGTGTTGATGGGTTTCCATTATAATATAAAAATGCAAAAATAAATTAATGCTGTCACTCTATTTATAATTTAACAATTAGTTGGCAAAATGCTTAAATTGGATTCATTTAGTGATGATTTGTATTATAAAAATTGTAGGATAAGGACAGAGAAGAGGAGCTACCATTAATGGAGGTTACAGTTGAAGATATATTAGATGCACAAAGAAAAGAGCAGGAATTGAAGCAAGAGCAACAAAAACTACATGCTAAAGCTTTCAAAGAAAGAGGTGTTCATCTACTGCCGGATCTAACTCATGATGATATGTTTTAAATTTATTATTTATATTAGCGCTATACTTTTGTATTATTTTCTTTATGTAATAAAATAGTAATGGAATTGTCTTTATCCCTAATGTAAAACACATTAACCCCAGGATTATATTATTTATTGTTTACTTTGCAGGTAACAATAAATTAATACCCTGCCACTACAGTATCCATGTGTTAGGATGGAGAACATTATATAAATCAGGCCTTACCTTTAAAATTTTGAATTAGTCATATAGTAGTAGTTCCACTTGAGCGAAAACCATGGGCTATTAAAGACCTATGATCTATTCATACCATTTTTAAAAGTTTACATGCAGAATTCCATGGAAACCATTTTAAATTCAAAAACTTCTCATATGGTCGAAATCAGTTTTTGTCCAGCCATGAGAGTTTTTTGGAGGAAATAACTCCAAGTAAGCAATTTCGTTTTGATCACTTGGTTTTAGTGTTAACAAGAAGAATATGAAAAATAATCCTTCTACTCCGACCGGAACCTATTGTTTAAACAATTAAAAGATACATTGCCAATTAAAATAGTTCTTAGCAGTTTTAACCAGTATTAAATTTTCCAGAAAAAAGCTCATACTTTTCTCTACTGATCCATATGTTGCGAGATAAAGGCAAGATACTGATATTTTTCCAACGTTATATCTTGCATTACCGCAAAATTGACTTATGGGGTATATTAAAACACGAGTTTTTTAAAAACGGGTTTTGTTAGAATGAAAATTAATTGATAAAAAATAAATTAATAAATTTGTACATAAGGGTTAATGCTTTCAACGTTCATAATATCAGAATCAGTCATTTAAAGTAATAGGCGTGATTTCTTCCTGACAAAAAAAGTAGTTACTTTTGTTATTAATATTGAAGACCTTGGTGCAAAAATTGGCCAAGTCCAAAACCAACATTTGTGAGAAGACAAGGAAAAACAGGCAAAAACTTTCCAATTAACATATAAGTTCTTCCAACCCTTCAAATTTGCCTTCATTTTTACACCAAATGATAACGGATCGTTGAAAATATGTAATAACTACTAAAGAAAGTCAGTTTCACCCTAAGCAGACTTGGCCTATTTTTGCACCAAGGTCTTCAATTATTGTATTCGTCAGGTTCTGATTATTTTTCTTGTTTCGTTTTCGTTCTGGTAGAAAATTGTCCATGTTAATACCCACAACTTCCAGTATACTTACAATTACGTCCATCACATTTAACACAAATGAATACTACAATCCAACTTTGCGACAACCACAGTTTCCGGAACAACCCTGAGTGCAATTGCAACTGATTATTTTCAGCAATTCTTCAAAAGCAGCAGTTTCGGCAAGCCATTCTGCGATTGCTTCCAGCATGCTGTTGTGCAGCTTTATGTGTTGGAGGACCTGATGCCAAATATTTTTCAAAACAATGGTACTCGTACCTTATGTCGTTATAGGGTCAGACTGGATTGACAAGGGCAGATGATTTATATCAATGATACCTTAATTCGTCTAAATACTGTTGTTCTTTTTCTACGCCAAATGATCTGGGTGAAGACATAGTGCAAGAATTATATTTAATTTGTAGTATTTGTCCATTGCTTTTATGAATTTCAGCTATCCTTTTTGACAGAACGTTGATGTGGTATCACAACCACGAAAGTTATGTAAAAACAGCAAATACTATTTTAAATTAGGATACAGCACAGTACAGGGGAGCATAAATTGGCAAAAAGAAAAACAGTCCCTTCAACGAATTTTGGATTTTTCATTTTCATGAAATATGTGTACAAATATAACTCCACGATGTATTTTAGTGAATACTTGATATATAATGACCTATATCGGTGTGTGCAGTAGTATGGCCATACAGTCACGTTACATTTCCACATCAGAGTGGAAATGTAGAATTTTTTTGGTAAAAAATTTAATGAATAAAAATGAAACATAATTTGAAAATCATGCAACCCATGATGGATTTATTTAAAGTCCCCAGATAGATAAAATTCCGCAATTAGAAACTTGCATGATTTTTCTTTCACTCTAATTTTTTTCTATACGAATTATTCCTATGTTAGAAAACAGTTAGTAATCGTTTATTTTTAATGTTCATCTGTATACGAAAAATAAAATAAAAATTTTCAAAAGAAATCAGCAGTTTTAAACGCGAATTCAAACGTACCGTGAGTGGCTGAATACAAAATTGCGTCATACAACAGTAACGAGGCCCCGCCCACCAAGGTTGCTCGCTGCATAAAGTACGTCAAATAGAACAGTACGTGTCAAGCTGATTTCTGACAGTAGGAAATATGTGCTCTGTTGAATAGCGATTTATGCATTACTGTAGCGTGACGTCACCGTCCCGCCACAGCCGTTTGCTTGCCAGTATTAATCGTCTTTGGTTTAACTTCAATCTGTGAACTTATTTAACAACCAATCGTCGTAAATTTGAAACCATTGAAATTTTATTTTGTTTTTCTATTTTTTAAGACAATAAATTTTTTTATATGCAAGTTCCTAATTATTGGTCCATTGGGTCCATCTGTATAATGGCGCCAAAATGCCGGACATTTGGTGATTTTTTTTGAAGAATTGAATGTTTATAGGTTGTTGGCGCATTGACAGAGAGCTTGTATGTGTTAAAAAGACAGGTTAGGCTTGACCCTAACATAAACACTGAATTCCCCAAAAAGATACCATATGTCAGCCATTTTGGCGCCACGATCACAAACCACAGAAATCGTATATAAAGAAGATTTCTGTGTGACAAACCAATTGGGGTGCTTTAGATTTGTTTAAAGCCACTATATCTAACAGATATAAGTGGCTTTAGATTTGTTCTATTTGAGGTTAATAACTGTGACCAAAGAAAATAGGTAAACAAGAATGGCTACTGGTAATAACTTTCATGGAATGAGTTACAGTGGCATCTGTGAATGTCGCACATGTACAGCACTAATGAAACTGTCAGTGGCCGATAATACAAAATCCAAAGCAGATTTACTCACTTTACTTTTATATCTATGGTGTTTTTAGATTTACAAAAAAAATTGGCCAGCAAATAAATCTAAAATCCAAGTTTGATGTCAATTTAATTTGAATGTCATAGCTATTTCATTTGCAGAATTCAAAGTACTACACATGAGTGTGGCGTATAGTTTGTTGTAGCAATAGCGTTTATGGTTGTCTCACAGTGAACTTAACAGTAAAAAAAGACGAAGATAATTCACTTTAAGTTTGTTTATTACTACATAATGTAGCCTATTTATGTACAAAATTTGACTGCTGTCATTTAGTGCTTCACATATACCTCAAACACCCATCATTAATACGATATAATATTTTGAACAGTTTGCTTAGCCTAAAAATGTAAAAAAATGGAATACAGCTCCTAAATGGTATTATAAATCTGCTATAATGAAATATAGGAATTACTACGATCAAGTTATCAGTAAAATGTCCTCTTCTACCTAAAATAACTACATTTTAGCTTTATATATAATTTTCCTATTAAATTATGACTGGTGATGACGTAAAGCAGTATAAATGGGAGCTGCTGTAGACTTGGCAGTTTCAGATGCATTTTTGGTTATATCCTTTAGTTTGCTTGCAGCCGAAATCGTACTATTTGTGGTGGATATCATCCTTTGCAATGGAAACATGGCTGTGAGCACATGATTGAAACCAGTAACCTGTAATTAAAGAAGAACTTAAATGAGACTGGTATGATAATTCCATGACTACTGAAACATTAAGGCGTTGTCTGAATATTCAAATGATGGTTACGGTGTCTTAACCCTGCATTCGGCATGCAGACCTCCCATACACAGTTCACTGGGGATGCTACAAATTAATACTTAAACAAACTGTAATCCACAAGCAAGTTTTAAATGAATTCACACAATATTCATTATTATGATAATAACAATTGGTACAAAATTTGTTACATTGATCAATGCAGGTCAATTTTCCACAAGTAGTAGCACATTTGCTTGTGGTGCAAATTTGACAGAAAAAAATAAAATCAATGTAAACAATTTTGTTTTTTAAACACTTATATTCAGACAAAGCTATAAATGTCTCTCTGGATTTGGACTACAGAATATAAAAACAGCAATAGTTGTTCGCATAACTTTATCTTTCATGACACAATCCAATTAATACATTCATTTTAAGTCAGAGACAGAAACATTGTAGTGGTAATAAGTTCCTTATTTTTCGAAGAGAAAAAAAGATATGATTACATTTTAAAATGCATTCTTTGAAATAATACATAAATACTGCAATTCCTATTGTGGTGCTGGATGTCTCAATTCTTTTTCTAAAAATAATAAAGCCCTAAAATATATGCTGCTAATAGCTTGACTTAAATTAAATTTTTACCAGGCTTGGAACTGGCATTATATGAATAAATATTGGCACATTTTAAAAGTAAGTTTTAACAATAATGAGCCCAACTTTTAACAAGACCTACATGTAACCAAAAAGTAAAAAATCATATATAAGTGTTCAAAACAAATTTAGTGCTTAAAAATTTTTTTCAATACGATCTGTGTTGTTCAAAAGACCGAACCAGTTAAATTTTTTTGTAATGTTCTACAAGACTCCTACTGTAATTTTCTGAAAACAATCTGGCATTACACTTGTATGTGAATGTTCTAGCTAAAAGTTTATTTTCTTCTGTTATAACTATTGTAATTTGTGGTTGATGTTTCAAAATACCAGTTTCTAAATCACTCCAATGGTTGTTAGAAATCTAGTTTGCATGGGTATGTTCTATCTGGTATTGGCTCTGTGTGAAAAATGAATATCGCCCACCTTCCTCAAGAATGAAAACCATATCAACTAATTCACTTACTGGGAGAAACCTTTGAAGTGTTAACAACAGAGTAGTATATCAAGATTAAAAAGATAGTGTCCTTTACATACAAAACAAAATCAGTGTAAGGGCGTTAAGATGATTTCTTAACATTCGATCTAAATCTTAAAATTTCAAAATAACAAAATCATTCGAACTTTTGATTGTGTTACATCAAATAAACGGTCAATTACTTTCACATCCAATACTGGAAAAATGTTTAAGTATCTCATTCCATTTGAAAAATCAAGTTATTTCTGATTGAAATTTCAGTGGGTTCGATATCAACTTCTTAAGTCATTAAAATTTAAAATTTGTAGTTACATTAGTATCGATGCAGTTTAAAGAAAATGTGCTTATTTTAGATCAACTATCAGTTAGTTTCTGAAAAAAAATTAAATTTATGCACTATATTCAGTGGCAATTGAAAACTATTAATTAAGCGTTTAAAAATAGTAACTAATCTGTCTTACCATTTTGTTGCAGTTCTTTTTAAACCTTTCGTAACCAAATGCACATATGGCTTTACTGAAACCTCTAATCTGAGAATCAATCCAAGCTGATCTAATGGCCACTGTTTGTCCTGGATGTCCTTCACTTTCTTTGTACACTACCTTTTCTGTAACACTCTGAAAAACAATATTTGATAGAATGAAAACATACTTTACAATGTATTTATATATTTAGAATGACTATGAAAACCAATTACTTGAAGAATTCACACATACATCAGTAAGTTTACTTCAAAAACAATATCACCACATGTTTAATTTCTAGCTCACGTTTGAGATATATGTTTATTCCTACTTTTGAAATTAACTAAATACAGGAAATAAACTATGTAGTGTTACAAACAGGCAGTATTCCAGAAAGATAAAGAAACATTACTGGCAATGAATGGTAACATGAATAATCGGTGTAAACTAGCACAGACATTAAACATAATAAAAGGATCATATATCACCTTATAATCCAAACAAAAAAATTAAATGATCAGTTGGAGGATATATTAGCAAAACATTGAGTGTCGAAAACGACTGTTTATTAATTAAAAACCTTTAAAGTTTAGAAGAGCTGTAAAGATCATCACTAGAGACAAGGGAAATATAGACTTTTTAAATAAGTGATATCTGGGAGCACATTATCGCACAATCCATGGGCAATTTGCACTTTGTGATGATTGCAGGAACAAAAAAATCTAAATATTTGAAGCAGTTGAAGATTACCTGCATAGGACTTGTTAGTTTTGTATGTCATCGTTTAAAAGAAGGAATATATTAGAAATATATCACACAAAGATTTTATATTACGGAGCTTTGCCTTTTTCTTTAGTGTAAAGCACATAATTATGCACAATACAATAATATTGACTTTGATTGTACTATACACTCAATTAAAAAACATAAGTATACTTCAATTTGTCTTTTTTACAGATGTTAACTTTTAAACAAAACCACTTTGCAATAAACGGTTTCTGTAATTACAAGGTTTTATTCATTTTATACAGGTTGACAAAGAAAAGTATACTCATTTTTAAATGAATGCTACAAAGCCGATATTTTAAAAGACTTCATTTTCTTGACTAACATGTGCATGAATATGTGCTATTTCGTTATGTAGCAAAAATTACATGATATAGATGTCTGTCTTCCCTAATGCATTTTTCAACCTAAATTTTGAAGATATATCAAACACAGTTCGGTGTCTCCTCAGTGATGTGTAGCACCTTTGTACGATTGACTTTCTTTAGTTCAAAAATGATTGTGGTTTATCACAATACACTTTTTTCTTTAAGTATTCCCAAAGGAAAGAACTCACACATACTGAAGTATGGAGATTGAGAATGGCCGGTCCTTAAACTTGGATAACAAGAGAATTGAGAAGACAGCTCTTAGAACATTCACTGAATTTCTAGTTCCATTTTATTGAAACAAGATATCTTCTTCCAAATCAAATATCTGTAGCTTTGGCAGGTAAAAAGTGTTTATTATGTTGACGTAAAGGTTAGAACTGATCATAACATCCACACCAATAGGGCCAATGAAAAGACGTTTTATTCATTTTATGGTTCTCAAATGTGTTCAGGTAAAAATGCACCTCGTCACTCAAAGATGAGAGCATTTGCTTCACCATAAAAAAAATTGACTATGCAACGAAATCTTCTCTCTCCTAACACAGTGATCTTATAGTGACGATATTTGAAATCAAGTTTTAACATTTTGTTTACTACATCCGGTCTTAAACATAACGCTACGGAGTAGTGCCGAATTTAACGTTTAGAACTCTGGATTAACGTTTCTCTAACATCATCTGGTGATTGCACCTTTTATGCAAAACCAGGTTGCTTTTTATGTGGCTATATTTCCCATATTTGTTAAACCCATTTCAAGATGGTGTCTCAGATTAGGATAATTCCACGTCGAGCGACATTATAACTGCTGAGCCGCTATCAGAGGGTTGCTATTTTTAACAAAGGCAACACACACCATCATGAAGTACTACACTGAGCAATAAAGTGAAGGGATAACAGAATAACTGCTGAGCCGCTACCATAGTGTTGCCATTTTTAACATGGGTGTTATACAGGAAATTGTAACTAAAATTCTCTCCTTCTCTGTCACTGTGTTATAGAACATAGTGCCGTAAAAAATTAGTAAACTTTTCTTGTTAACACTGTATTTTATTTCAGCTAGTGTTGCAATCAAATAGATTTGTTAGTACATGAAGAATAAGATTGACATGAATATTATATAGATGTTTATAATTATAACTATGATCAGGGTGTATAAATACATTTTAATTAGTTAAGGATAGAATCTATTCAACTCCAAATCAGTTCTCAACTAAGTTTAAATATAATTATTATACATCAGGGCCAACATAAGCAGCCATCCTTACAGATTACACCAGTGGGAAATTGTATTACCTAGAGAGTTGGATAATTCACCCAGGCCTCAAAGCAGTATTTAGTATAATATGGAAAAACAGTGGACACTTGAGATTAAATACAAAAAAACATGTAAACATACCAACATGCACATGTTTATACCAGGTATTCAATAATGGCCTTGACATACTTTACAGTATTTTAAACACATAATTTCTTTCATGTCGTTAGTTATGGTATAACATATATAGATATTAAAATGTGGCCATACTAAACCACTTTCTTAAAATTTAAATGCTGATTTCAGCTCTTCATTCTACAGATCAAACAAAACCAATAATAACCTCACGATGKTTTACACAATTGATAGCCATTGGTGCAAAAACCGGCCATGTTCTAAACCAACATTTATGATAAAACAAGGAAAAAGTTCTGGATTTTGCAATCGAAATTTTTATTTTTAAATGGATGTTATTGGTATATTTCGGATTTGTCCAAACTTTACATAATATAGGTAGTCGAGGATAGGTGAAAATACATACCCCACATAAAAAGTAAATTTCTAATAAAATTGCACTTGGCCGATTTTTGCACCAAGGTCTTCAGATAGACACTATATTTGACAATTATCCTTAGCTTACCATTACTTTAGCATAACCCAGATTCCTGGTATATGTTATCAAAATTTTATTTCTGGGATCCACAATTGATTCTTCTACTATATGTACATGTCTCGCTGTGATAAAACGCTCTGCCCATTTTGGAATGGAATTGGTTTTACTTAGCAGTCTTTTTGAAAACAATGCCCCGCCTCTAATTTCTCGCTGGATTGTATCTTCGGTTAATACATGTTTACTAGAATAATAACAATATTGCAAAACACATGGGTTTTAGTAGTTAATGATGTATCACTGGTTACTTACCTGTTTGGGTTGGGATATCGCTTCCAAAATGCCTGAGCGACCTGGTCCCAGGTGAAGTTGAATACTGATATTTGTTCATAGAATCGAGGCATAGTAAGATAACAAACATTCAAAAGACCACTCTTTCTGTTATGTAATTGTACTGAACATATTAAGATCGTTACATCTATCCTATACCATCATGCAAAAATAAAAATAACCTCACTGTTCACCAATAAACATTTGCAGTTTTGTACAATTCATTTGATGTGTCCAAATGCTTGATGTAGGTAAATGCAAAGTACATTCACACAATAAAAAGAAACACCTAAATGTAGATGATTATTATCTGTGTTGGTTACCGCATTGTACAAACTCTATCGACACCTGGCCTGAACGCCTGAACTCCTGAAACCCAAACTCCTGAACTCCTGAACCTGCTCCTTTTTGATGTATGATAATGATCTGTTATCTGTTACTGCTACTGCTACATCTGTTATTTGCTTTACTGGTATTGCTATTCAGTAACAGTAATAAGTAAAAAACCACTGCAAATTGAATCAATACTTCCACATCCATTGTCAACATGACATTTACGTTTTTATTTCTTATACTGTACGATTAGTAATCAGATTTTAAGCATTTTGTCTCTCAGTTTTTCTAAAACAAAATCCTCGTGATATTAGCAAAAATATATAAATTTTAAAATCAGTTTTTTTTCAAATAACTCGAAAATTATTAACTTAACAAAAAAATACAAGAGTGCTTTCTGATCAGAAATTTGATTTTCTATATAATACCAAAATTTAAAAAAAATCGTACGAGCAGGGACCAAAATAGGTTTTTTGGAAATATTTCGAAAATGTCAAAATTTTGAATAAATTTTCTCAGACACTTTTTGTGAGAAATTTTATTTCCTATTTGATGGCATTTTTTTTTTAATATATTAAATATATTTGGAGATATTTAGGAAAAACAGTTTTCTTTAAGTGACGCTTTCTTGCTAATATCTTCTAATTAGTTTACTGCACCGAAAATTTGTAAGAGCGAATAATACTCGCAGTTATACTACTAATCACATACTAAAACGAAAAAAAATTAAAAAAATAAAAATTTGCAAAAAAGGGTAGTTACCCCCGAATTTCGCCCCCTTCCTGATATCCTACTTACCCCACAAGCAATAGGTCGCTTTGGGTAGCTGAGATTTATACGTTTGCTAAATTTCAAGTTCATATATTAAGTCTTTCGAAAGTTATCGTGTCCACAAACAATACCACACACACACAGACAAGAAATTTTTTTTTGCTCAAATTTTGTTTTTTTTTGCATTTTCGACCATTTTAAAGCGAATGAGCAAATAAACATTTTTGAAAATTTTTTTCGCGATACAATACTTTCCATCCGTTGGATATGGAAGTAATAATATTATATTAAGAGGGGCATTTACTTGGAGCGATCGGGCAGAAATATAAACTATGAAACCCATATTACTAGCGGGACATGGGACGTAAGAGGGTAGCCGATAGGTTGAAATCACGAATAGATCGTACGAGCAATAGACGAGCTAAACTAATATTCGGAAAATTGCTGACTGTAGGGTGTGCATAAAAAAGTAAGCATGATATTAGTAACTTACTATGATATTATACCAAGTTATTCAAAATATGGAATAACCCATTTATTTCTGTAAATATGAACGATATAACATTTCATTCTAACTGCATGTCGACTATGATTTCTGGAGGAACTTTTATAATAATTTTCCTTCCGCCTCCCCATTGCTTCGGCAGACAGTAAATTAATGTGAAAGAGCTTTAAGATTAAACTTGTCACGTGTAATTAGACAAACAATCTTAGAAATCAAGTCATATCGGAATAGATCGTACACCGCTCGATCATTCCCGACAGGATTGTATCTTAGCCTCACTGTTCACTAGATACCATGCGACGGACCTGGTGGGGATGGGCATTCGCATTCCGCTCTCGTTACGGACTCGTGCGAAAGGGTTTGGGGTTTTAGATTTTTTGAATGTTTTTACTCATTTATCGTTCTCATGTTTTTGGTAGTGTACAAAGAAATATGTAGCTACAACGTGGATTTCGAATTTTTCGTTTATGTGCCTTAGTTTTCGAGAAATAGCTCGCCAAAAATACGCATTTTTAAGCAAATATTTTCATTACTGTACCAAATTCAGAAAAAGCTCGAACTCTACGTTGTAGCTACATCTTTTGTCATTGTCACGTCAAAATTTCACTTCGAAAAAGTTTCGAATAACTCGGTAAAATGTAAAACGGTAGGTGCTTAAAATGACCCGATTCGCTCTAGGTAAACGCCCCTCTTAAGCGTGGGATGTGCACTGATCTCTAAATATTATTTAGAAATCAGTGGGGATGTGGGATTCACGAAGAATTTTAATCAAAAATATTATACGTGTGTCCTGTACAAAATACAACTACAATTTTTTTTACAGTTGTAGTGTAGTGCCAAAGAGATCTCTTCTCTTTGGTAGTATAGTAATTAAAAGAAAAAAAATAAATCATTTTTCGTATTGGGTAGGTTATCACTAGGGTTGTTAGATTGGTTTTAAATAAATGTATTATGAGGAGACGTTGCGTTGTGAAAAATACGTACTAAATAATATAACTAATACCATAGATAAATTAAGAAAGATACCCAACCAATGTACACGATAATTTGTTAGCTTTTAGATCTTGATTGTAGAGGGCCACAGTAGTTGGTTCTTAACTTCACTTAAAATATTCATCACGTCGTTAACTAGTTCTTGCTCGTCTAATTTGTCCGTGAGTGGAAAGGAATAAGAAACGAAAATTACAAGCTAACGCTGACATACGTACAACAGATATACTTGATGTGAGTCAGAAAGAGATGGGTAGTTAAAAATGTGCTGCGCTAGATTGGGGCGTGGTGTGGTATTACCACGGCCCAAGTGGGTGCCGACTACCCCGTGTTGCCAGTTTCAGCACAAAAGGCTGAATCTAGCACTTTTTGAAATTTTGCAACTTTTGGTAATAATTAGGCACCATTTCAACACTTGCCGGTGTTGTTACTACTTTAAGTTTTTCGTACATAATAATATGTTTATATAGTGCGGCCAAAAACCGCACATCTTTCAGTAACCATGCAACTAATAATGTTATCGTATATAGGTACAGCGCCTTAATGAATTACGTCCGTTTTGAATACTAACTTATTCCTAAAACGTTTACCTTCTCCTAGCTCGAAAACGCGTTGGTTTATCGAAAAAATAACTGAAATAAAAGTTTAAGATGTCAGCTACTTTGGTGTATAAAAATTTGCACAGACTCGCGTCATTTGTCGAATAAGAATTTTTTGTCTGGCAACGCCGAATTTCACAGCGGTAACCGGCAAGAGTAGGAATGCGAGTAAGGTCCAGAATAAATGTACTGCTGCGCGATATACGACCTTCTGCTACAGCGAACGCATAAAGTCAAAGTCGGACATAGTTCATTTTAGAGGCATCATTATAATCAGCGCGATTGTCATAATAAGCAGAGTTTATTTTGTACCAAAATCCTGACATTTCAAGCGGTGATTAAAATAAAAAACTGTTTGCCGCTGCACATTTTTAAATTGAAATGAATTTAATTTTTGACTCTAGCTCACTATCCGAACTACTGTCACTTTTATTGTGTATTGTTATAAATAGATCTGTAATTAATGCAAAAACATGCATTAATTTTCAATACATATAAAAAAACAGAGCTTACTTCAAAAGATTTAGATACCTAGGTTTACATAAATATACAAAACGACAATAATTGCAAGAGGGAACGAATAATCACAGAAACTATTTGCAATTAAATATCAATTCTGTGTGCATAAAGTCGAGTATCGCGTACCTTTTGGGCTATTTTGAACCATACTCGCATGTCCACGGACGCCGCTGTGAAATTCGACATTGCTACACAAAAATATTATGCCACAAACTATGTATTATATTGCGAATTTGCACACACCAATAAACCAACGCGTTTTTGTGCTGGGAGAAGCTAAACGTCTGGCGAATTAGGTAGTGTTTAAAGCGAACGAAATTCATTAAGGCGCTCTATAAGAAAGCATAGTGACAGCGTTATTAGAAATTTTAAAAAATTATATTTGCCATTTAAGCAGCAGCATAGTATCTTATTATAATAAAGGTGAGGTACCAAAGATATTAAAAAAAACAAACAAGAATTTTTACTTATTTTGGAAATTCACCCCCCACAACCCTCTGTACAGCGCGCTTTTTTCACGACTTAGACAGTTGTTTTCCTTTTTCGATGAGGAATTATTTGAAGGCAGTCGTAGCTTTTAGCAACAAACTGCAATGGAAAATCATTTCTGGAAAGCTTGTTATACCTGGCAAGGTATACTATTAGGCAAGCTACTATGTAGAGTCGTATCATTCGGGCTAATTACTAGAAGCCGTAGGTATAGCACCTTAACAAATGTTTTTAAGGTACCAACCAAATCCGTTGTATTTGTGGATATATTTTTCATACATTTATGCATACATTTATTTAACAAATGTTTTTAAGGTACCAACCAAATCCGTTGTATTTGTGGATATATTTTTCATAAATTTATGCACAAAGAACATGTTTTTTTTTTATTCTCTGATTAAAATATTGACGCGGGTCGACATTAGTATACTTTTGTTCTTGACTTTTTAAAAAAAGATAGTGAAGAGATAGTATATTACTGCTCGATAATAAAGAAAGATTTTTAACACAATATTGATGTGCTTTATAAAAGTAAAAGAGTTAGCAGTATTTGCGATAGTGGTAGTTATTTTCTATTAATAGTAAAGTATCAGTATAATCAGACAGATTACCAGATTTGCAACACCATACTGTAGCGGAAGTAGAAATCGTCGTTATTAATAAAATATGTGCCAATATAAGGTGCGAAGTGGATAAAATACCATCTGTATTTTAAGTGACAGGAACTTAGACTTGAAAGGCTGCAAGAAACACATACCAGATGTATTGTACTGGATAATTGGTTTGCTTGCATTTAATGAGGGGACTGCTGAAGATCCTGTAGCTATAACGAGCATTTGTGAAGATGTCCTAAACTCGTAACACTCGGAATTTTCGTACATCAAGAATTTAGATCTAAAATATTGGTTGAAACAACAGCTCAAGAACAAATTTCGATAAGTAAATTGTGCAATTTTGTAAAAAAATTAATTTATTTTATCATGATTTGCGTGCAGAATTGCATAATAAAACGTTTAATGAACTACATGCGTAGTTATTAGTTTAATTTTTCTTTCATAGGTTAGTGAGGATTTTTAATATACTTTCGAACCTGTTTGTCAATATGAAAACTGAAATAAGATTAATTAGACAGATTTCATAATTATTGTATTTTGATCTATCGCGTCCCTCCCTGAGCTGCACTAGTGGACAAAGGACGGAGCTACGGAAATAGTAGAGATGGACGATGCGGCCACGCGAACACGGCAGCAGTCGCGTCTCCCAGAAAAATGTAATCTTTTACATTTAATTTTATACTACCTTTATCGGTAAATCAAAAAATATGAATTTGCCACGAATGGCACCTAAAAGTACACGGCTAACTTTTGATAAGAATATATTTTTTTGAGTTAGGCCTTAGTTTTCGCGATAATGCGAGGTAAACTGAAAATTAGGGAATTTTGAATTAATTGTAGATTGTTGAAACCGAAAAACTGACCTTTTATTATTTTTCGGCCGTAAGAGGCAATGTATTTTGCAAGTCAAAAATTTATTTAAAAATATTCGGCACAGAAAATGTTTCAAATTAAATACCCATAGAAAGTATACATTTCGTTTTTTAACAATGCACCGTTAGTTACATTTTTAACGATATTGACTTTCGGCTCGGTCTAATTTTTATAATTCTGGATTTATAATTATCAATATATTAGCTTACATCTGTGTAAGTTTTAGCTTGTAATCGCGAGTCCCGAGTCCCCCACACAAGTCAAAATATGTCCGATCGGGCACTCTACTATTGACCCTTCGCTACATAAAATATTATTTTGTTAAGCATTACGGGTGTTGCAGTCAGCTGCTGTAGAAGTGCAGTGGTGGGATTGTGACTACCGCCCACACTCCGTTCGCATGCTGTCTGGGCGGGAGGGACATAGAGTACAAAACAGTTGAGATACAATATCGCGCGCTTTGGACATTCTTTCGCCCTCTTGAGTGAAGATCATACACTACGGTTCTGTGGCAATGCGGTGCATTTACGTTGGGTATCTTTCTTAATTTATCTATGCTAATACCTATTTTACGCGTGTTAAAGATACAAGAAGTGGTAAACCCTGGATGTATAAAAGAGGAGATATCGCATCTCATTGACAGAAAGCGCATTGTTGTGAAGCCAACATCTGAATGGCGTGAAGTTAATGCAATAACAAATTTTGTTTTCCACCCGCGGCATTGGCGTGCCGTAATTTGCATTATTCAGTATGTTTCGGAAACCTAAAAATAATAGATAGGAAAAATATTGTATGAATATGATTTATGCACACATATAAAACTCATTTTTTTTGCTATACACTAGTAAACAATTCATCTTTCAGTAGTAGTGTTGTAAAATATCGGCATAATAAGCAAATTAAATACCGCACGCCTATGAATCTTAACCTTAAATACTACTTGGGTGTTACATACCTGTAAAATGAAACCTTGGATTAACGTATATCAATCTTTCTGCACATTTGACACTGCCTGATCATCTTATTACAGCTACCGTTAACAATTATATGGAAATAATTCCCTGCGTCTTGCACATAATAAAACTAAATAAAAACAAACACGCAAACGCCCAAATGGTGTGTGACCGTAAACATGAAGCTTAGTCATTGGACATGCACAACTGGTCAGCTGGAAGATCCAATGTTTTCTACAAATAAACGCTTAGACTGTGATCACATCTTGGTATCAGTTTAGAATGTGAAAAGCTGGATCCCCTCTTTTATACATCCATGTGGTAAACTAAGCAAGAACCTAATAACGAGAAAAAAACATCGGTGTGAAAACAGCATTTAAAGTTAGCTGCAGATTTTTACGAAAATACCCAAACGTCCAGTGGCGTCGTCAAAATCTTTGCTTCAACCATAAAACTAAATCCGTATTAATTTCTACACAGAAGGTGTTTTTGCTTTTGTACAGGGTGAGCAAATAAGAGAGGTGGTMAGTCTCATAAAMCAGTAGCCCTAGAGCTTTGAGGTAAAAATGTTTTTAAGTAAAGTGGCCAAGAGAAAGTGCTTGAAAATATTTTCGAGTTTGTAAAGTGTGGGGCGCTGTGGTACCTCCAAATTATAAAATTAATGTTTGTGTCATTTTTAGCCTAATAAATGTCTGCGGTATTAAACATTTTAAGATTGTTTGGACTAAAATCTACAATTTTTGTTTAAAACATTTTATTGTTAAATGTCAAATTAAAGAGTGGGGGGAGGGTGAATATTAATATAGAAAATTGCTAATATTTCGGGTTTGGCTTGACCGATTTCAACCGACGAGGTGTCGTTTTCAAGAGCTTATGCGCCCTTATAAAAAGCAATTTTAAGTGTCAGAACATTGTTTGCGTGTTACCGCAAGAGGGCGTTTCCTGAAGTTACTACCTAGATATCAATTTTTCTCGAAATTTTCAAATGCAAAGTTATAAGGCTATTTACTTTATTAAATGAACAATTGAATATAGATTAAAATGGTGAAAACTACAATGGTGAAAACAGCATCATTTAAAAAATTCGAGAAAAATCGATATTTAGGTTGTAATTTCAGAAAACGCTCTCTTGAGGTCAACACACAACCTATATTCTGACACTTAAAATTGCTTTTTATAAATGCACATAAGCTCTTGAAAATGACACCTCGTTGGTTAAAATCGGTCAAGCCAAACCCAAAATATTAGCGGTTTTCTATATTAGTATTCACCGGCCCCCACTCCTTTATTTGACATTTAACGAAAAAAATGTTCTAAACAAAAATGCTGGAAAATATTTTCGAGTTGGTAAAGTGACTACTAGGAGGCGCTGTGGCACCTCCAAATTACAAAATTAATGTTTGTGTCATTTTTAACCTAATAAATGTATGCGGTATTAAACATTTTAAGATTGTTTGGACTGAAATCTACCAATTTTGTTTAGGACATTTTTTTGTTAAATGTCAAATGAAGGAGTGGGGGCGGGTGAATATTAATATAGAAAATCGCTAATATTTCAGGTTTGGCTTGACCGATTTCAACCAACGAGGTGTCATTTTCAACAGCTTATGTGCCTTTATAAAAAGCAATTTTAAGTGTCAGAACATAGTTTGTGTGTTGACCGCAAGAGGGCGTTTTCTGTAATTACTACTTAAAATCGATTTTTCTCGAAATTTTTAAATGGTGTGGTTTTTACCATTTTAGTTTGTATTCAATTGTTCTTTTAATGAAGTAAATAGCCTTTTAGCTTTGCATTTAAAAATTTCGAGAAAAATTGATATTTAGGTAGTAACTTCAGAAAACGCCCTCTTACGGTCAACACACGAACAATGTTCTGACACTTAAAATTGTTTTCTATAAGGGCACATAAGCTCTTGAAAACGACACCTCGTCTATTGAAATCGGTCAAGCCAAACCTGAAATATTAGCGATTTTCTATATTAATATTCACCTGCCCCCCCACTCCCTTATTAGACATTTTGACAAAAAAATGTTCTAAACAAAAATGGTAGATTTTAGGCCAAACAATCTTAAAATGTTTAATACGGCAGACATTTATTAGGCTAAAAATGACAAACATTAATTTTGTAATTTGGAGGTACCACAGCGTCCTCTAGCGGTCACTTTACAAACTCGAAAATATTTTCCAGCGATTTCTCTTGGCCACTTTACATAAAAAATATTTTACCTCAAAGCTCTAGGGCTACTGGTTTATGAGATATGACCGGCCACCTCTCTTATTTGCTCACGCCTATACATTCACAGTTGAAAATATAATCTATCGAAAGCCGCAATCAAATTTTCTTTGGGGTGGTTTTTCCTGTCCTTAAGATAATTTATTGTGTATCTTCCAAACGGCACATAGGGCCACAACCAGATTCTGCACATGGATGGCTAAAAATATAACCTATCGAAAGCCGCAATCAGATTTTCTTGCACTCGGGGCCTTGAGGTGGTTTTTGCAGCWYTTAAGATAGTTCATTTTGAATCTTCCAAACGGTGCATAGGGCCACAATCAGATTTTGCACACGGATGGCTAAAAATATAATATATCGAAAGCCGTAATCAAATATTTTTGCACTCGGAGCCTTGGGTGGTTTTTGCCGCCCTTAAGATAATTTATTTTGTATCTTCCAAMCGGTACATAAGACCACAACYATATTTTGYACACGTATGGCTAAAAATATACCGAAMGCTGCAATCACATTTTCTTGCATGTTTTTGCCGCCCTTAAGATAATTTATTCTATATCTTCCAAACAGTACGTAGGGCCACAACCAGATTTTGCACACGGATGGCCAAAACTATAATCTATCGAAAGCCGCAATCAAATTTTCTTGCACTCGGGGCTTTGAGGTGGTTTTTGCCGCACTTAGGATAATTTATTTTGTATCTTCCAAACGKCACATAGGGCCACAAGCAGATTTTACACACAGATGGCTAAAATATAATCTATCGTAAGCCGCAATCAAATTTTCTTATACTCGGGGCTTTGAGGCGATTTTTGCCACACTTAAGATAATTTATTTTGTATCTTCCAAACAGYACATAGAGCCACAACCAGATTTTACACACAGATGGCTAAAAACATAATCTATCGAAAGCCGCAATCAAATATTCTTGCACTCGGGGCTTTGAGGTAATTTTTGCCGCACTTAAGATAATTCATTTTGTATCTTCCAAACGGTACATAGGGCCACAACCAGATTTTGCACACAGATGGCTAAAATATAATTTATTGAAAGGCGCAATCAAATTTTCTTGCACTCGGGGCTTTGTGGTAGTTTTACCGCCCTTAAGATAATTTATTTTGTATCTTCCAAACGGCACATAGGGCTACAACCAGACCTTGTAGCAATAGTCCTTTGAAGATACAAAATAATTATTTTAAGGGAGGTAAAACTACTCCAAGGCCCCGAGTGCAAGAAAGTTTGATTGCGGCTTTCGATAGATTATATATTTAGCCATCTATGCGCAAAATCTAGTTGTGGCCCTATGTGCCGTTTGGAAGAAACAAAATAAGTTATGTTAAGGGCGGCTAAAACCACCCCAAGGCCCCGAGTGGAAGAAATCTGGTTGTGGCCCTACATGCCGTTTGGAAGATAGCAAATAAATTATGTTAAGGGCGGTAAAACCACCCCAAGGCTCCTAGTGCAATAAAATCTGATTGCGGCTTTCAAAAGATTATAATTTTAGCAATCTATGTGCAAAATCTGGTTGTGGCCTTATTTACCGTTTGGAAGATACAAAATAAATTATGGTAAGGGCGGTAAAACCACCTTAAGGCCCCGAAAATTTGATTGAGGCTTTCGATAGATTACATTTTTAGCCATCTGTGTGTAAAATTTGGTTGTGGCCTATGTGCCGTTTGGAAGATACAAAATAAACTATATTAAGGGCGGCAAAAACCACCCCAAGGCAAGGCCCCGAATGCAAGAATATTTGATTGCTTTTTTCGATGGATTATAGTTTTAGCCGTCTATGAGCAAAATCTGGTTGTGGCCCTATGTGCCGTTTGGAATATATAAAATAAATTATCTTAAGGGCGGCAAAAACCACCCCAAGACCCCGAGTGCAAGAAAATTTGATTGCGGCTTTTTTTTTAGCCATCCGTGTGCAAAATCTGGTTGTGGCCTTATGTACCGTTTGGAAGATACAAAATAAATTATCTTAAGGGCGGCAAAAACCACCCCAAGGTCCCGAGTGCAAGAAAATTTGATTGCGGCTTTCGATAGATTACATTTTTAGCCATCCGTGTGCTAAATCTGGTTGTGGCCCTATGTGCCGGTTGGAAGATACTAAATCAATTATCCTAAGGGCGGCAAAAACCACCCCAAAGCCCTGGTGCAAAAAAATCTGATTGCGGCTTTCGATAGGTTATATTTTTAGCCATCCAAGTATTTAGTTTAGTTTACAAGTATTACTTGAAGCTGTCGTAAATATCAGACGGGTTCGGCACGTTCCACTGTCTTGCAGCGGAGTGGACCGTATCCAAAAATTGTGTTTAGGCTTTTTTAGAATTTTTTCCGTACACATAAATCAATGAGCATTACTTGGTATTATTATTTGAACTACAAATATTTCTCATCTAACAGCTTTTAATGTATAACTAAATCGTATTCTTTCCTAATTTAATTAGAATCTATTTTTATAACCATGAATGATAAACATTCCAATTTCAATGCGGCAGCCCATACTTTCTAACTTTTGATCGCGATGTGCAATCGTCCTCTGCCCTGTTTCTTCACAGCTTAAAGTTTTCTTTTAATCCGGAGGGTCATAAGGCGTAGTTTCTACCTGTACATTTTTTTGGAAATCAGAAGAAATCGGAACTATTCTACTCCTTGTATAAACGGTATTAAAAGCATATGTGTTTACATATATTTTAAACTTTTACAGCATATAAGCGTACCACGTGCAATATTTGTTGCTTACTCAGTCATACATATATGCTTACATTTAGCCACCTATTAAGAGGAGTTTGTGACAAATACATTTCGTAGGGCAACTGATAAAACAGATTATTGCTGATTTTAAACCGTGGGGCAATTGGGTATATATGTATAGAGGATGTTTCACGGATCACGAATGATAATGACCCTGACGAAATTAAAAATGTAACCCAAAATACATTTGCAGAGGCAACATTGAGAATTGTTCATCGTCTTAATAAATATAAAACGCAGAGAGCTGTATAAATTCGTAAATTTGTAAAACAAATTTTATACTTGAAAAATGTTTATTCAATAACAACAATGTAATAAATGCTCAAAATGTTGCCCTCCGCTGTTCTACTTTCATTTGGTGTTTGATATACTTGCTCTTTTACAATTCCCCACAGAAAAAAATCCAAAGGAGTAAGGTCCGGGCTTCTCGGTGGCCAAGGATTAATTGAACCTCTTAATATCCATCGGTTAGGCAAAACCAAATCAAGATGATTTCGCACTATTCTATGATAATGCGCAGGTGCCCCATCTTGTTGGAACCATAGATCTTGTCTTACTTGTATGTACATTTTGGAGAAGTACCGGTAAAATGTTTCTTAAAAAATTTAGATAAGTATTGCCGTTTAAACTATCGCGAAAAAAATAAGGCCCAACAATTTGATTCCTCAATATTCCGCAC
Source organism: Rhyzopertha dominica (assembly GCA_025024175.1). Lineage (NCBI taxonomy): Eukaryota > Metazoa > Arthropoda > Insecta > Coleoptera > Bostrichidae > Rhyzopertha > Rhyzopertha dominica. The sequence continues at coordinate 43,121,580 of QCXZ01000137.1, read as the reverse complement.
CAGACATTCGTCGAGTAGATAGTTTGAAAATGTCCTTCTCGAATCCTACGTGGATTTTCTTGCGCATAATAATGCAGGTTATGTTTGTTAACTCCACCATTATTAGAAAATCTTGCTTCATCTGAGAAGCAAATGTTATAAAATTAACACATTCAAATTTTGGTGTTCCCGAAAAGAGTTACAAAAAGCCAGTCTTCTAGGATAATCTGTCTCCTTTAAGGCTTGAACCAAATGCAAGTGATACGGATGAAATTGATGGCCTTTAATTATCCGATGTACTGAAGACAGACTAATACCGGTTGCTCTTGAGACTACCCTTTGACTAATATGAGGATTTTCGTCAATCATTTCCAATACTCTAATTTTATTGTCAGGGCCTGTTGATGTTCTTTCTCTTGACTTTTTCAGTGGTGGCCAATTTGTCCTTAAAGTTAATTCAAGTCTCTTGAAAATTGTATCTGCAGGAGCTCTTCTATTTGGAAAACGTTGTCTGTATAAACGGGCAGCAGCGGAAGCATTCTTCTTGCATTCACCATAAATCAAAATCATATCTGTTTTTTCATCATTTGAATACATTTTGACATTTAATAAATACAGTGACAAGAACCATAGCGCRTAGCCGTAATGGATTCCMAATTTATTTTTAAAATAATACCATTATGTAAATAACSACATTGGCTATGAGAATGTATTTTGGGTTGCATTTTTCAGGGTCATTATCATTCGTGAAACATCCTGTATTTATGTAAAAACTTGAAGCAAGCGCCGATTATCGTTCTGATAGGAATGCGGAAGTGTTTGAAAATTGGTTTAAAAACATTTTATTGCCACCAAACAGCGTCAGTCTAAGCTACTCTCTATTAAATTGAAGCCACTTATGTATCCTACAAACATATCATTACCAGGTAGTGGACACTCTCATATTACATACCCGTAAACGCTATTGCTGCAACCAACAGTACACGATACAGTTATGGATACAACATCCATAGATGGCACTCTGTGCTGTGTGTGTGTGAAGCACGGCTAATGCAGGCATGCGGGATTGCGTTTAAATCAAGGTATGTTCAAATCAAGTTGATGTCAAGCATAGATGTCTATGATGTCAAGCTTTGATATCTAGCAAAAAATTGTCGCAAGTTCCCAACGTACCTACCTATAGGATATTTTAATATGCTATGGTTATTATTATTTTGCAACCTGTTAACATTTTGGTAGCATTTTGTGTTTAAAGTTATATATAGTATATTGTAACATTGAAGTTGAATACGAAAAAGGTAAGACATTTTGATTTAATTTTGTACCTTGAAAAGTGTTAAAATTGTTAGTTTCGACAATGCCGAAGGTATCACACAGAAAAAAATGTGCGGTAAAGAACTGTATTAATAAATATTTAACAAACTCAAATATCATATTTCACCACTTCCCAAGAGAAGATGCCATGTGTGAAGAATAGGTAAAACGGACAAACAATTTGGACGTGCAGTCTCGCAGCCTTACATCCATTCGAGCATCATTTGTGGTGTGTGGAGAATCCTTTCCAGCTAATTGCTTTTAAACGCCAGATCAAAATAAACTAAATAGAAGAGTAGTTCACACACTATAAATAATGAACCATGGTGCAAGATAAACATTGTTTTTGAATCTTATTTCTGGTAATTACATTTACGACAGTTCAAATAATTCGCAGTTTTTTAAAACCTCGCATTTCGTTTGCCAATATTTTACACGAAACGAAGAAAACAACCCTATAATTATTATTTAAAGTAAACCTTTCTGACTTAACTTTTTATGAAGTTACATAATTGCGTACAAAATCACCATAATATAAAAAGTTAAGTTACACATGCTTACATAAATTAAAAATATTGTTTTCTTAATTTCCTGTGAAATAGTGGGCAAAGTAGATATATATATATGACCATAGGCGCCATTTCTGGGCATAGGTCGCTCAATTTTTGAGCTCTTCTGATCCGCTTTATGCGGTGGATCAATCCGCTTTCTCATCATTTACAGGTTCTTCTGTGTTTTTGCTCTGTTTGCTATATTGTTCCATTCTTTCCTGTCCTTGATCTTTTCTCTCCAGTCTTTTACTTCCATCTTTGCTAGATCTCCCATAACTTGGTCTTGCCACCTGTTCCTTGGTCTTCCCCTTGGTCTGTTGGTTCCAGGCCTCCAGTTTAATATTGTTTGTATAACTTCGTCTGGTTCTCTCCGTCGTACGTKTCCAAACCATCYCAGTCTTTGGGATTTTATGTGTCCTATGACGTCTTCTCCGTGCATTATATTTCGTGTTTCGTGGTTCATTAGCATTCTGTACTCATTGCCGTCCTTTTGTGTTCCAAGTATTTTCCTTAGGATCTTCCTTTCTTGTGTTCTCATTCTTTCCTCGTCTCTATTAGTCAGGCACATTGTTTCTGCTGCGTAGGTCATTACAGGTCTTATTGCCGCTTTGTATATTTTTAGTTTTGTTTCTTTACTTAGGGATCTGTCTCGTAATAGCTTTTGGTAAGTCCAGTATGCTCTGTTTCCCGCCTTAAGTCTTTCGTTAATTTCTGTACTTCTTTCGTTTTTCCCATTTATAGTAACTCCGAGGTATTTGAAGTGTTCCACTTTTTGAAAGCTATATTTTCCTATTGTTAGGGCGGTTCCGGTATAGTCGCTTCTAGTGCTGACGAGATATTTTGTTTTGTCTTGATTTATTCTAAGACCTCTTAATTTGGCTTCTTTTAATAAATGTTGTAATGCTTCCTGTAGGCTACATTTATCTCTTGCCATCAGGGCCAGGTCATCTGCGTATCCTACTACCTGTGTTGAGCTTTGTGTGATTTTTCTTTCCAGTCCTGCGTGTTTGATAACTCCATCCAACGCTATATTGAAGAGAGTTGTTGACAGACTGTCTCCTTGCCTCACCCCTACTTCAATTCTTATGCTTTCTGTGTCACCGTCCTTTGTTGTGATCCTTGCTGTTGAGTCGTGCATTGTCATTCTCGTCAACCTGATTAGTTTTGCTGGTATTTTCATTTCTGTCATGTCTCTAATTAGTTGCTGTCTGTCTATGCTGTCAAAAGCCTGTTCAAAATCAATAAACAAGATATGTAGTTCTATACTGTGTTCGTAGCATTTTTCAATGGTTTGTGTTAGTATGTGTATGGCGTCAATAGTCGATCTTCCTTTTCTGAAGCCTTGTTGGTACTGTCCTATGTAACTCTGTGTATTTGTTTAGTCGGTTTCGGATTATAGTGGTCAGCAGTTTGTATGTGGTATTCAGCAGCATTATGACTCTATAGTTAGTACATTTAAGTGGGTCTCCTTTTTTAAATACAGGTGTGACTAATCCTTGCTTCCAGTCCTCTGGCATTTTTTCATTATTCCACACTTTAACTAGTAGTTTGTGTATTCTGTTTGCTAGCGTTCCTCCACCGTTCTTTATTAACTCATAATTAATGTTATCTGGCCCTGCTGCTTTTTTGCCTTTTGTTTCCTTAAGTACACGCATGAATTCTTCAAAACTAGGTGCGTCCTCTTCGTCATCTCTGGCATCTACAGGTTCATCAGTGCATTCTGTTTGTACCGTGTCGCTGTACATATTCGTAAAGTGTGTCTCCCAGTCTTCCTTGCTTATTTCTGGGGTTCTTTTTTTGTTGATGCCAACTTGTTGCCTTATATATTCAAACAGCTTTCCATTATTTTTGTTGTTCAAGTCAAGTTGCAGCATTTGGTCCATGATCCATTTTGCTTTTTTCCCTTTATAGAACCTTGTAGCCTCTTGCCTTGCCTTCCTATATTCATCCAGCTCTTGTTCTTTTCCATTTTTGATCCATCTGTTTCTGGTTTGAATCTTCTTTTCTCTTTTGATCTCACAGTCTTCGTCAAACCATCCCTTCGTCATTTCCCGTTTTCTTAGCCCTACTGTTTTCTTTGCTGCTTCCATTATGGCAGATTTTATGTTTGTCCACTCTGTATCTATTTTGCCTTCTTCGTTTTTTCTTAGGATATTACTAACTTCTACAGACAGTTTGTTTTTTGTTTCTTCCTCTTCTAATTTTTTTATGTTCCAGAACTTTCTTTTGTTCGGGTTCTTTTCGTTTATTGCTGTTTTCATTTTAATTTTTGTTATTAACAGAATGTGATCTGTGTCTGCATTTGCTCCTCTGTAGGATCTTACATCATGAACTATTTTTTTCCATTTTTTTGAGACTAGTACGTGGTCGATTTGGTTTCCGTCAGTTTTTCCAGGCATCATCCACGTTATTTTGTGTTCCTTTTTGTGTTTGAATTTGGTGCTTGCTATATATGTGCCTGTTATCGAGGCTAGATTACACAGTCTTGTTCCATTATAGTTTGTATACTTATGGATAGTTTCTCTACCTGCGACGTCTTGATTGAACTCTTCCTTCCCAATTTTGGCGTTAAAATCTCCCATTATTATAATTGCGTCATGGCTTGGTATCTTATCACAAGTCTTTTCTAGTTCCTCATAGAATTTTTCTTTGTCATCATCTGTGGCGTCTTCTGTTGGGGCGTATACATTTATTATTGTTATATTTGTAATGTTACTCTTTATTCTTAAATATGATATTCTCCCGTTTACTTTTTTAAAATTCAAGATATTTTGTTTCATTTTATTTCCCACCATAAATCCTGTCCCGTTTTTTCCTTGTTGATCCTCCCCTGCATATAGCATTGTGTAGTCTGTCTTTTCTATCTCGCCTTCTCCTCCCCATCTAACTTCCTGCAAGGCCAATAGGTCAATCTGATAGCGCATCATTTCTTTTGCAATCTCCCTCATCTTGCCAGCAGCCAGCATTGTTCTCACATTCCATGTCCCGATTCTGATATTTTGTTTTCCATTTCTTCGTTTGTACCATTTCGTTGCCGTGTTCGTTACCATTTCTCCAGTCCAACTGTCAGTGTTGCTTAGTTTTTTGGGGGACGACTTTTCTTGATGTCGTTCCATGTATGTACTTTCTTGTCTATAATAATCTTTTGGTACCCTACTTTTGCTTCACTTCCTTTTTCCCTCTGCTCCTTTGCTAGTTGCCTGAGTTCTTTCTGTATTTTTCTCTCCTCTGCTGTCATGTCATGTTCTATATATACGTTTGTATTCCTTAGTTTCTGTGTGTTCTCCATTATCATTTTCTTTTCTTTCCAACTTTGCACTTTTGCTAGCAAGATTCCCTTTGTAAGTTCAAAAGCTTCATTGATTTTGACCTCAACACTTAGCTTTTCCCTAATGTAGTCTTCTACCGCAAAGTAGATACCAGGTTTTAAAATTAAGACAAGAAATAATCGTCATTCGTCAAAATAAATGACATTTGTATGACTTGGAGTTTCTGATTTATCGGCTACACCTGCTGGTCGTTTCATTAATGTAGTTCACATACAACATTCACAGATGGCGCTGTAACTCATTCCACAAAATTTATCAACACTGGCCATTCTTGTTTAGTGATATTCTTTGATCATTACATGTTAAGTACAATAAAAATTTTCAAAATAGTTTTTCCAAACAGTAAAAAAAGTTGGCTTTATGACCATTGACATCCTTATCTAGAAAAACAAGCATTTACGGGGCTATGTTTATATGAAAAAAATCTAATTTTTAGTCATAGAATCTCTGGTTAAATTGTTGTACGCTATTTTCTGGACACCCTGTATATTGTTTGACTGGGTTGCCTTTGCGCTACAAATGTTGAAATACTGCTAAGCCAACTTGCGTTTTCCTTGCCACACTCTGTATTTGCAGAAAGCGCTTACCAAATATTTAAAATAAATTGGATACATACTTGGAGCTGTTTATTGTAAGAGTAAAGCTATAACCATTAATATCCACTTAGAGATATGTGGATAAGTTTTCTATTCTGGTAATACTTGTTTTATACCGCAAGTGGGAATATTTCCTCGATTGTAGTGTTCCTAAMCTCTTCTTATTGAGCGTATAAAATATGCACAGCTATACTGGTATAATGGAAAGCAGGTTTGGCATTTATAACTACATGACTAAAGAACCATCAAACGTGCAATGCTGCGTTAAAATTGTTTAAAAAAATAATAAAGTTGGCAAAGCATGTTTTTTTTGTGAACGATTGTCAGGTGCTTYGAAGAATTTTMTTGTGACTGCKTATATGTCTGACCTTGCACGAGAATCATTTATCACAAAACTTATCATTACAATAAACTTCTAGGTATACGGGGTATTCGTGTTTTCAACGTTTTTAGAATTATGAAAGAAATGCGTTTACTTCCATCCTGTATAGTATACCTACCTAGTTCTGTGGTTGCATTTAATTTAGTTGTAGGACCTACCTCGTAGTGTTTTCATATTACGCCCGACGAGTGCATATTCATATAATACTAGTATTTGTTCTTATCCTGTATCCTGTGCTATCATTCAATAGGTGGTATGATTAGTGAGGAGCTAGTATGGCAATCCAACAAACACTTGCATAATTTATTTGAAAATGAAAGCAGAAAATGACGGCCTTTAGTGTTATCAAATGATTTAGTGAAATTTATCATTTCCACAACGTTAGATTTAAATTCATAAAATATCAGAATAAGCAGTATTAAAATATTAACTTCATGTTATTCGCCTACATGTAATGTAAAACAGAATATTAATATTTTTGAATATACGTGCAGAAAGTAAAAAAGCAAAATACTATTTCTTTATCCAATTTAAAACCTACTGTTACCTATAGTTTTTAAAACAATCTGTCGTATCCGAAAAGAGCTTAAGAAACAACTCTATTTTAATTAGTTATGTAGAAAATAGAGCTCTTATCAAAACGCCATCTCTAATTTTGTTGGTATATATTTGTTTTGTATATCTCAACATAAAAAAAAAACTAAAATTGGTCAAATTTCCATAATTTTTACAATGGCATAAAATAAAGTTGTCGATCAATAGGAAGCATTAGTTTTAGTCGAGATACTGTAATATTACTATAAGAAATTAAACAACAGTACTGTTTCCTTATTTCGAAAACAGGCACAACAGTATTACTCCTGAGAGAAACAACAACTTATTTACATTGCCTACACTCCACACACAAAATGGTATCTCAACATAACATTTTAAAGTATTGTAGAATTGAACACCATTATTAGTTAATAAAAATATTATATTACGTATATTGGCGTAACTAAATTGTTATTCGTCTTTTTTAAGAGAACCGTTTTGTTCTGATGTTGTCTTTTCTTGATAAGTGTTTCCTTGCCCACATCCCATGTCCATGCCGAAAAATACTTGTTTTCCCTGAAATTAAAAGTTACATCAATTTACATTGTAATAAAATAGGCTTATAGCTATATCAGCAAATACGTTTACGGTTTTGCTGTTTGGAAAATGCATTTTCTCCCTAAACCTTTAATGCATTTTCGTGGCAATTAAAATATCTACCCTATTTATTTTATGTCTAGCTCTGCGTTACTTAACATACGTAAGAAAAAGAAAGAAACTCGAACGAACACTTTGACTGCCGTACGTGCTGTACAAAAAATCATACTCTAGATTGTGGCGGTATAGTATTCTAAACAAACAAATTATGTTATCATAATTGGCATTTTAATTGAGTTTATATGTCGGATACCGTACTAACGGAAATTGCGCAAGCATCAAGGGTCCAGTTGGCAATAAGTTTGGTGTGGGTGCCTTTTGGAACCTTTGTGAAATTATATGAATTGAAAGCAGTGGCGGCTCGTGGCCTTCCAAGTAGGGTAGGCGACACCTTATACTCGTATATAGTATAAGTAATTATAATTATTGTCTTCGATCTTGGAATATGTGTATTTTAATGGTCATGCCAATAATTTATTTTTATTCGTATACCACCGCACATTTATTCGTTTTCTGCTCTAAGCGACCTTAAATTTCTCCAAATCGAATGGTAAACAAAAAATTTAGCAAAACTCAAACTATAATAAGCTCAAAAACGCTAAAAAAGTAAACGAAACTTGTGAAACAGTACTTTTAAATAATAGAGTACTTAATCTTATCCGTGTTGTAACTGTTCCGAGCATATTGAAAGTTTATATAACATATTCCTATGTCACGTCTTCCTGTTGCATGATTATTATGATGTTTCATTTTGAATAAGACGATAAAAAATGTAAAAATCTTACACTTGCGAGTTGCTGGCATCTAGTCCATACAAAGTTTGTCCTAGGCGACCGATCATTCCGCCTGAGACGCATCTATATGCGCGGAGATTTTACTACGTTAACCGTCAACTGCGGTCGTTAACGGAGCAGATTCTGAAGGACGTGAACACAAATACAAATGAATTTCAGTTGGTCAAGTTGTGTCGCCTATTCCCAATTTAAACGTTCGCCGTAATAACGCGGTTCCTAATTTTTGAGCGGTATGGGTAAACTTGAGATGAAATATTAAATAAACACTTGTAGAAAAACAAATTCCATTAAAAAAATTATAAATTTCTAGCAAATTATTATTTATTTTTATGGCATTGTTGATTGAAATTGCAAGGTAGGCGGTGCCTACCTTGCCTACCTCGAGGAGCCGCCACTGTTTCAGACTTAGCTTTCTTGCGAATTAATTTTTATGACTGCAGKATTACAGTGGAGCAAGGAATCATTAAAAGTTACGGGGCACAACTTACTTAGATAAAAAGTTCAGCAAGGTTCAATATTACTCTTAATTAGTACATGTTGTCCATGAAATATATTAAAGCGACAAACATATTAAATCCAKTCGTAAGAATTCTTAGCTGAATTATATAAAAATATGTAAAAATTCCAAAAAGATGAAAAAATAATAATTAGTTGCAATATAAAAAAAATCCGGCAAGGCTGGATTTTTGTACCGTTTTATTTTGATGGTTTAAATAATAATAAGTTTTCTAAGTCTAATTTGTAAAATTTTCACCAAAAAAGGTTTCTTGATTTTAATGTGCATACGTACAATCTTTCAATTTGGGGTACATTCCGTGAATTCCTCCATGCAGGCAATACCATCTAGCAGCACCAATAGGTATTACGCCGAAAAAGTTCAAAATTTCAGATTGCAATAAGGAAACAATTCATAATGTTTTTTGAGTGCCAGTGTGAACAATGGATAACAGAAGTTTGTTATGCATATCCTAACCTTGTATCGGGCAAAACTTACTATTTGTGACAAACTTTTCAAAGAATCAGATATTGTTGCGTTTCATAATATAAAGGACCAACTGGTCAAATTATTCAACAATAATACGTCTTTTAAATTAAAAAAAAATGCCATAGGTTTTTCACCATGTCCATGTCCACGTTAAACATATGGATGTATCAGACATACAGTTCACGCACAATTTGTTTAATCTTGTCCACTTTTATCGCGATATATGTAGGCCAATCGTTCTGTAAATAAAGTTGTGAGATCCATATTTTTGTATGCCTAGATAAATAAATATGTTGAATATAATAACAATGCTGGTGGAAACTGAGATTTTAAGGAAATGTAACAGAGGAGAAATTCGTTAACATCAGGAGCGCCGAAACAAATTCAAACCGTATGTTGAGTAGCTGGGGGGGAAATGTAAGCATGTCCGAAGATAGCACTGCGAGAACAAGATGCTGGAATTGTCATTAATGATTGAACAAATCGAACAAATTTTGGTCAAGACCCTCGGACCATGGATTTTTTTAGTAGAATAAAATAATTTTATCCGCTTAAGCATTCTCGCCGAGAACAAAAACTTCAAGAGATCTAAAAAAAATCCACTGAATCTGTTTCATATTTACTTCGCAAAAATGAGAGAACTTGATGGTAAATTACACAATACATTTTTCTGTACATTTCTTTGGCAATCAGAAAAATGTGAAAAATTTGCTTTGATCTTTTGCTGAATTTTTTTATTGTGACTTATAATATGTAGCGACTACGATACAGCACCTTTTTTGAAACGAATCAGCAGCTAAGTTGGGAGTTTTGCGAATCGCGATTTAAGTTTTCGATATTACGCAAGATTTAAATGACCATTGTTTTAATAAATAAAAACTCGCAGTTCTCCAATTGCTTCGAAAACTCACTCGTTTTGGCTAAAGAAACAGCATTTACTGATAAACTAGACCCTTGTTGATAGAAAAAAGTCATTAGCGACTTTCTCAAGCACACATCTGATGGGGGAAGAATTCGTATTGTCCATCTGTAAATTATATTCATCAAGGCAGAAAATTTACAAAAACGGAATAAAAATATTTGCCTAGTAGGGCAATAAGCTGCAAGTGCAACTTTGCTTTTAGCTCTTCTGATTCGTTCTCTTGAGGATACACGAAAAAGTGAGCGACAAAGTACGTAAAAATTCCGTGTGTTGAATTCCACACATGAAATCTTCACGTGTTTCACGGCCATGACAATTAAACGTTTTCACGCAGAGTGTACCTAAAAGCAAACTAGCGAGGACTTTCTTCAACTAGTTGACCAGAAGAGGTCCTAGCATGATTGTTAAATAGACGAAAATTGATCGTTCCAAAAAATAAAATAACATTCTAGAGTTTTCATGTAAGTAGTTGTTCGACGTTAAGGATAAGTTTTGCATAGCGGCGATAAAAAGAAATAAAATGCGGACTAATTATGGCAGATAAAATAATTGAAGAATATAATAATGCAAAATATTGCAAGTTAAGGACAAATGAATAAGGAAATGAAAGCATACCAAGGGTGAACGACGAAAAAATTAAAGCTGTACAACGTGCTGTGAGAGAAAAGATGTTGGGATAGAAGACAGATAGAAGAAGCAGGTGTCTACAAAATTCATAGGACTTGGTGAAGAAATGAGTGCCTTGAGCTAATCAAGAGGAAAAGTAAAGGCTCATTCAAACCCTTCAGAGACCATGTTTTTCAAAGGGAAAACCAGTTTTAACAGAGACCGAATGAAGACGAGGATAATTTTTGATCTTTGATTTGAAAGGTTGTACTAGCAATTAGAGTTGCATCTGAGATGTAAGGGCCAGTTTTATATCAGGATGAGTTGTGTATACCGCACCGGAAAAAAAACTGTTGCTGACCACTTCCAAAAATAATAATAATAATGCTCACGATATGATCAAAAGTACACGTTTGATGGCAATCAAATTTAATTTGCACACGCTTTGAAGCAGATTTCTCATTTGTCGAATTGATACGTTGCTGTGAACGAAACGTGAATGCCCCACTATGATATGACGCTGAGAGTAAAGATCAATCTAAAGAGTGGAAACATTCCATGTTAAAAAACCAGGAAGCAACTAGGTATCTTGCATCACCTTCCCGGGGCATAGATTGAAATTGATAACTAATAAGAAGGCAACCTTCTTGCTAAAAATTGTTGAAGGTATTGCAAAAGATTGATTAAAAAGGTTTTTGCAATGGTTGTACAGTGGTTGTACAATGGTTCTTACAGTATTATTTTTGCACCAAATTTAAGGGATTGTTGAAAACACATAATAACCAGCATAAAAAGTCAGTTTACCCAAAAGTGTACTTGATCTGTTTTCAATTAAACAAATACTGTATTTGCAATTCTTGTCCAAATCCAGTGCATTAAAACTGGAAATGCCATATGGTTATTAAACATATGAATCTATACATCTCCAACCTAGGAAAGATTATACTTCTTAAGAACTCTGACATGGTCAGTCAAATGTGATGTCAGGATATCACCGACACATTCCGGAAATTATTATTAATTTTATGTGGATGGTGCGAATGCAACGCACCCTTCTGAAAATATTCTAAAAATAGCTGTTGTTTAAGATAAACAATTTCATTGAAACGTTGCATAGAAAAATCACGTATGAACAAAGAGATTGTAATTTTATTAGCTCTATTTAAAGTGAAAAAAAATCATGATTATAGACATTGTTGATACCGCAATGTGCTGTATTCCTGCGCAGCGAAACGTGCATTTCATTATACAGGGTGTCCCGCATTATGTGGGAAGCCTTTCGGAATCTGAAAACTGGTGCAAAAAGAACACTATTTTACAGTATAACTTTTTTTTTAATAACGCCCGCATTAAAAATGGGGGAAGAGAAACGGTTTTTAAAAAATATCTCTTACAGCGGGTGATATAATTTCATCAAATTTCGGCTATTATTATTGAAAGTGAAAGCCGTTAAAATGAAGCGCGCATTTTTAATAAATGTTTTTCTTAGGGAAGGGGGCGGAGGGGTCCAATTACCCCTTTAAAACGGTTAAGTATTTTTTAAATGCATGTTTTTCTAATCTTTGGGCCTTGTAGCCAAGAAAGGTATTCTTTGTTTATGCGGCTAAAATTGACCCTTTCCGAGAAAATTGCAGTTAAATGTTACGATTCACACTTTCACTGCTTAACTAAATCATTTTTTTAATCAAATTGGCCGTGACAAATAATAAAACTGTGTTTGATATTACTGTTACATTGACATTTTGCAATACTTTACATTATTTGTTGCAAAAATTCTGAAATAATAATAATAATGGAATATTCATATAAATGAGTATACCAGCGTACTTGTTTATATAAATATTCCATTATTATTTCATATTTTTTACAAATTTTTGAAAAAATACTTAAACATTTTAAAGTTAAGGGATAAAATGTAGGAGGATTGCACTCTCCCGCCCCCCTCAAATATTTATTAAGTAATTTTTATTATTTGAAAAACTGTTTCTCTTCCTCCAGGTTAAAGAGTGAATATCTCAGTAAGCGGGCGTTATTTAAAAAAAGTTATACTGTAAAATAGTGTTTGCAGATACCGAGAGGTTGCCCACATAATGCAGGATACCCTGTAGGTATATCGCCATAGCTTAACAAAGACAGTCATTAAAAAAATATTACTCATGCAACGAAGTGACTCATAATAAAAACTACGAGGCAATTTAAAAAAAGCCGCCTACATACGGGTATATGACGTTGAAATGACAGTAACAGGCTTCAAAAAATTCAACAGAAGTTTAAATGCCTATAATTATTCATTTGCAGAAATAAGTGATGCTGGAAAGCGCATACATGTTTTGAAGAAAAATATAGATTTTTTTCGTGGTTACTGAATACTAGTCTTATGTTTTAAACAAACTATGATGCTACAAAAATTTCCTTTAGAAAAAAATCCGGTAATCAACAACATTCGGTAATTAACAATCAGATAAAAACAATTAATTAATTAATATATATATGTATATATAATCAGTCCCTATCTACCGTAAAGTGTATTAATTAATTAAATTAGATGTAAATAAGAACTCGAACATAACTAACACTAACCGACTATTTTGAAACTCAATAACTTACACTACATACGACTGAAAAGTGAAAACTGTAAATATAAATATCAGTATTACCTACTTCGGAATTAACTACTTTGTGTCAAGACTGTTGCCCGCTATTTAAAAAAAAACAGGAGGTATAGGTTTTAAAACGTGCCTCTAATCCAGCATTAGTTCATATACGATGATCCTGTTTCTTATTGAAAGCAGACGAATGTAACTAATGTAGTGTGCAAATTTATTTGCGTTGTTAACTCACCTTTTCCATGTATGCTTTTACGTAAAAGTTGCCAAATAATACAATAAAGGAAAGCATGTAAATTATAAGTGTGTAGTGCATCCAAAGAGGGAAGTCGCATCCGGTTCGGATACCGTTAATACCCAAAACTAAGGCACACGTGAATTGGATCTGAAAACATTAATGTTGTTTGTACTTGTTCATTTGTATACCAGTCATCAAATATGACTATAATAATGTATTATTCAAAACGTCAAATTAAATTTCTCCATACGACTTACCATTTGAAGAATGGTGAGGTACTTTTTCCACCAGAGATATTTATATACCTTAGGCCCAAGAGCTGCCAAACCGTAGTAAGAATACATTAAAACGTGTATAGATGAATTTACCATGGCTGGCAAAAAGGCTAAAAGAAAGTAAACACCATTACTTTTTGTTTACCGATGTATCCACAAAACAATAATGGAGATTGGCGAGACCAAACAAACTTTGTTTAAACTAAGATTTATATGGAAAACTGAACGTGGCAAATATCTTTTAGTTTCCTGGTAAGTATGCAAAGCAAATAGGTATAGCAATACTTACTAGAGCCACTCGGAACCCATTTTATACCAATCCACCACAATGAAAACATCGTAGAATGATGATAAACATGTAAAAATGTCAGTTGCTGGTCCTTTTTTCTTAGAATGAAGAAAAATGTATCGCAGAATTCTAATAACTTAGAAAAGTAATACCACCAAACAGCATTTGCAATCTAAAAGAGATTAAAATCTTAGCAAAAGTTGTTTAACGTGTAAGCAGTAAATACCTGTAATTCGTCAGGATGGTACCTTTGTCTGCATGGCTCGCAGATATAGCTGTATCGTAACCTGGTTGAAGCCGTTAATAACTATGGAAATATATTGTTTGAAAATAAGTTAAAGTAATATGTAACTATATAGTATGTATGCCACTCCTTATAATGCATAAATATTGCTTTCGTAGGCGTTACTGTTAATAATACTATGTATTACTTTTTCAAAATCCAGATTTATAACATTTCTACGAAATATTTTATCGAAGGTTTCTCCCCACTGGATAAACTAATGAACGACCTCTTACCGTATTGTCATTATTATTAACAATATTTAGGTTAGGCACAGATACATGATATTTAATATTTAATAACAATTAAGCAATGTGTCGTTTGAAGGATAAAGAAACAGATATTGAAGAGCTTTTTTTACAGATTCCACCGATTTATAAAACAAATAGACTTTGTCAAATATTAAAAATCTTCATATATTTTTGATTTTGATTTTTGACTAGAGTTTCTATCGTATTTATTATAAGAACGTACAACTATCAGCAACAGTTTCACCCAACTGTTAATCGTTTTAGTACAATTTGTTATTTACTCAAATGGATTAAAGGAATCCATATCATATCATTTACATATAAACTACATAATGAAGGAGTTAACGAAATATACTCTTAGAAACTCAAATGGAAACTAGAATCGATGGTTTTTATCGAATGATGAAAGTACAATTACTTTCAAATTGTCTTTTATAATCGAGCAAAAGTTTAACAGCCACTGCCACCAACAGCGATGTGGGACACCTAGGAATCTTGTTTAACTTTTTAATGTAAAGAATAGCAAAAAGTGCTCTGCGCATGATGGATAGAAATTACATTTTGAAAGTGAAAGTAAATACAAAGTGCAAAACAAAACAGAAGACTACCTCCTGGGAAAATATTCCAACCATTACTAGTCCAACCGAAATAGAGAATTCTGACTTTAGTTGTGAATCTGCCAACAATGAGGGGTGGGGCAGACGACGATTAGTCGGCAATCAAGTGCAAAATTGTATTTGCATTTTTATTTCTTGTTGCTGGTCATTATACCCTAAACCAATTTAACACCATCTGTTTTCAAGAGGAAGACGAAAGGAGTATTCCTTGATTTGCGCTTTATTGCCGACAAAATGGCAAGATTTACAACGTAAAGTCAAAATTAACTATTTGGTTGAACGAGTATACATGATTGCGGAATGGTTATGAACCCTATCAGTCTAGGTATATCTAAAACTGCCGCTTTTGATGACGTATATCCGCAGTCAGTGCAGAGAATTCTCAAGTAAAGCAAATTTTGAGTCATAAAAATCAAACTGGTTCGGCGATATCATCCGTTCGTGTTTATGCAGGGCAACCTAACTTGGCTCTCAAAGTTTAGTATGCTGCAGAATATTAATCGAGCCCGCAATAATTTACACGGTGGAAAATTATGGTCCTGAAGAGTTTCAAGGTGGACATTTTTATCAATATTTGTGAGAGTTCGTTTGTTAATTTAAGATCTGAAGGATATATTTCACGTTTAGTCGGAGCAATTACGCATAATTCGGCCCCGTTCGCTCGTTCAACGGGGGAACAAGAAAACAACACCAAAGCGCATTACAACGGTCATAATAATTGACACGGACAACTGATATCGTCCATCAGGTAGATTGGCGTATGTGTCCTTTTGCAGAATGAGTTTTCAATACGTGTGTATCTGAGTAAATAACAGAAAAAAATTAAGAATATAATGGCTTCTTAAATCTTGTAAGTTTTGCTTCAAATTTCTCTGAAGTCTTAGTTAGGGCTACTAACTTCGGCATTTTTTTATTGTTAAGATACTAAACTTTAACGGTTAAGGGAGTCAAAAAAATGTGACATTGTTCATTTGGTAGGCCTGTGAATCCCAAAGCATAAACATGTTTTTAAATTGATTGGAGTTTAAGTGAATTAGTCTAAGATGGTAATATGATAAAATGTCTGATAATCTTGTCGTGCGTTATTTTTTTGTCATTTTATAAATACACAATCATTTAACATATCTTCTATCCAGCTAAATAAACGATGCAAGAATAACAAAGTCCCTTTTTTGTAAAACATCCTTATAAAGGCGTTTTATAAATCGGTGGATTTATTTGATATATTTGGGAAAAACTTGCTTTAAAATTGAAAAAGACTACATTAATCTATATTAGATTTTTTTAATTAGTGTATTTTCTTAAATCCGCCTAATTAATTTTGCACTGGAGGAAATACCATACTTAAATAATAGATAATTCAGTTAAATACCTGAACAGCTATGTAAGCGTTAAGAAGGGCCATCGCTAAATTGTAAGGGATTAAAATAAAGGTAAGTTTTAAGGGTCTCCTGTTTTTCATTATTTTCGGCCCGATCCATACTATAAGTAAATACAGTACGGTGTACAATAATGTTGGCGCTGGTGAATCCACAAAAAGCCATCCCCTTGTCCTCGAATCTGGAAATAATTTTTAGAGTATAAACGAAATTTTTATATACATATCGCATGAACGTTGTCAGGCAACCTACGATATGAATTAGACTTCTCCATGTATAACCGTCATTTCCTCATCGCAAATAATTAATATAGATGTCTTACACTGCTTGATTGTATTTCTTGCTTACGCAGTTCAAAGTGAGTATGACTTTATTACTAGGAAAATTCTGCTTGGAATTTAAGGCGTGTTATTTTCTATTAACATAAATCAGTACTAAAATTTTTCATTAAGATAACAATATTTTTTAACAGATTAGTAACACAAATCTATACCTATGTATACGAATGCCGCTTTTAAATGAAAAAAAAACTTTTTCTACATTTCAGGAAAAATAATTTTGGCATTTTGCTGCAAATACACAATCAACTCAAAACATTATCCATGCTTTAACATTTATATGTGCTGCAAGATTGATTTATAAACAGAAGGAGACTACTATAAAATTGTAAAATAAAAATTTTTTAATTAAATTTTTAGGAATCAAATTATTGGCACCCCTATTTATATTAAGGAGACAACTTACCTGATAATGATAATGTCCATAAATAATAATTGTACACCTTATCTATAAGGTAGGATGTTGCATTGGCTACACTACCCATCTCACTCTATCGGCCACAATCCTGTAGTCTGTAAACGAGGGCTATTGTAAATATTTTCATCATACTACATGATTACACTGTATTGTATGTATCAAGATCTAGTGCATTGCCACCCGATCTGCCAAAAGAGAAAGATAAAAGAGCAATAACGTTCCTATTTACAAATATGAACTTTTATTTTGTATTATTGTATAAAATAAATTGTTGATCAGCCTAGCTAACGTGAAACAAATGCCCTCTTTATGGCTCACAAGTACAGGTTAGTAACATTACAGGCTTATCAGTTCTGAAAAAAGCAGCTACATGTAATACTATACATCCTGCACGGATATCCCATGCAAGCAGGAACGTCTTCTTAACTTCAAGCAGTGATTAGTAACAACGTCACCTCCTTCCTTATAAATCTTATTTGACTTTATAGTTAAGGTAATAAATTATTTATTAGTAAGATTTTGAAAGTAGCTTTAATTTATTAAGAACGATTACCCAATAGTTCGAAATGTACATCCAAATATTGTTTGAAGGTTCCTTATTGTAATTTTGTTTTTGTTAGGATGAATTTGCACGCTAGTTTCTTTTGGTAGGCAATTAATTTTGGTGGTGTTCTCAGCAGTACCAATTTATAACAATTTATAGCTCGTGTTAATTTAATCCCTGATAATTACTGTTTAATAACAGTTGTAATTTTCGAACAAAGTTTTATTTTCCCTTAGAAGAAGATACCTTAAAGGTGAAAGAATTATCAAATTGTACTTATAAACATACTTTCTTTTAACTTTTCACCTAACAAGTGAAAATATGTTAACGCAGATTAGAAACTTTCTAAAAGGCAAATGTTGGTTAACGCTGCTTTCGTTTTGTTCAGACACATACGAGTATATAAGCTTACCCCCAACCATTTTCATAGTGAAAGCAGCAATTATCAGGTTAGTTTTATTTTTGGAAACTATATTCCGTAACCCAGTTTGTCCTTTTTCGGAAAATTAGAGGTCAGCAGTGAAGAAGCTTTTAATTTATATCCATTATGGAGGAACGATTTAAACCGTCGCGTGTCGTGATTAGTTCTTGACACTGACATTCACAAAGTATCAGAATGTGCATCGAGTATCCCTTCCAGTTATTAAATTAACCGTTAAAGACAGATGCAAGCTTTATTGTTTCTAATTTATTCTGATTTATTTTTTCTACCTTGTAGGTCTAATGCTTTATCCACAAACTTAATGCCATTGTTGGCAGATATCTCACAGTTGGCAAAATAAAGTATATAACGTCTTTATATTTAGTACGATCTTTATTTTGATATAAAGATTTGACTAGAAATCAACGACATGTTATGAATTAAACGTAATAAACAACTTCTTGTATACTCTTCTATAGGCACCATCATTAAGTTTCAGATAAAGTTTTAGCGGAATGTATTAAAAAGAGGAAACTATAGATATTGTTAAAATAATGGTTTCATTTGTAAGTAATAAGCACATTACACTCTACACTGCAAATAAATACGCCTTCAAAAATTTTAACTGTAGAAAGCTTCGAAAAGGGCATAAGATTCACTACAAAAATTGTAACTCACCAACACACGACTAGATATCGCAAAACAATAATGCTAATTTCATGCACGTCCATTTGAGCACATTTGAAACACTTAGTGTATAATCGTGTAGATTTACGCACTATGAAATAGAATTGTTGCCGTAGATGCCGTTTAATGCTGAGGCAACGGCTTTCGCGAATACAGTGACTAGATGTACAGCAAGTTACTTTGTAAAAACCTCGGAGATGCATTTCTTATTGAAAAAAGAATTAAGTAGCACAACTAGGAGGGGTATAGCAGTTTTCGTTCCGTGATACTATAGTACGGATTTCTGTGCAACCAGAAACTTGATGCTGAGAGAGTGCCTATGAATAGCACTTTCTARATTTCTTCACTAATACTTGGTATAGATTTGCTTTTCATTTACGACTGATTTTTATTTTTTGAATGAGGATATAGCTTTACTACCATTTTAATATGATTTATAAATACGATTAAACTTGGAAACTATCAGTAAGTATATGCGAATGAGTTTTTGGTTTCACCTTACATGTTTGAGGACTTGGTATTTATTATGTTTACTATTTGTATATACACCTTTATATACACCTGCAAGCAAACA
The DNA here is from genome assembly GCA_025024175.1 of Rhyzopertha dominica. NCBI lineage: Eukaryota > Metazoa > Arthropoda > Insecta > Coleoptera > Bostrichidae > Rhyzopertha > Rhyzopertha dominica. The sequence goes on along the minus strand of QCXZ01000137.1, from coordinate 43,102,011 downwards.
CGTATGTACGAACACTATCACTTACTCCTGTCAGCAATTGTTATATAAAAGCTCTTGTTTAAAAGCAAAACGTTCTTTTGTATACTCTTGTACGTTGTAGATGTCTGTAACCTATAACTTAACATTCCTATGTTTTTGTAGGATTTTGTGCGCTTATCACTTTAAGTATTATGTGAAATGTGAAAGAATCTTAAACGTAAGCAGGCCAGTGAATAGCCACTTTCCTAAATATTTATTATTATTAATGATATCCGTAGACCTGTTTAAGTAACTTTATTGAATTTATTGGAGAATCCCTCATTATAATCGTAATCTTTATAGACCTGGTTGTTGCTTTTTGCGTGCATACTAGAAAATAAAAATCAGTCTACATTGATATCAAAAAAAGTTGTTAGGCAAAATAACGCACCGACTTTGGTTGCAAACATACTGCCACGCTTTTGTTTATACTCCGTAGTCACATTTACTGAGAAATAGATACGTATTTTTAACCTTAGGTAAACAGAAATCGTATATCATTTACCGTCTATACACACTCATATTTGCCTAGCTATCCGTCCTCCGCTAAAGCAAGTTCATCTTACGGTGTAACAGTTTCCGTTTAGTGGGACAATGTCTCCTGCACGGATAACCCATTCAGTTCGCTTACTATCATGTTAAGTACAATTGTCTTAAGAATTTTCAAGAGAAACGAAAAGTAGTATATTCTCAATACCATTAAGTTTTACATACAGTTCATAATATTTATAAACCTAAAGTTCGGTGACAAAGTACAAAAGCAAAAAACTGAGTTTATTAGAATGTAGGACTGCAGTACATGTAAAAGTAGGTGTCTATGTACCGTTGAATGGCACATTTAAGCGCAGTTTCACTTTATGTAAGCAAGTAAGTCTTTCTTGTGCCTAATTGCACATCAGTTACTGTACTTCTTTGATCAGTGAACGTGAATGTATGCTTAGACCCCCTTTTGGCCTTAAAAATTATGAATAGAAAGTTTTAATTTGGCATGTGTTAAGGTCAATTGTTAGATATTTAAATTTCGTATAAAATGGTCACATGCAAATATGATAAATAGAATGTTCAAGCAAAATCAGATGACAAGTAATCGTAAAACCAATAAATGTGGTGTCGTAGAATTGTTAGAAACGGGTTGATGATGATAGTTCACTTACCATCATTGGTGGTCATACGATTTTGTCGTGAGAAAGAGGGAAAGAGAGGGGTTTAGAATATTTCAAATACAATATCGGATTTTGAGAAAAAAGTGTAAAATATTTAAAGGGATAATAATGTGCACCAAAATAAGCAAAATAGTCTTAATAAACATAGAGTCCCTTTTTATTTTGCAAACACTTGCATTTTCTTGGTATAGTAGGCTGATATTTTGTGAAATAAGCATTAAGTATTTGGCTGCTGACACTGCACAAGCTTTCGTTTGCTATGGCTACTTGCTCTAACGCAAAATTAACCTACATGCATTTCATGGTCGTGTTAATGGCATTGCCATTGAAGCGCAACGTAGTTATGGTGGAGCTTGTATAAATCGCTAGATTCTTTCACATCGTATGTTTGGAAGAATTCACCAAAGATTGCGTGATACCGGTTCATTGTGCAAACTATGTTATTTATTAGGAATACCAAGGTAGATATCTACTTCTAGAACAAAAGAAATTTTACCATGGATAGACAAATGTTCGGAGAATAAAAGCAGACGTATTAATTAGTGCTCCTCTTGTTGCAGCAATACTACCTAAAAGATTATGATACACCAAGCGATATTCTTTGCACCAAGCTTAAATTTTGAAAGATTTAAAAAAATCGTCAATAACTACTTGAATTTAGATTTTATGAATCTTGTAAAATTTCGGTTTATAACAATTAGGTGTACATATTACTTAACAATGAAGACTCATACAATATCGTCAGTTCAATATGTTAACCAACGCAGGAGCTCGCAAAGTTTTTAGCCAAACACCTCCAACCGTACGCCGAAGAAGCCGAATCTTACGTGAAGGACGCAAGCTATCGAGCGTATAAAAACCATAATATTGGAGCCAGGACATTTGATAGTCAGCTTCGATGTTGTATCACTCTTTACCAACGTCGCCGTTGAGGAGGCCATGGAGACCATACGCAAAAAACATCAACTAAGAGAACATTGTTTAAAGAATACCTACTTCATCTACAAGGAGTAGAGGTACAAACAAGTCGAAGGAGCACCAATGGTATCACCACTATTACCAGTCATAGCCAATCTATTTATGGAAAATTTGGAGACAAAGGCCATTAAAGCAACTTGGAAATCATAATTATGGCTACGTTACGTTGACGACACCTTCCTCATCTAAACACACGGAGAAGACAATTTAAAGGAATTCTTACACCACCTTAAGTGGGATCCACAGGAAAACTAAATTCACTATGGAGGTAGAAAACAACCAGCTATTATTCCTGTACCGCAAACCAACACACACGGACCGGTACATCAACGCTCAGTCGCACCACCATCCATCTCAACTATAGTCGGTTGTCAAGACTCTAATAACGTTATATAACTTCTAACGGATACAGACAACAAAAAAGAAGAGATGAAGAAAATCGAAATAGGTCTACAGAGAACGGCTTCGCAAAAAAAAAACGACATACGAAGCGCTCTAAGACCACATCGTCAGCAGGAGCCAACAGAAGAAGAAAAACCAGTCACTAAAGCCTATCTACCGTACATCAATATTGACACTTCGCCAACTTAAGCATGTTAGGTTAAAATTCCCTAATTTTTTAACTGTGATTAAATCTCTCATATTTTCTTGTGTAGAAGACGGAAAGCTGGCAAAATTGAAAAAATTGTATAAAAAACCGTTTTATAAGGCTCTTTGTCGCACTCATCCATTACAAAACTCGCCTTCGGCTCGTTACATAAACGTTGAATGCGTGCAAAAAAAGGCGCCTTAATTTTTTTAATTTTCACAATGCGCCTGTTTGGACTGGACCGAAGAAAATCACCATGTTCTTATGGAATCTCGACGTTAGACACGTTTTTCATTAAACCTTAGGATGGGTACTATAGACGACAGATTTGTAGGTCTTGCTTTTTACCAAACCGATTAAGAGCCTAGGCTTACCTAAACTCTCTGCAGAATACAATGGGTGATCGTTTCCATGTTGTTTTCTTGTTGCCGTTAGAAAACTATTACACTAAACTTTTCAGGGTAGATGGGTAGCGAGGGGTGAACGTATTATATGATATTTTTAATGGGTTTTACAGGCATATGAAGAAATGAAAAAGTATTGCCGCCTTGACCGAGATTTGAACTCGGGCCTTTTGAACACTAGTCAAACGTTCTACCCACTGAGCTACCAAGGCCCTATTCAGAATCGAGGTCAAAGCAGCATATATTCATCAATTTATGTAATGATGCTGAACGCCATCCAGCGCATTTACAGTTGAATCGCTCGTCGCTCGTTATTTGCGAGCTTCGGAGCGCAATTCACTGCGGTGGCCAGATTGTGGCGACCAGCAGCTAATTACAACCCAATTATATATTATTATACACAGTGAAAGTTATTTACTGCCTGAATTGACTTTTAATGAACATGTATGATATTTTTAATGGGTTTTACAGGCATATGAAGAAATGAAAAAGTATTGCCGCCTTGACCGAGATTTGAACTCGGGCCTTTTGAACACTAGTCAAACGCTCTACCCACTGAGCTACCAAGGCCCTATTCAGAATCGAGGTCAAAGCGGCATATATTCATCAATGTTATGTAATGCTGCTGAACGCCATCCAGCGCATTTACAGTTGAATCGCTCGTCGCTCGTTATTTGCGAGCTTCGGAGCGCAATTCACTGCGGTGGCCAGATTGTGGCGACCAGCAGCTAATTACAACCCAATTATATATTATTAAAACAGTGAAAGTTATTTACTGCCTGAATTGACTTTTAATGAACATGTATGATATTTTTAATGGGTTTTACAGGCATATGAAGAAATGAAAAAGTATTGCCGCCTTGACCGAGATTTGAACTCGGGCCTTTTGACTAGTGTTCAAACCTGCGGTGTCTATTCACAGTTTATAGATAGCCCAGCTCGCAGAGTTCTGTTTAGATGGCACCGAGGGCTTCAGCCTTCGTATTCTCGCGTACATCAGTCCGCCCGCAGCGGTTATAGGCGACGCTCTGCCCCGGTCGTTCTACTCTCTACCCCTACCTGATGAACCCMMACAGGACGAAACTAGTCGTAGGGTGGGAGTGGACTGGCCAGGGCAGACGAGTTTATGTTATTTTCATATGTTCACGGAGTAGCTCCTCCGATGCCATCGCTAGGAACCTGCACTGGGCCGGTGTCTATTCACGGTTTATAGATCGCCCAGCTCGCAGAGTTCTGTTTAGATGGCACCGAGGGACGTATTTTTGTGAGCTCCGCCTTTGGGTAGGCCAAACATTTCGTCTTCTGGACATAACCGACAGCAGTTCATTCCACTTTACGCAGTTGTCGTGTTACCAAAGATGAGCTGTTAATTTAGAAGACCATGACAATTAAGAGACGTTGAATGACATGAATACCACTTTTCTTTTGTACCTTCTGGGCTTGCTTGTTTTGTATGTCGCTTGCCCTATCGCTGCGGCTCTGTGGTGGTAGTATAGTGCGTATTTTTCATCTCTTGGTCATGCACTTATGGATATTAGCATAAAAGTTCACGTATAACAATGTTGTATTCATATCTAGCGGTCATCACCTGGCTGCTGTGCCCTACTTGCCTTATTGCTCGCCCCGTTTGCGTTGTCCGTCTAATGTTTTGAAGTCACCTGAGCCCTTTGTTTGCTCTGGTACAACAACCAACACCCCTACACCTTCTTCTAACCTTTCTGACTCGCCTCTCATCACTTGGTATCACCCACCACATCACCTGATGACGTTCCTCAGAGAAGCAGGAGTAAGCTTCCATCCAAACAGAAGTCACCAACTATCGATCTAAATTATTGCCGACCACCATTGCCACGCCTGATGACAGAGTCGCCGCTACCAGCTGCTGATCCCTTGCCGTAGCCTCAAGTGCTAACTTGGCAGTTACGAGGGAGAGGAAAAAGTACGCTTTCAAAGGTCTGATTAACAAGTTCAGCCTTCCACAAGCAGCCGCTATGTCACCAGTCTCGGTCCTCCTCTACCAACGCGAGGACACAAAGTCAACCACCAAAAGAACCACCTCGACCCTTCCTAGGGGTCAGTCCAACCACCGGCTGCTTCAGTAAACCCATCTCACCCTCGGAGGCCCTCTTCGCTGTCATTGAGAACTGCATGCAGATCTCCCACCCGCATGCGTCGTGGAATTAATTAATTGATAGCTATACACCACCTGGTCACGACGCGACGCAGCTTTCCTCCTGTAGGAACATCTCTTTCCTGGAGGTAAACGACCGCATCCAACTTCTTACGTATTTTCAACGTGGCTACAAACAAGGAAATCTTGTCTGGAGTGCTACTGGGCGGTTGACGTCCGTAGGCATCTCCAGCTGAAGAAGACGTCGCGACGTACCGTCTTACTCCATCTCATACCTTACTACTTCACTCACTTATTCTGTTCTATCTCACTCTCGCTTTCTCGCCCCTGAGGCTATCTATTAGGTTCGACACTTCGACCGTAGATCTAGAGACATCAACCCCGTTTTGTTCGCAGGTACCTGCTCATTCAGGGTTCTTCCAAATCAAATTTTTATGGCTTTAAAAATGTAAAAAAAAATATTTATTAGTTAAAATGCATGTCTATACTGTGCTGTCTACACCTCAACCAACTGCAGATAGTACTATTTCGCTGTCATTACAGCTCATCAGTGCAGTTTAGGTCTAGTGTAGACAACACGGCATAGAACTGGTTTTGCTTATATACCAAAGCAATGGTATGATGAAAGTAAGAATTTAGGATGGCAATGCCATCTGTCAGTATTACACTGACATGATGACAAAGCCACCTAGCTGCCTTAACGGGAACTACTTCCTAAAGGAAGTGACCTGTAGCCTGACAAATTGTCTACACTAGACCTAAACTGCACTGATGAGCTGTAATGACAGTGAAATAGTACTATCTGCAGTTGGTTGAGGTGTAGACAGCACAGTATAGACATGCATTTTAATGTATGTTGGTTCTTGCTCGTCAGCAAAAAGTGCCGTGGGAGCCTGCTGTCAAATTGAAGTATGCAGTTGCATGCCAATTTGTCAGGCTACAGGTCACTTCCTTTAGGAAGTAGTTCCCGTTAAGGCAGCTAGGTGGCTTTGTCATCATGTCAGTGTAATACTGACAGATGGCATTGCCATCCTAAATTCTTACTTTCATTATATTTATTAGTGTTTACAGACTGCATTGCTCTGAGCTCGAGTAAAATTTGCACAAAMAAGCGTCTAATAACCGCGACACCTCTTCTCTACGCTACGCCGTACCGCTGCTATCTACAAGTACCTCGAAGAGTTCTGATGAGATCTCGTCCTCGTTTACTAGAAATTCCGATTTCGATTGAGTGTCAAGCTGACCATTTAAGTGACTTCCACTGGCCTCCGCGTACACAAAATTTCGGTTCTAGTAATTCTTCTTAATGCTAGCTCTGACTCTTCTTCTGACGACATGCCGCAGAGATCCTCCCATCGCGGCAGTAGAACAATATTACCCCCGTCCTTTCGCACAATGACGACAGGGCTGCTTTCAGATCTCAACGGAAACACTGTCTTATTATATACACATACTTTATCTGCGCGCTCAACTTGCGGAAGGGCTTTGACACAATACCAAATACTTCATCTGTCTAGTCCGGATGTCCCACTCATTCGCTTCATCATGGACAGGAGCAGAGGCTACACTGGCTAAATTTCATTTGGAAAGTGCACAGTTTCTACTACGACCAACCATTGTGTCAAATAATATGATCCACTATCGCTTATTCTATTCAATGTAGTACTATATGAGCCGCTTTGTCGCCTTAGCAATCCTTATCCACTGGCCTCAATGTCGGCGATTAACGCCTAATTTACTTCTTATGGCGCTCTCTCAACAGGAATTGCAGATCCTACTGTGTTAGGCTCAGCGATTCTTCGAAGATTCAAGGCCAGGCATATGGAGCTGAATTCTGCCAGCTATTCCGGGGTAACTGTTAAATTACTACCATATTTAAAAAAAAACTCCACTTGGGTTCCAACGCTAGACTATTTACTGCATTCAGGTCCCTCTACTACCGGCCTAATCACCTTTCAGTTACTTCGGTCTAAAGTAAGGACTCGCAGAAATCGCTCTGCCTGGCTTCGATGACCTATCCGCATTATTTAACTTAAGGAAAGCTTCCCTCAAACCACATTAAAAACTGATTTTATTCCTGCACTATTTTCTGATAAATTTCTTCCGTGGGAAGCAAAACCTAAGATTTCCCTTGTCTTCTCGACGGGACGAATTATCCATTAAGAGCATCCTACTCTTATATTCTGACAGGCAGGCTGGTGGTCTGAGTATTTTGTATTTGTCCGCCCGCAGATTAGGAAAAACAGCATCCGGCGTCCGCGGGGGGATGAGCATCTTATCCACACATCACTCTCATTGCATTATTCGTATTTATCGCTATTTATAAAACTGACAACAGTGAGCGTCTGCTATCTAGGGAACTGTAAGAGTGCGCATGACGGAAACTAGGAACTTATTACGTGATTAAGGCGGATTTAAGGAAAGGTTTGAAACATGGTAACTTTTTCTACCGCCGTTTGTTACGAGTTAAATTAATCTGAAAGCAAAATAGATACTTAGCATTAGTATTAATGATGTAAGCAATAAGAGGCATAGGTTAAAACTATCAAATTTTAATGTGTGGGATGACCCCATTGCTGCGTCCAGTGCAACGCATGTATCCGTTAGAATATCGACTCTGCAGATGCATCTATTGATAAAAGTGATTGTGTGGGAGCGTCTGAGGTTCCTATTGACATCAAAAGCAGAGTACCCGAAAATTATATGAAAACACGCAGCGAGCCAATATGGAAAGTGCCTGATAGGTTGAGTTAGACTTATTAATGTTAATTATCTTTCTGGTTTGAAGGCTTCCGTGGTAGTTCGATGCCTTGGTCTCGGTTATAATTATGTGGATTCTTCTGGGCCAAAATCTGGTTTCCTTTGACAGCATTTGCGCCTCCTCGAATTTGATGATGTGGCCAGTCTCCATTAGGTCTTCTGCTACAGCCGACCTATCACATTGGCGGTCTCTAGTGTCCCTGATGTGCTCCTCGTGCTGATGCGCCTTCCGGTTTATCTGTACATCCATTGACGTAGGGCAAGTATGCTGCAGCGATGTGCTCTGCTGGTTCCTTCCTCCGTGGTTGCATGTACATAGCCTTCTCAATCTGTGCCTTAGGATATCCGTTCTTCTGCAGTGCTCTGCGTAGATGTTCTAATTCCTCTTCTAGGTGGTCTGGTTCGCTGATTAGATTCGCTCATTGTATTAGCGTGTTGATGACTCCTTGTTTTTGGGCGGGGGGAGGGGTGAATCTGCATGCAGGTAGCGATCCATGTGGGTTGGCTTCCTATAGAGCCGATGTCCTAGCGTGCCCTCTTGTTTCCTTGTCACCATCACAACCAGGAAGGGTAGGGTGCCATTGGTCTCCACCTCCATGGTGAATTGTATGGCGTGGTGGAAGCTATTTATATGATCCAGGAACTTCTTTATTTTCTGTTCTCCATGCGGCCAGACGGTGAAAGTGTCATCCACGTATCTAAACCAATACTTAGGTTTAAGGCGTGCCGATATGCCAATGCAGTTGTCTCGAAGGCTTCCAAGTAACTGTTAGCTATCAGCGGAGAAAGCGGTGACCCCATAGGAGCACCTTCTGTCTGCTCGTAGTATCCTAAATTTGAAGAAAGTAGATTTCAGGCAGATATTCGCTAGTTGGACTAGTTCTTCATCCAGGTCTTCTTCTTGTAGGCGTTTCTTCAACTCCCTTAAGGCATCGTCCCGTGGTATCTTTGTAAAGAGTGAGGCGATATCAAAGCTTACCAAGATGTCCTCCGGGTCCAGTCTGCTCTTCTTCATTATCTCGATAAGGTCTCCGGCGTTCCTGACGTGGTGTTCTGTCTTCCATACGAGTCCTTTCAGGGTTATAACCGAGACCAAGGCATCGAACTACCTGGAATCTGGCAACTGTTCATGCGTAACACCGCCCACGCATCAGTGAACTGGACAAGTATAAATACCGGAGCGGACCAGGACACTTCAGTTTCAAAGCTATTTCTGAGGAAGACACCGACATGAGTGTCGAAACGTCAAGGTCAAATAAGCAACGTTGGAAGCTACCCGGAAAACAACATGTCATTAACTATCTTTCTCAAACGTACTTCCATATTTGTGTATTACTAGTTGATGTGAGGAACAGTTACACAGTGTGTCGCATTTAAGATGAAGACACCCCCATATTTTATTTATTTAAAGGAATACAGATCTGAATCTTCGCACAGTAATAAACGGTGACGGGTCATATGTTTTAAGATACTTAACCGAATTCTGAATTTTAAACTCAGCCTACTACGAATTGACAAATAGGGCCAATTCTCAATATTTTGTTTCGCGTAAGAGATATCGATAAAAGTTATTAGAAAAGTTGTTCAGAAATTTTTTTTAGTCCCGTATACCAATTTTCATGAGAAAATTTACATTTTTATTTTTTTCGGTATTTTGGTATCTTAAAATTATTAGGTTTTTTTTAAATTTTATACTTAGTGTGCCATGGAAAATAATAAAATTTACAGAAGTGCCAAATACTAGTCAGTTTGGACTTTATTGCGTACATTTATAGTTATTCAGATAGTAATCACAGAATTAGCACTTAGTTTTTAGTTTTTTTCATCGTTTTAGTTAGTAAGTTTAAACAGCAGTCAGTTTTTAATTTATTGTGTTAAGTTCTAGTTATAATTGGTGATCAGAGAATCAAAATGCTATTAACTTTATGCGAAAAAATCGAAATAATTCGGTTGTTTTGTGATAATGTTCGTAGCAGCAGACAAGTTGCTGCAGAGTTTAACTTGAGACAACCCGAACGTGCTCCTATTACTCATGGAAAAGCAGCCGCTGTGAATGCTCTTTTTAATGAAACTGGCAGWGTTGTTAAAATTCATCAGAATGGTCAAACTCGTCGAATACACCCGCATCTTGAGGATAACGATATATTGGCGGTAAATAGAGCAAATCCACGCATGAGCCTTCTAGATTTATCATCTCAACTGAGTATTGGCAAGGATAAGATTAGACGATGCTTCATTCGTCACGAAATTAAACCATATAAACCTAAGTTCTTGCATACATTGAAAGGTGATAATAATAAAAAATTGGACTATTGTTATTGGGCTCAAGGTAATTTTTTAAACGACAGACTTTTTTTGAAGAAGATTTTGTTTAGTGATGAGGCTACATTCACCACTAATGGGGTTGTGTCGTCTTAAAACTGTAGGTATTGGGCCACGGAAAATCCTCACTGGGTTATAAATTGTAAAGACCAATATTTCCAGTGTTGCGTATACCACCATACCATTGTGTGTTCAATCCAATAGAGCTAATTTTGGACGAGCTAAAACAACACATCTGACGCTATTGCGTTATTACTCACCCGAGAGGAAATACATCTTATTTTATCATAAAACATTTTAAGTACCAATACTTTATATTATACTGGTAAATTTTAATAAAATTGTAAATAGCTCTTTATTCTTTCATATATGATAAATGGAAGAGGTTGAGCACACTAAATAAATTTTCAGAATACGGACTTGTTTCAACGTTCTTGAGTTCCCAAAGTCGCACGTGGTAAAGTATCGTTCTAAGAGCGGCAATAATCATATAGCTATTTAAAAGTCATTTTCTGAGGTCCGGCCATTTATTAAAATAGCTCCTTTACACAATACTTGAGCTCCATAAAGGCATTTATTGGTCTTCGATGTACTACCGGTTTCTTATAATACAGTAAACACGTCTCTAACTTTTTTGCAGATATGTTAGGTCATCGATTCCCAGGAGTCAATGTCAACGAAAGAAAAAACTGGGGGATATGAGATGTAAAGAGGGGTCCACAATAGAAGATTTTTTACAATGGCAAATGGGTAATAAATCCAGACGTTGACGTTGAAAAATCGGCTGCCGTAATATAAGAGCAAGTACGAACAAAGAACTTAAGATACAGGTTAGAAACGGATATATATTAGCTATTCTTGCTTCGAAAAGACATATACCTATTACTAATCCCCTATTTTATGGAATATTGGGAGAAAATGTTTAATTGCTTTTTCATCCTCATTTTAGTGAAAGGAGTTTCAGCATCGTTGCCACTCTTCTAACAAAAAAAGAAACAGACGACATCACTAACAGAAGATTTGAGATTAAACCAACTAAATTGGTGCCAAATTCTAAAAATTTATTATTATAGCGTCAGATTCATCCCTCCCACTAAAAACATTTATTTTTTATTTAGTTGCATTATGTAACAGACACAATTTAATTAGTAAGAATTTAGATGGTGATGCCATCTGTCAGCATTACATTGAGATGATGACAAAGCCACCTAGCTGCGATAATGGGATCTACTTCCTAAAGGAAGTAACCGGTAACCTGACAAATTGGTATGCACCTGCATACCTCAATTTTACAGCAGGCCACCACGGCACCTTTTGCGAGCGGGCAAGAACCGACATACATTAAAATGCATGTCTATGCTGTGCTGTCTGCACCGCAGATAGATCTATTTAGCTATCATTATAGCTCATCAGTGCAGTTTTGGTCTAGACATGCTTTACAATTTAATTAGGTTTGTTTGAATTTCAATTTAATAAACGTATAAAACTTAACATGTGTTTTTAAAGCTTTTCACATTACATTTAACTATACATCTTTCAGAGAGTAGTACTATACCAGCTGTTAAAAACTCATCTGAAATTGATGAATTTGCAAAAATGCAATATTAACTAAGCAGGGGACTACCCAAAACCAAAAAGCATTTTAAGGGGTCTACGAGACAAAAAAGTTTCTGTATTTTTCGCTTATTGTATAATAATATTCTTTACTTGGTGTCTTAAACAAATAACGTAACTTTTAGTTTATATTTTAATTTGTGCTTCAAATATTGTTAGATAGATTCTTCTAGTTTATTTTTTTTAATTAGCTAGATATTATAATAGCTTAGATTAAGCACCCAATTAAGATGTAATGGTTCATTTAAAATTCATGTGCGGCGTATCTACTAGATATCAATTATTATATGGTTTTGAATAATTTGGAGAAGTTGTTTGGTTCTCCAAAGATTGTACATTAATCTGTTCCTACTAGTAGGTGTAATCGTATTAAACCAAATTACTTTATCGAATAAAATTTTAATTCGTTCTCAAAATATTACGTTGATTAGTATAGCTGATTTAGTCGGACGTGATGTTATTTAGGGTAAGGTAAAGAAGACAAAAAAAACAAGTAGATAATATAAAAATAATATTACACTGCCTGAACAAAACAGTCTACTAATTCTACCAAACCTGAATGAGATATGTAACTGCATAATTTAAAGAACAAGCACTCTTTCACTGGTCAAAACAGCGGTTTATGCAGAATCCAATGGAATCTGGTACCCTCATTTGAAATTTTACCCATTTTAAAAGACGTATAGAATATTTTTAACTTATTTTCAGCATGCTGTTTATTGCATGCAAGTTGCTACCTACTCAAAATAGAGAAAACTAACCTGTACGTTATGAATTAATACTAGCTCGCACTAGGTACAGAAATATGGTTCTCACAAATCCACCACGGCCCAGCTTGCTCTTCATTTTTTGAGTCTTGTGGAAAAGCACTACACTGCCATTTTATAATATTGTAATACCCATATGTAACAAAAAATATCCCAGTTATCTTTTTCGAAAATGAAACCATACTTTAATAAATATTATTTATTGGAATAACTTGTATAGCTATAAACTCATTAAATTTCATGACGCGGCTAGTAAGGACACTTTGAGCCTAAATAAATCATTCAAAATAAAAATCACAGTGCACAGCTTGGTAAGTTACAACTGTTCCTTCGCCCGGTCAGTCACTCTATGATTTAATCTCGGTGTATGCCTGTATCTGATGCGCGGCGTTAAAACGCTATGCTCTTGGCAGGATCGATACTGTCTGTGCAGTTCGGAGATGACATAGTGCAAAAGCAACAAAAACACAATTATGCGGATCAAAACAATATAGTAACGAAATAAAGAAACAAAATAATAAAAAAATGCATTATAATATAATGAATCTAACAAGCGTGATGCTAAATGGCTTCCAAGGAAACTTCAGTTCGCTACCTACCTGCATTTTCAGAAACGGTTTTTTATCGTTGATTGATGTATTCCCAAAAATACCTACGTCAATCAACGTTTTTATTAAATATCTGTAGGATCTATAAACGAAAATCTGCAAAATTTTATTTGGAATGACAATGCAATAAAAAACAATATGTTATGACGTATTATTTCGCAGTACTCTAGTCTAATATAACCATATTTTAGAAGTTTTCTAGGTGTCTATATACCGATAATTTGATATCTCAGATTCACTCACAGAATTTGGTGTAGAGATGTAGGAATCAAAAGTAACTTTTGTTTTAGTAAAATTCCTGTGTACGTGTATTTTGATTTTTTTGTGGAAGTTGGTTCCATCAATAAACAATTTATAGACAGGGTTAGGAAAAATTACCAGAACGGTCGTTTATTTCAAGAGTTAGCAAAAAATATTTTATCTAAAAGTTGTAAGACTTTTAAAAATTATATATATAATCTCTATAAATTGGGATATACAGGTTCGTCCAAAAAGTTGCAAGGAATAAAAGTTAAATATTTTTTAAATAGAATACCCCGTATACTAGTACTTATTTTGATTGTCCTGTAAATTTTGAAGATTTTTTATTAATCATACGTTATGCCTAAATTCATTAGTTTGCTAGATATCGGCGTTTCAAATAATAACGCATATCAACGCAATATTAAGACGTAAGGGAGCGTGGTACACCATGAGACATTTTTTTTAATATGGGCCACTTAGATACAGCAAAGGTGGGCTACGATGAAAATCGTCTCCTTGTGGCCCATATCTAAAAAAATTGTCTCATTATGGCACCGTTATCTAGAAAACTAATGAATTAGACATAACGTATGGTTAATAAAATTGTTCAAAATTTACAGGACAATCAAAGTATGTAATAATATACCGAGTGTTCCGTTTAAAAATATATAACTTTAATTCGCCACAACTTTTTGGACGAGGACAGATATATAAATGTTTTTAAAAGCCTTACAACTTTTGTATAAAATATTTTGCTAACTCCTGTATCTTTTGAAATAATCGACAGTTGTGGTAATTTCACCCAAACCTGTATTTTGTGACTATCTTCAGGTTAGTCAATTTAATTTTCATCTTGATATTTGTGTGATTTCTTGCTTGTATATAGCTATGTAACCCGTCTTTATTTCAAAATAAAGACGAGCCACATGACTATATACAAGCAGGAAGGCACACAAATATCAAGATGAAAATTAAATTGACTAGCCTTAAGGAGGCTTAATAAGAGGGGCGAAACGTCGCAAAATATATAAATCATTTATTGATGGAACCAACTCCCACAAAATTTAAAATATATATTGTAGGAATAAATTTTCGAATTGACATGTGATGACTTCAAAGAGTTGCGTAAAATTAAACAAGCAAAAAAATGATTCCTTGAAAATTAAATTAAATTCAGTTTTACTAGCAATGTTTCCTATTCTCAAACACAGACGTCAGTTTAGTCCAGAATCCCCTCCTCGAGACCAATTCGCTGTTTAGCAGTTCCTCTGCGTTTGCACTCCGTGTACTTCCTTCCCCAGTAAATTTGCGCACATACCAAAGACAATTTAACGACGCTTATTTGTCCATGGCACATACCCTATACCGAGCGGCCTTACTAGGCGATGTATGTTTTACCTTTGCTCTGTCCTTTGTTGATCCATACTGTATCTGCTTCCTCAGATCCAGTTGTTTGGTTAGCTTGCACGGTCTATTTTCTCTATAGGCAAGTTTACAATAGTGACACGACATCTGGCGGCAGATACATAAACTATTATAAACAGTACTTTAATGCTGGAAAAAGGCGGAATTATTGTGCAATATTGCTGTTTTTGTTATATTGTATTAGCATTTTTAAATTGTGGGCAGTGAATATTATTAAGAAAAAGGGGATACATGTAAACACAAAAAGCATGTGTGATATTACATTATAATAGTAATATGCGGTTATGTGATTAAGCGGTTATCACATAGGTTATTGCCACGAGTGTGTTTTGGTTACCATTACCAGTTCCTTTGTAATAATTATATTGAATATACTCGGTTGCGAACCCATCCGTGTTTCATTTTGAGATACAGACGAGTATATTATAATAGCAAGTACTGTTTATTTCCGCCATTTGCAAAGACACACTAGCGCCACCAACGGTCGATAAACTCTCCTATTAACCGATGCACTATTTGCGTTATTATCTTGTAGGTTCAGCACTGTCCACGTTCTTTGCTGCACTGTTTTCATCTTTTGGCGCACGGGATACATATACCGGATTGTGCCTTATTAGCCGGCCCTGTGGTGACTACAGTATTTGCCGGTATGTCCCAGGTCCTAACACTTGTTACACGCTGTCACCACGAAATTGTCCTTGAATATATCCTCAAATTGACCTTCGCTAATTTCGCCAAATTTTGCTGATATATGCACCGTTTAACATTTTCTACGCTCTTATCAACTGGCACGTCGTATACGATAATTAGTGGCTCACACTGTAGGCTCGCTCATCGTACAGTTGGCGAGTCTTCGTTTCCCAACATTTGTTTCTGTAGTGTTTGACAGCACTGAGATTCGGATAAACGCCGAGCGCGGCTCAATAGTGAGTACTGAGTAGCCTTCCTGTATCAGTTGCGTTCAACGTTTTACAGTATATAATAAATAGGGTGAAATTGAATAACATGCCCCATACCGGACATCTTACAACAAAAAGTTGTCTGTAGTTGCAAGGTCCCCCAGGGTAGTGTGGTAGACACACCTTGGAGGTTCTAGAAGGAGTATCCTCTGGAGGCGAGCGATTGCGGTACAACTGGGGGCGTTCACCAGTTCACGGAGGTGCTGGCCGCGGGCGGGGCACGGCCGCGGGCGGGGCACGGCAAGTAACGCGGTAGTATTGTCTTTCTGGTGACTTGGCTGGAGAACTTAGGCACTTCGGCTGTGGAAGCGTGTAGCTGGTGATGCTAAACGGCAAGACAGCCTTGCCTGGGGCTAATATACCATGGGTGGTGCTAATTCTTTGGCAGTGTCTGATTCTGGTGTATCAAGTGGCCTTCAGACTGGGGCGGTTGAGGTACCTAGGGTAGCACTCAGGTGTGGTGGAGCAAGATAGCGGCGAGCTAAGGCCAATTGAAGTTTATGGATGGCGTTAGAGACAGTTCTGGAGGTTGGTGATTGGGCTGCGATGAGGCAGTTTTAGCACTGGCATGTGGCGATGTAGAATTGGTTGCATTCACAGGCTAGCATTGACTGGCGATGGACAGCACACTGAACACTGTGGAAATGTGTTAACACTCGGAGTATTGGGAAGGGGTAGCCGTCAACAATTTCGCGACTGGGGCGGCAGTAAGGCGGCTATTAATTTGGAAGGTTGCTGTTGAAAGCAGACTCAGCGCCATGGTCGAATGTTTGAGACTGAGGGACTGCGCTCGTGGA
Organism: Rhyzopertha dominica; assembly: GCA_025024175.1. Classification (NCBI taxonomy): domain Eukaryota; kingdom Metazoa; phylum Arthropoda; class Insecta; order Coleoptera; family Bostrichidae; genus Rhyzopertha; species Rhyzopertha dominica. The sequence continues at coordinate 43,085,233 of QCXZ01000137.1, read as the reverse complement.
GGAGTAGGTCCATACATGACATAACCTGGAGCAGATTTGAGAGATAATGCTGCTAGCAAGGCTAGGGTACTCAAAAAGTTTTGATCCATCTTGAGCCGACTGTTTTCGGGTCGAAGGCGTTAACAGCTGGTACCTCGCAGTTGTGGTATATTGCTAAGGACTTCGCATAATTTGGCACCGGTGGCTACCAATTTACGGCGATCTGGGATGGGGCAGTAGGCGTATCCTGGAAGGTTGTCTTCTTGACCGGAGGAGCTCACTGTTGATACCTGACATATGCAAATCAAGGGCGATCAGAGCTCACAGAGCTGGCAACGGCGTAAGGTGAGCGAAACCTGGGAGGTTATCTTCTGGGTTGTAGGAGCCTAATTGCTGGTACGTAGCAACTAGCAAGTGGGCTACGGTGCAGGTAGGTGTCAATCAACGGCAGCTGCATTATTGGCGGCGTCGTGCGGCACGTCAAACTTGAATGAAGACGAGTCCTTGGAGCAGGAGTGAGACGCCATCCGGGTAGTGTAAAGATGTTTTTCGATCCAACACGATGAAATACAAGGCGTAGGACATGCCTATGGGAGCACCGTCTTCAGGTCTGGACAAGGCACAAGCTGCAGGTTCGGATGACATCGGCAGGGGCGAGCGGTTTAGACTTTGAGGCTGCGCGGCGCTTGCTGGATTAGATAGATGAGCCGTGGAACCATACGACGGATGATCTTTACGGCGATTTCTTCTTCGTTATTGTTATGCTGCGCGTGGTTTTTAAACGGTGGTGCCCTCTCCCAGAAGGGTGCCGGTATTGCTGTTATATTCGTACTCATATTTCAGACGACGGTATTCTTCCTTTAATGGAGCATATCCTCGATCTCGTCGTAGCTGGAGTGCCGGAAACCTCTTGTTCTCATCGCGGAATCCATGTCTTAAGAGAAAACTTAAGCAGTCCCACGCTGGGCGTCAAAATGATACTGGACGGGATGCGGGGGTAGCAATGTTTGAATGACAACTTTCAATATGGTACGACAACTAGGCGAGGTAATTGTAATTCGAATATACACTGATCGCGGCCCAATAGTAAGTACTGAGTAGCCAACCCGTATCTCTTTACGTAGGTAAGGAACTAGTTGTACTTTTCTAGCTCGACTTTTCTTCCCGTCATGTCATTTGGCAGAATGAAGTCTTCACTGGGATGCACGCTTGGTGATAGTGATGTGTTCTAGCTAGTTCTAGCGCAGTTAGTGAACAGAACACACCTAACGTGCCGAACCCAAGCATGCTTTCTATGAGAAAAGGATACGAAAGAGTCTTCTACTCGAAAGTACGTTGTCCGCGAGGTGCAGATCTAGGGCAAGCGTATGGGCAGAATTCGCAGTACGTCCATCTTGCAGATAGGGGGTTGCAGCGTTCAGCAGTACATCCTGCTTTGCCAACCATGAAGATGTTTGGTATTCAGCTCTCCAGCAACGATAATTTTTCCGTCTTTCCGTCGGTGCTAGTACCGCATTTAGGTTTTCTTCAAGCGGCGACTTATTGCATGGGGCTTGAGATCCCTTTTTGTTATAGCTGGCGATACCAGACCCGAGGCGGTACAATACATAGTTTGGTCTCGTTGACCAAGGCAACATCGACTTGAAACTCCATATACCTACAGGGCCCGCCACCTAAAACTCCCCAGATTCGTATTTTCATTATTTTTTAGGTAAAACCTTAAGTTCTATATCAAATTGTAGGTCTTTTTAAAATCTTTAAAAATAGAATAGTGAGTGTCCAAAATTTCTTTTTCCGATTATATTTTGCGAAGTTAATATTTGTAAATATTTTTTTAACCTTACATCGTATAATAAATATTTCTTCATAGTTTAGTGTCGACTTTTGTCTTCTTTAATCTATGTCATTACAACGTATACGTAATTTTTATCCCTTCTTAATGAAAAACAGGTAAAACTCGCCGTCGCTATATTCTGTTAATAGGGCTGTTCACAATTTTTTAAATGTTAGTTTTACAGCTTATTACGGTACAAATTATGCTTACATACCCCTTGCTGCACACAAAACCCCAAAATTTAGAGTAACTTTTAAATAATTCAAGTACAAAGTTCGTTCTAAAGAGAGAGAGAGAGAGGCTAGAGAACGATACCCTGCGATTAGACTAGTGCGTGATGTATAAAACTAAACTAGCCTCATCGCAAGGTATTGTTTTCTAGCTTCTCTCTCTTTAGAACGAACTTTGTACTTGAATTATTTAATAGTTACTCTAAATTTTGGGGTTTTGTGTGCAGCAAGGGGTATGTAAGCATAATTTGTACCGTAATAAGCTGTTAAACTAACATTTAAAAAATTGTGAACAGCCCTATTAACAAAATATGGCGACGGCGAGTTTTACTTGTTTTTCATTAAGAAGGAATAAAAATTACGCATACGTTGTAATGACATAGATTAAAGAAGACAAAAGTCGGCATCCAACTATTGATAAGGAATATTTATTATATGGGGTAAGGTAAAAAAATATTTACAAAAAATTATCTTTATTTGCAAAATATCATAAGCGCAAAAAGTTTTTGGACAGTCACTATGCTATTTTTAAAGAGTTTAAATAAGGCTTAAGGTTGTACCTAAAAAAAAAAATGAAAATACGAACCTGGGTAGTTTTAGGTGGCGGACCCTGTATAAATACTGCTCTTATATTTTTGAAAATGGTTTTATTCGAAAGCTCGTGATCGACATTTTCACGTAGGTAGCTACTTTTTATATGCAAACTAGATGGTGCATTAACCAAAATTCGTAAAAGTGTAGGCTAAAAATAATCTGAAAGATAGACCTCGCAATCAGCAATTATTTTAACAAAAAATATATATTTGTTTGAGAAATACCTTAGGGTCCAGCTAAATCTTTTATCTTTCAGATAAGCATTCATTTATCCGTAAATATTCTGTAGTTTTTAGGTGGTGCTGTTTCATTAAAATAGATTGTTCTCGCCATTGTTAGCTCGAATATATCTTTCTCTCTCTCTCCAGGATATTCAATTTAAATTTTAAACTTACTGCCGTGCTGCAAGGAAATTTTAATGCACCTTAAATCTTAGTGTTTTTATTGCATAGAGATCAATGCTTGAAAGGAATTTATTACAGAGTAGCTCACAAAGCGATTTATGTTTGCTTAGTGTCATTTTAAAAGATAGAGAGTGTGCTTATGGTGATGCTGGAAGGTCATGAGAGCTTAATATTGATTACAAGTGTATTTAAAAAACAAATAATATGTGGAGAACATGGAACTGTTTACTAGCATCAAATGCCACATTTTTAATTTTTATTCTTTAGGGCCGTTGTTTCATACTTGTGTGAATGTTCAGTAAATTATAAGGTATTTAAAACAGTTACTAAATTACACTTAATCCTGATTAGTATTATGTCCAATTTTGGCAAGTTTACTTTCCCCTACAGCTGTTAACAGCTAGCTATTGGTACTGCACAGTATCACAAAAAAAAATCCATTGCATTTGATTCACAGTGAGGTACCGGCTATGTGGTCAAAATTTTCTACTGTGAAAGCTGACAACATCCTTTTTCTTGAGGTTGAAGAAAAATATGGAGCGGTATGATAGGGACACATAAAAATTCTTTCCTCTTAGGTAGTCCTTGCATTGTCTTCATAGAAGTTAAAGATATAATATGTGAGCACTATGACTTCAAAATTTATAAATTTGTCATAACTAAAAAAATGAATACCCACCTTGAATGTAGTTGTAACACTGAATTTTGTAGTATAGTCGTTTCACTATCGTATAAGGTTTATTATTAACAATTTTTTTCTATGTACATACAGAATTATTTTAGTAAAAGAACCCATAAATGGACATACTTGGCAAGCTAGAATCGGTTGTTTGTTGATGTTAAAACTATTTTATTATATTTATTTAAATGCCATTTATTGTAAAAACAAGAATATGAATTATCAGAACTGATCACCAAAATTTATTACGTATTTAATTTTTGGAATGGTAATAACACTATTCAATATCATTGTGCTGGGTATATATAGTCATATACACAATATATTACAAACAGTAACATCAATTTACCACCGCAAATACATAGCCTCATTGTATGTATAATTCAGAAATTTTCAAATGCGGATTGTGGTGAGCCTGTATTATAATACTGGAGACCTTGTTCATGGAAGTAGATACCTCGATTTGATGTGCATGTATAACATATCTGAAATATATAAATTAAACATGCTAAAAGAAGGCTTATGTGAATAAGTCAAACATATGAAACATCGTCCAATACAAATACACTTCACGTTTTATTCTAGGAGCACATAAATCAGTATCAGTTTCTTATTTATCACGTTAAATTTACAATTTTTATGGTTACTTACGAGCACAGCACAGCTCGTCAATTATGGTAACAGATTGATATTTCATCAATGTTCAACTTGAGTTTAAAATATGGTGTAAATTAATCCTGAATGCCTCTACATTTACATAAAGTATATTTAAACAGCCAAGTAAAATGAAAGAAAATGCACAACCATTTTTGACATTGTTGTACTTGTCTGTAAAATGAAATAGCACTGCAAGTTCCAAAAAAAATACATCGAAAACTTGCAATACATTATACATACTTATATTAGGAAGTCCAAGTTATGGTCCACTTTCTATTTGGTTTTTGTAACCCTGAGTAGTGGATTCAGATACTGTGATTTATACTGTATAGTCACCTTAAAAATAATTTCTGATGGTATAAAAGTGGATAAAACGCTTATTTAAAAATATATGTAATAAATAATAAAAAAATTCAAAAGTTCATTTCAGGGCTGTTGCTAAGACAAACTACAACAACGTACTGCCTTGTAACCATATTACGTTCTACCAGCAACCTTGTAAAAAACC